>OZ022580.1:9345661-9483423 GCA_963669155.1 Arbacia lixula
GAGAGAGAGAGAGAGAGAGAGAGAGATGGGTGGGTGTGGGATTACGGTAGGTCAACAACGCATAATCTAAAAATGTCAATAACATAATCACGGTAATACTGATAAGAGGAAATGTGTAATCGAGACGGAGAGATGGGTGATAAGATAGAGATGATGGGAACTAGATAAGGGTAGGAAGATGGAGGAGAAGGGCAAGCGGAGGAGAAGGGGAGGGGAGAGCGGGAATGTGGAAATATGGGGAGGGAGGAGAAGGAGAGATGGTGTGTAAACAAAGAACATGTAGTACGAAGAAGATAAGATGTGATGTATATAAACACAACAAAAAAGTAAGCCCCCCCCCCCCCCCCTAAGCAAAATAGCATAACTTTTTATCGAAGAAGTTTTGAGCAACATAACTTGGCAGGATTGTACCTTCAGTTATGTTATTGGCTAACTCATCATGATAAATCACATTAATCCACTCAGTCATGCATGAGTGAGCACACATTAAAGGCAAAATTGCCACGTTTCAAAAGTCACAAGGGTAATTGTTTATGTCGTTTTAACAGTACATTTGGGCATTTCCTGTTCAATTTTCAAAGTGTATTCACTCAACTATGACATGGAAGTGACTTCTTATGTTCACATAACAGGTTATCTTTGTCAAAATATCCAGAGTTTTATGTTTTTCACAAAAATAAAGGGTTTTTAAAAGTTTCAAACTCAAGAGGGGTGAGTATTTTTTAAACTTTGCTCACTCAACCAGAACAATTGGTTAAGTGTCTGGATAGGTGTCAGTGCATCGAGAGATGGATGATAAGCAATGAAAAGACATAAATTATGCACCAGAAATGGAATTCATTAAAAATTCATGTGACAGAATCCCCAAATTACCCTTGTGACTTTTGAAAAGTGACAATTTTGCTCACTCATGCATGACTAAATGGATTAATGTGATTTCCACACAGAAGTTAGCTAATGAGTGAAGGTACAATCCCGCCAAGTTGCTCAAAACCTCTTCGATAAAAAAGTTATGCTATTTTGCTTAGGGGGGAGGGGGACTTACTTTTTTTGTTGTGTTTAGGTCTATTCATAATCCGGATAATGCTCAAAGTACTTGAAAATATAGTCGGAAGTTGGTGGTTTCTCAATCTCACAGGCAAGAAATTGAGTTGTTATTGTGTATATGGATATGCCAGTGCTTGGTCCCGAGAGTATTAAAGGGCAAACATGATATGAAGATGACTTAAAGGGATAGTCTACCCTGAAATTAAGTTGATTTCAATAAAAGCAGACACATGAAAGAAACATGTTAGAGAAGGTTTTTATGAAAATCCGTCAAAGGATAAGAAATAATATACATTTTGCATTTTGTGACGATTCCTAACTTTTTTATCCTTTGACGGATTTTCATCAAACCTTCACTAATATGTTTATTTTAGATTTCTTCCTTCATTGAAACCAACGCATCTTTAGGGTGTACTATCCCTTTGATGTGGTTTGAGATATGCAAACCGCTTTTCTCTCCTAGGCATCATCACGATCCTTAACACTATTATCAGATAGACACATGATAATATCACCATCTGCTCCCTTATCCCCTCATTGTGGACAGTGGCCCCTTTTTAAGCGCAAAACTGATGCTTATTTGGCTTTTAAATTGGCAACACTATCTTAGATTAGATTCTGGTCATGAAACAGAATGGTACGTTCCATTATAATTGATATAACGTCAAAAACATACAATCTTGAGTGATGATTATGCTAATGGAAAGAGTGTAAGTGTGATATAAACCTTTATAACGAGCTGCCAATTAGAAGATTTTATCATAGTGACTCTTATTTTGCTTTGAAAAACCATTGTGATGGTAAAACATAAATTATTTCCAGTTTATTTATTCAAGCAGAATGGCCTCATCAGATTTAAAACTGCTGTCACTGAGGGCCCTGAAGGATAAAAAATACATTACAATACATAACAACGACAATAATAGATTAATACCAAACATATCAACGTGTTTAACAAATTCAATGGATAAGACATAACACAGTAAAATCAACCGTAACATCAACAACTTCATAATGTAATGAAGATTGCAGCCTATATGATAAAGCATTACACAAATTATTACACATCATTTTCTTTGGAGCACATATCACTAAATGCCAGGAAATTTGATTCATCTTTTGCAGAAATGTATGCTCTTTTGTGTGATGTATATCTTATCATATTTACGAGTTGATATCAAAAATTAAAGCCCCAAACCACATACCTGGCCTCGAACTTGACGACCCGGCCCTATATACCATGACCCGAACACTGCAGCAAACACGATCATCATCACCACCACCACCAACGAAATCATCGTATGCATTACACCACAGCCAACTTGATCACACTGAACAGTATATGGATTATCATAATTCACAAAACTTAAATCACTTACATACCCCCAAAATGATTATAACGAACGATATATTACCACCTCTTGGTATATGCCAATGTTCATAATATAAAATATGATATGAAAATTATAAAACTTATTTATCAATATTTTGTCAGGCATTAACGAAGAATATATCTCAGATAAAAGATCAAACTCACCTGTACCCCTTCTCGATATCTCTCTATTCCTATCTCTCTTCACTTAGGAGCGGATATCAAATGATGAAAATAAACAAGAAGTGGATTAAACTAACTGTAAACAGCTTATCCGCTTAGCTAGCTGGTACGAAGTGTGTATCTACTGAATGGGCGACTGCGTCGACGAAGTTTACAGTGTGTATGGTGTATCTGTATCAGTGTGTGTACGCGACGATCGTGTTTCGAGTGCACCGATGGCACAGATTTACGCGTTGCCATGACAGCCTGAAACCCCACTGGAACCAAAGAGAACTAAATTACGGGGCCAGCTTTTGTCAGAGATCGCTCATCCCTTAATCCGCCATGCGCGTTATTGTCCATGTCTGTATTTATGAGATAATAGGCGGCAAGGACAGGTGTGTTTGATCAACAGAACGCTGTTCAGATAACAGTTTTGTTGATGCTAACGACGCATGCCTACTTGTTTTTTCCGCCTTCATCTTCAAGAATCATTACTGGAGAATCACCAGTTTTCCCCTCTTCATCTTTAAGAGTCATTACTGGAGAATCACCAGTTTAAGTGCAGAAAGCACTACAAACATTGACAAGTACTGCAAAACTGCTGGAGAACCCCCCCCCCCCCCCCCCCCTCCCGCTCCGAGTCAAGCTGTGAGGGATTATCAGTGGCGGATCTAGGGGGGAGAGAGAGAGAGGGGGGGGGGAGAGAGGGGGGGAGAGAGAGGGGAGAGAGGGGGGGGGGAGAGAGAGAGAGAGAGAGAGAGAGAGAGAGAGAGAGAGGAGGGGGAGTGGGGGGGGGGAGGGGGAGGGGGTAAAGGCGAGACTGAGGAGAGGGGGAGACAACGAACAGGGTGGTATTCTGAAATACAAATCTGTTTTAGCTAAGTATGCTGAAAACATTACTGATTTAGGTGGGGAAATGTGCCAATAAACCATAGTAGTGCGTTGTACTTGTAGAGGAAACGTCGAAACTTAAATCAAAGTTCGCTTTCATAATAACACCCCAGGGGGTAAAATTACCCAACGTAATGAAATGCATGGAGTGGTTCTCTCGTGATTGACGAGAGGGGGTGCTAGCTGTTTTTTTCCTGCTCGACGAGAGAACGATACCGGGTGCTCGCGCGCCAAGCTGTTGGTAAATATCGATGGTTGTGCATGCCATGCACCATCACATCAATTCATCGCTTCTGAAAACATGAACCGGTATTCCGTTATTTAGAATCCATATTCCCTGTACTACTGTATTAGAAGTACCCAAATAAGGATACTCGGTTAGAATTTTAATAACTATACAGGGCTATAATCTAAAAATAAAACAAGACAGTCGGCACTATATGATGAGAATAAGAAGTTAATAAATACTCGACAGCTTAACATGTAGCTAGAGGCAAAGAAAGTGAACGGCGAACACTAAATATGCATATCTCATGAATACGGCCTAGTGTTCATTTTTAATTTTGAAATCGAAACAAAGGGAATTAATATGAATTATCATCGCATCGAGACATAACAAGTCATACACGCATTACAAATACATATATATATATATATTTTTTTTTTTTTTAATCTTATAAGCTATGTCTAAAAAAATGGTGTAGGCCTATGCGGTTTTTTTTTATATCCTGCCTCTGGGATTCTGTATAGTAGTGAATTTGTCTTCCTCGCTTAACGGATAGTTCACCCTGAAGATAAGCTGCTTAAAAAAAGCAGAAACATGAAAGAAACATATCAGTAGAGGTTTGACGAAAATCCGTCAAAGGATAAGAAAGTTATGATATTTTGACATTTTAATTTTGTGACGTCACGTGCGAGGTGCACTCTCATTATGCTGTGTACATTGAACTGACATTAATTGCTTAGAACTGCTTTTAATTATATTGTTGGCCAATCTTAGGTTCGCATATCGTTTCAAAGATAACAAGAACACTGTGTCTTGAAAGGTAAAATACTTACCTTATAAACATCCTATTTTTTGTATTGATAGGCTTAAATGGGACTGCATACGGTACGTATCGATTCTATTAC
The DNA here is from genome assembly GCA_963669155.1 of Arbacia lixula. Classification (NCBI taxonomy): domain Eukaryota; kingdom Metazoa; phylum Echinodermata; class Echinoidea; order Arbacioida; family Arbaciidae; genus Arbacia; species Arbacia lixula. The sequence goes on from OZ022580.1 coordinate 9,350,268, forward strand.
ATAATTGAATCAACATGTCCTTCACCCAGCTACCATATCGCATATTTTACCACGGATGTGTACTCAGTCCCCGATTGCACGAGAGGCAGTTCTTGTTTTTTTTTTCTATGTGAAGTGATTATGTTTTGGACGCAAGCATGTGACCTATGGCTGCACGGACGAGCGTGACTCGGAGAATCTGGATAAAACGGAAGGCAGTTGTGTAAACGCAGCGACAGGTGTCACTGCTAAACTTCCCTGCCACTCGCAGAAAGATCCGCCTATTCTGGATCATTGTGCACATGCGTTTATTGCATGAATTGAATGTTTTTATTACCAAATAAGACATGACATCATAATACATTTGAATACATATCGAATATGAAATTTGGGTAATTTATGACTCTACGAAATAGGAAGAAATGCTCATTAAGCCTAAGAAAAAAAAAACCTACCCTTTTCTCACTGTCAAAAATTTCGCTTAACCCCGGCAATTGGGGTGCTAGCCCCCCCCCCCCCCCCCCCCCCCCACACACACACACATCTTTAGCCCCACCAATTTCCCGGGGTTAAGCTTAGCCCCGCTTCTGTTCACACTGTGTTTTTGGAAGGTGGGATAGTCCCACCAATAGTCCGGGACTATGTAGCACCGCAATTTAGCACGGCAATTGTAGTGCTAGGAAAGCCAGTGAGAAAAGGAATGATTTTTCTTAGCCCCGGTTTCGTCGATAGTACGGTACTAAAATTGCCAGTGAGAAAGGGGGCTAAGGATAGTCTGGGGTTAGTGATAGTACGTGACTAACAAAAGAAAAAGGCTACAGTGATGAAAAAATACATGAATCCTACAGAATACACTAAACATACTTATTATTTCTACATTACATTTGTAAATAATACATGTAACAAAAAAAATGCCTTATGCTGCCCTACAATGGCAAAAGGAAACAAGTGGCAGTCATTACACATTTTACTATTGAGGATCTTAGATTGTTTACCTCACTGACAGGCAAAATATGAGAATTCAATTTTGATTATGCTGCGTATTGAAATGAATAGATTCATGATTATGGTATGGTTGAATAGCCGCACAGTACATGTCTAGTACAATCATTATGGTTGTTATTGCTGTCTTTCCTTCCTTATTCTTATCATAATTTTTATTCTTCTCATCATTTTCATCTAATCATCTGTTCTTGTCATTTTCCCACGACCCATAGCCCTCACCGACCCATAGCCCTCAACACTCAACGCAAGCGGACCGTTTCAGCGCACAAGAGAACAAAGTGGCTCGGTTCTCTGTTCTGGCAGATGAGTTTAAAGATCGGACTTCATTTGCCAAGCCACCAATCAGCTGAGCTGTGTACTTATGTAACTCAGTTAAAGTTCAGCGGTTTCTGCAAATAACGTGGGCTGGCTGAAAAGATCCATGATTAGAAGGGTTGCACAGAAATTATCGAGAGCAGCTCCATTCTCTCAAGGAACTGCTTGTGGATTGAGCGCTGTTTTAGGAGCTGGTGTGCTGTTGTATGCGACTGGATCAACGCCATTTGCAACTATGGTAAGCTAGTACAATTGCATAGCTTCAGAGAAAAGAACCACGGATAGCGGTTAACCTACAACGGCTGAATGGCCGCACAGTCATGACAGTACAAATTCAGTAGACTACTGACTTGTACTGTACTAGTAGTTTACTAGTCAATTCAGTTATTTTGTGGTTAACTACATTTGAATACCAAGCATACGTCGGTAGAATGCTCTGCAATTGATAGATAAAATTAGATGAAGTTATCTTATCATGAATGTTTTATTGTGGAAAACAACAAGGTGATATGTTTTTGTATCAAATCATGCTAATTTTTGATGGAATGTATTGTTGACGATGTTGTATTTGTACCTGATTTGTTTAGTGAGGGTGTACAATCTATTGTATGATAGGTAGGCCATTCTCGCCACACGAATTTGAGACGAAAACAAATACGTATTTCTATATACTCTTACACTAAATCACACTTAATTCATGCTTTATATTTTCATAATCATATTACAGAGAAATTTTGAGTAAACACTTACGAATAATTGTATTTTCAGTGCAAAACTGTGAGACTGTCAATATTTGTCGACGATAAAGTTGTGGCCCTTAAACGCCGCACCGTTTACGCGTATTGTCAATGGGCTTTTCCTGATCGATTATGTGTTCGATTTTATGGTAACTTGGTAATTTGAATAAAAAAGAAAAAAAAAGAAATTTGTAGTTTGCTTGTTCATATGATTTACGTTTGAAGTGGACTATTGATAGAAGAATTCTATTTTCTTTAAGGCTACCCTAGATGTTAAATGGAACGCGGTCCGAAAAAAAGAGACTGCCATAATACGAGAGTCTTCATTTCGATCGCATTTTCTCGGAACGCACACGATGTTGTGCTGAAGGCATGCACATCACGATCAAACTGACTTCTCCGGTAGGCGAGTGAAGCGATCGCGGAGCGGGTGCGCGGCAGGAATTTCGGAGAAAACTGACTTTCTGGTTGGCAAATAATGTTTACATTTACCGAATAATGTGATTTTTTGTAGCTTAAAATTTCAAAAGACGATAATTTGATGAAACTTGCTTTTTATGACTCGTAATTGCGTAGCTTGACAGAAACTGTTGTGCCGACCAAGTCGACGGTGATTCTGTAGTCTTTTTTGCTAGTGCGTCGATTAAGGGCCCCGCGGTGAGAATGGGCCACTAGCTATACAACATTACTGGATTATATGTACGACAAATATAAAATATCCCGAGTGCAGGCTTATTTCATTAAGACCGAAGGCCGTGGTGAAATGGACCTGGGGCCTGTTAGAACGCCAGCGACATTTGATTTAGAACTCACGTTAGCGCTAATGATGCTAAACCGATTCTCGAAGAGAATGCTAAGTCGGATATCAGTGACATCTCGTGTATTGATACGGGATCGGAATTTTCAGACAAATTGATGGCCTTTCTCACGAAACTCAGCAATAATTGATACAATGTCAGGTTTAAATAATTATGATTTGATAGGGGATGAAGCTAAAAAAGAGCCCATTTTTATATCAAGAGAGCACCGAAAAAGAAGAAATCCTTTTATAGAGTATAATATGCAACAATACGTGTAGGTTATTGTTATCTGGCTCATTACTTCAGAGCCCTGTCCTTATATAGGAGTTACGATTCGTCTGAATTGATTGCAAGTCCAATATAGGTCTCGCTTAACGTTTTTTATCCATCACAAGTCATGCACTTCCAAGGAGGATTTTGGCTGCTCTTTAGTTTCATGAAGTGGTTTTCTATTTATCTCAGTTCAATGCAACTCAACATTTTTTCTACTTAAAGAACCAATACAATTTTGGCATAATGTACAAATTCGAAAGAGGGTACATGTATGTGGCAGGTCCAGTACCAGTTAAAGCTTAGGTACACAGAGTCATTGGGAATAAGTGATAAATGAATTAACATGATAATAGCATTGATAAAACACTATACCGGGCACATTCAGTAAATACATTTAAGTAGGACCTCTCTTGATTCAAGTGTACTTCTTGATGTGTATAATTTATCTTTTATTACCCAAACAGTATATTGAATTCAATTCAATTATTAAAGCTATTACATATCAAAAGAAACAGAAACGACCAGTGTGAAGAATTAAGACTTGTTATATATTCAATGCCAGCAAAAGAGATGGACAAACTGCACATACTGTACTACTACACACTGTAGGCCTACTACTGTGTAAGTGGGCAGTTTTACTGGTACAAACTTACAAACATCTCTCCCTGTTTAAGAATATTGATTGAAGGAAATGTCTAGTGTTCTCTCATAATAAAAACCCTCTAAGCGCTTCTTGTTATAAGTGCCATAAGTGAATAGAGCTCTCACCACAGTGAATAGAGCTTTAGCCCTATTCAGTGTGTAATGGTCCAACGGCTGTGTCTTACTGACATACCAGAATTCTATTTTGAGACACTGGTAAATACACTCCAGCTCAAGGAATTGGCACAGGGAAAGGGAAAGGGAAGGAGCCGCAGTTTTAACCCACGGTATATTTTGTCCAGTTCAGCATGAAACATGATGCTTTTTCGGCTAAAGCATCATGTTTCATGGTGAACTGGACAAAATATGCCCCGGTTTAAAAATGCGGCTCCTTCCCTTTCCCTTTCCCTTTGCCAGTTCCTTTGAGCTGTAGTGTAGATCTGTGAACAACCCATCAGAAGGAAGTGTATATAAAGTGTACAGCACCTCCTCAAAATCTAGCAATCACTATAATTTGTTCCATTTCTATTATTAAGAGGGAAGTTCTATCTTCTTCCATTTTCTGTACGTACATATTTTTGACCAAATTTAAATTTTTGACCTGCAAAAGGGACGCCCTTTCTTAAAGGACATCTTGTATACCGTAGGTGTGCAAAGTAATGGCTGAACCTGACAAGACAGTGAGTGACCTTTGAGTGTCCCTGCCCTTGTCCATTCCATACTGTACACCAGTCCTTACATGAAGGTGAAGTGGTATTGGATTCTACACAGTGGTCATACAACGTTGTGTACAGAGCGCATTATGTGGAGAGACCTTCTCTGTTTGCAGAAGGACTGTGGACACTCCACTGAGTCCATCCATTTGACCTCATGTTTGCACAATCATTCTAGCAGCCATTTTAGAGACTGCAAAGTAAATGCGCACTTGCACAGTACAGTATTTCTGGACCCTGTCTTGAAAAGATTTGAGATTGATTGCAATTTGACTTGTGATTGATATCGATTGTAACTCTGTACATTACAGAAAGGGGATTGGACTTGCAATTGATTCAGGTCAATCGCCACTTCATATACCATATACCGCTATTACCGATGCACGTCGGTAAGCAAGTTCCCAGCGAGCTGCAAAAGCACCGTTCATATACACCCCATGTTCCACTCAGCCATACGAGCGGTAGGATTAGCGACCCACATGCCAGAGCGCGAGGCACAAGGCACAACATTTACGGCTATTTTGCAGACGTCACTTACCGCAATATTGCCGATTATTACTAGGTCTAGATATGGAAAAATCCACAAAATAAGCGTCCAAAAGGAGGAAGCAAATACTGTATTATTTGAGCGATTCCTGTTCATATACGCAGCTATCAGTAATGCATCAGCAAAATTGCAGCAAATGTTGCACCTTTTTTGCGGATAGGCGGTGCATATACCGGGTCTTTATAAGACAGGGCCCTGGATTTTCTCAGCACATGTAAAAAAGAGCCTGTTCAAACTTAAGTTTAAAGGATGCTCTTTTCTCTTGTATTTTCCAGAGATTTTTCCATTCATTGACCTTTATGAAATGTAAAGAGGATTATTGTACTCACTGCTCAGTGCAAAAATAGAAATGTGAGGGGTATTATTTTGCTTACTGTTCAGTGCAAAAAATAAATGTTTGGAGGATTATTGTGCTCATTGCTCAGTGCAAAAAAAGAAGAAGTAAAGGGGATTATTGTGTTTATTGCTCGGTGCAAAGAAAAGAAAGGAATGTAAAGGGGATTATTGTGCTCACTGTTCAGTGCAAAAAAATGTTAAGCAATGTTTAGGGTATTACTGTTCTTAATACTCACTGCAAAAAAAAAAATATGAGAATACATGTGACTTTAATAGCCTTGTATGCCCTCTTGTTAGAATGATATATTAAATAGAATATGACCCTTTAAGCACCACTTTCATCCTCAGCGTTCCACAAATACCATAAGCATTCATGCTAGCCCTTTGACACATTTTTTTGCTGATTGTTATACAGTAATTTTAGTATTTATTGATTGAATTTCATTATTTGATAGAAAAAGCCTAGTTTTTGAAGACTCAAATTCTATGGACATGCATTTAATTTGTTTGTAGTGACAAGTATTTCTTGTGTGCGAGAATAACATCTCAATATTTGTTGCAGGTGCAAAAAAATCACTGTTCTTACAGTACTGGGTACATTGTCCATTGTATGTGGCAATTTATGCATCAGCATAAAGTAGCAAAATAGCCAGGCATTTGAGTCTTGTTCAGCCAAATCTGGCCAGATTTCTAGCTATTTGGTCTGGAAATCTTGGGCTACAATGTACATGTATATTATGTCAATGGCAGAATAAGTACCTCAGGATCGGTAATAATAAATAAACTAGGTCTTTATATAACAACAAATGTTGACACTTATGATATGTTTTCGAAGCAGGTTTCATCAATTACTTTTCTTGTAATAATCCTAGTACAATGTAGTTAAGATGGCTATCACCATGACTGCATTTGTACCTTTGTGTGTGCAGGCAGCAGGTAAGACTGGAGATGCCTGGAAGACGGCACCAAACATCTACGCCTTCTCAGCGGCAGACATTGACGGCAATGAAGTATCGCTAGAAAAATACCAGTAAGTACACAATCACGTTCCAGGAAAAAAATAATTGTATCATTGTCTTGTCTATTTCGTACCATGATTTTTGCAATCTCTGCAATCTCATTGGTTAATTACCCATAATTACTGTGATGTCACAACATCAAAAGTTTAAAAGTTCATACCTTTCTTACCCATTGACAGATTTGTATCAAACCTTCACTAGTATGTTTATTTGATGTTTCAGCTTCCATTGAAACCAACTTAATTTCAGGGTGAACTGGTAAATACATTGTGCAGTCTCTGTAGGGAATATTCCTGAGATTTAACTGACATGTCACCAGCAACTTGTACCTCTTTTCACTTTGTCCAGAACTCAGTACTGTAGAATTGCTGACTTTCTTTTACAGTTATTAGAGATGAATGTACCTAACTTTCATGTAGACCTGCATTGCTAACATGAATCTTTCTATCGGTAACTAGAAATACACCTTGAAAATCAGTATTGTATTTGTAGTTTGACGTCAGTGGGACTGCAAGTTAATGATTGATGAACAAGAAAGTGATTGGATTTCTGAAAGAAGCATAGCCAGGTTTACTGATTACTTTTCTGATCTTGCTTTTTCCTGGCTTCTCCTGGCTTCTTCCTGGCATGTTCTTTAAGTCATTATCCAGGGCATCGGACACAAACTCACACAGCGTAATTTTTCATGAAGCTACATGTAATAAGAAAAGACCTTGAATCAGTATGTGTTTTTTCCAGTTTGACGTCAGTAGCAGTACAATTTTATGATTGACATAGTATGAGGGAGCGATTGGATTCCTGAAATGAACAAATCCATCTTTTGTTGTAAAAAGTTGTTATTCTGATAATGGCCATATTTCTGTAAGGACCGCCTCTCTATTTTCTTTGACACGCCCATTTTTTCAGACCAAACCAATTAATATTGATTTTATGTACCTGTATGTTGGTCAACTAATAGGAGGTGTCCCCTAAGCCCAGAAAAAGTATATGTGTTGTGTGAGGCCTCATTAGAAGCGTTATTAACTACTGGCATTTACATGTATGTATGTGTCTGATATACACTGTCACTACTGCTGCTTTTCAGTTTGGACTTTAAGATGTGTGTTTATGCAGTTTTTTTACAGTTTTACGAGCTCATAAAGTATGAATGGAAAATGGAGACAAGATGCAAGAAGAGACAAGATTATTTTCAGAATACCAACATTGTCTTAGTGCGAAGAAACAATAATATTAGAGATGCTGTACGATAATTTTTGTGAATACTACCCCAGGAGGGTGTTTCACCGAGCTGTTCTTATGCTAGGAACGTCTTTATGTAAGACTGGTGACCCTTTCTTGTGCTAAATGAGATATCCCAATTTGTTCATGTTTTAACATAGTGGGAGTTAATTTCCAACAATCCTACCGTAATCAAATTTGACAAATCATAAACTTTGTATTCAGACACTTATTGACAACAAGAATTTTAATTCATGAACATCAGATTTGAACTTAAGTTGATGGAAATCAAAATCATTGAGAATCTGACTTAGCACAAGAAAGGGTCACCAGTCGTGCGTAAAGTCGTTCATAGCTTAAGAACAGCTTGGTGAAACACCACCCAGGTTTGTTCTTATTTTAATCTGAGTTTTACCTGTTTTATCTCTGCAGAGGGAATGTTTGTCTCATCGTCAATGTGGCGTCCAGCTGAGGGTTAACTGACAAGAACTACAGCCAGCTGGTTGAGCTCTACCAGCGGTATGCAGAAAAAGGCCTCAGAATACTGGCCTTCCCCTGCAACCAGTTTGGTGGTCAGGTAAGAAGTCGTAGCAGTGGAAGAATTATTTACACAGGGGTTCGAAACAATTTGAGAAAATGGGCATTTTCACCAAAAAAAAACTGTACATGATGGGAGAGCACCTCACACGTGACGTCACAAAAGTAAAAACTTATAACTTTCTTATCCTTAGACGGATTTTCATAAAACCTTCACCAATATGTTTCTTTAATGATTCTGCTTAATTTCAGGGTGAACTATCCCTTTAATAGAATGATTTCAAGAATCAGAGTAATATCCAATGTTTCAATGAGTTTCATGGTATACCATTCTATATATAGAAGTGGTAGAAGGAGCAAAAGTAAAGAACAACCCAAAAGCCTTTTGAGGACTGTCACATGATGTAGGGTGAGACTCTTCGTAAAGTTCTCACCATGCAAGAACATTCCTGCAAGGTCCGACTTCAGTTCAATTCAGTGCAATTCTTCATTCATCATTTAAAAGCACAATAAGCAATTTTCATGAACAATGCATTCAAGGTATCACCAGGAATCCATGGCTTGTAAAGTGTGTTTACCTTAAACAGAAAGTACAATGCATATCAAAGTGCAGTTTATATTAGAAGTGAATGGACTTTAAATGTTTTGTTGTGTTTTCCCCCTTTGTGCGTGTGTTCCAGGAGCCCAAGTCTAACGCTGAGATCAAAGAGTTCGCCCAGGGGAAGTATAACGCCCAGTTTGACCTGTTCTCTAAGATCGAGGTCAACGGAGATAATGCCATCCCCCTCTACAAGTACCTCAAGATCAAGCAGAAGGGCACCTTGGGAAAGTGAGTACCGCACTGACAGACGTATTGGCCACACTCGCGGATAAGCCGCACCTCCAACTTTGAGCACGCAATTTGAAAAAAAAAAACATCCAAAACTTGGAAAACGATCAAGAGCAACCTTGTGATTCGCCCAAGCTGCACTGAGCTTCTTTTTTATCCAAGGAGGGTTTCTTCTTAGAAAAAAACACAACTTGCGATCAACAAAATAGAAACTGTTTAAAAGCCTTAATTGTTTCACGTAATGCATGATTATTTATTTCTTTATGCACCCTTGATGCATTTTCTGCACGCAAGATGCAAACATCTTCCATAGAGCAGAAGGTAATCTGACTCACAAAGGGATAATAGTCTCACTGCTGTATTTCATAATTTGTTTACATTGTATTCGGTGTGTAATATTTCTCGCCCATTTTGTTCCCCTATTCTTTTTCAGCCGCATCAAGTGGAACTTCACAAAGGTGAGTAGTGCTGAGTTATCCATATCCAGAGGGTTATGCTAACTTTGATGTTTGGGCTCTCGAGTATGAAATATCACCATAGTATCAACATGTTTTCATGTGTTCAGTGAGGGCACTGTGGTATAGTGGTGAGAGGTCTTGACTCTTGCAAAGAGCTCCTGGGTTCGAGCCCAGCCCAGTGTGTACATCCTTGGACAAGGTGTTGTGTACATCTTTGCCCCTCTCAACTCAGGTGTAATAAATGGGTACCTGGCAGGAATTAACCCTGATCTAATTAATTAATGATGATGATGATGATATGAATACAACAAGGTATTTGTATTTATGTTCCACATTTTCAAATAAACAAACAAACAATGGACATCATAATGAAAAGAAATATTTCAAATAACATAAATAACAAAGTGATTTAACTAACTTAGGATATAACCATTTAAAAGAGATTGTGGAGGGGCCAAGCTTAGAAGCAGAGCTTGTGAATTAAAAGGCCGCAGAGATGGTTAGGCACACTACAATAAAATATATAACAAAATCTGTATAGTGAATATGAGAATTTGGAATACCTAAATTTATAATATGTATTAAATATTTGTAGCATGTCATAATCATAATTTTCCAGGAACAAGCATTATCAAGCATTATCAATAATTAATCTAATTGATTAGATCAATGACCCTGTGTGTGTATCCTTGGACAATGTGAATACAGCTGAAGAAGGCTGAATACAGCTGCCTGGTAAACAGCCAATGTAATAATCAAGCACTTTGTATACTATGTCAAACTAGGAAAGCACTACACAAAGCCAGTTATTATTGCTATTACTATTTCATGAAGACATTTTGGGAAACATGTAATGAAGTTGAAATATTTTATGGCAAAATTTGCTGGCACACCAATAGGTACTATCATTTGGCATGTCTTGAGGAGAGTTTATTTTATTCCTATGTTAATAATAAAATTCATCATCAACTGTTGATGTTTGTTATTTCGTTCCATTTTTTGTAGTTTCTGGTCAACAAAGAAGGTGCTCCTGTGAAAAGGTACTCCCCCACCACTGCCCCATTGGTAAGTGACACTGTTTTGAGCTGCATGACGCAGTCAATCACTATCAACTCACAGCCAGCATCCTAATAACTATGTTGTGAATTAAATGTTCCTGTTGAGTTGTACATACATACATACATTCCCTGAAAAAAATATCAGTGATTAAGGTTCCATGCTTTGAAACATGACAAACGAAAACTTGCCATTTTATGTCAAAATTCTCATATTTCAACTGTTTTGTGAAATTAGGTGCTGAAGTTAAAATGCATAAATTATATTGATGTGATCAAATGAGGTGCTCATTATTTGTATATGATGTTCTGTACCCATATCTCTCTTAGTGTCAGTCTGTCTGTCTGTCTGTGTATATGTGACTCTCTCTCAGTCATTCCATCCGTAGCTCACTTTTCATCTATGTTTATCTCATCCTCTCTCTCTCTCTGTTTCACTCTCCTTGTCTCTCTGTTACTCCTTTTTTTTTTTCTCTCTCTGTCACTCTTACTCTCTCGATTTCCCCCTCTCTCTCACTTTTTTTTTTCTCTCTCTCTCTTCCTCTTTGTCAATCTTACTCTATTTCTCTTTTTCGCCTTGTCACTTTTATTTTATTTATCTCTCTCTCTCTCTCTGTCATTTTATTTCTCCCTCTCTTCCTCTCTGTCACTCATTTTTATTTTCTCTATCCCCCCCTTTCTCCCTCCCTCTCTGTCACTCTTCTGCTCCTTAACATGAGATTGATGTAGCAACCCTTCTCTCTTTCTCTCCACTCATACAGGACACAATCAAGGACATAGAGAAACTCTTGTAAGCTGGACCAGAGTGACCAGTGGGACAGACACTGACTGCATTGATGTGAAGGCTTGGACGATGACAATCATACTGTTTACTTTCTCATTTCCTCCCATCCCCCCTAAATATATTCTCCTGTGGAATTCTAATATTTTGATCATAGGATCTATATTTACTTAAAATGGTTTGTTATTTTAAAGTGTTCATATCAGTACTGGTATGAACCTACAAAAGCCAATATTTCTTTGTCATGGGACTTATTAATCACTATCTGCCTATCACAATGATATCTTCTTAACCTGTACAGTTCATGTGTTCAATGTTCACAAATATTAACAGCATTAATATTAACAAATGTAATTTTAAGAGATTTATAACTTAAACATTTGGAAAGTGATGTTATCTCAACCGATGGCAGAATTAAGGATATGGGTGAGAGGATACTAATACGCCCGCCATTGGGCTGTGTCGTAGGCGAGATGTGCTACCATACTAGCCTTATTTCCAGGCTGTTGGAAATATTTCCATCTAAACTACCACAAGTATTCATTTGGGTCTGATAGTAATGAGACTAATTCTCCTCCCCTCCTGTCAGTCCATTCATGGCCAGCAGAGACAAACTAGAGAGTGATTAGTCTTCTGCGACCAGACCTGTTTATTGTATAGCTTTGAGGGTTAGAAATGCCGACAGCCTGGAAACTAGGCTACACAATACTCCTGTATCTCGTCCAAGCCTGCACGTCGATGGACACACATGCTGAATAGGCCAGGACGGAGTTATGCCCGCCGAGTCTTCGCTGACCTCCGACCGCTTATGACGGCTGCTCCGGCAACCACACCCCCGTGGCAGGTGCAGCCTGAGGTCAAAGGTCACAGGTCATGCAAGAACAGCGGTCATACCTCGGCTCTTGAAATTCAACCTGTGTTCAAAGAGTGCCTTTAAATTGTCTGTCTTCGTTTTATATTGTGATGTTGTGTTCCTGCAATATATGTGATCTTAATTGTACATCCTCGTGGAAGGTAACTTATATTGTCGCGATCAAATTTTAAAATGATGTTCTATCTATTTATATGACTACCGGTAACCTGAACGAAGCATTATGGTGCGATGACCTGTTGGAGCTGAAACTTAGCGGTATCTTGTTTACTGGACGTTGTTCAGCTGCATTGTTACAGTGCGTGGTGGTGAATGCGGCAGTGGGGTGTAATGTGCATCATCTCCCTTCTGCTTGCTGTGATTGTATGACGATCCCCCCTTCAACCATATATCGCATGGCAGGGCGGGGTCTGATAGCTGCGGACTAAGCAGCGTCACACGCCGGCTTTAGGCTGGTGCATCGTCCACCCTACTCCCCATTCAAATCCATCGCATGTTCTCCTACAGCTTCACCAAAATTCAAATTGGCAACAATGATCACTTTGAATTTGAACCATTTGGCATTAGGTATTTTAATTTATGATGGAACGTTGGTTTTTTTTTATGATGAAATTGTGATTGGTACAATTATTGCTGTAATTCTTTTAAATGTTACTTTAACTTACAATGAGATGTTGGTTCTGGTTTACAATTATCATGTGATTTAAAGCAAAATAATGTTTGCAATTTGACAGCCAACTGATGATCATTCTTCCCTTAAAAGGATCCTGGCCCTGTCTTATAACGAATTATGATTGATCACAACATGACTTCTGCTTGATATCAGTCGTAACTCTTTAGGAGATAAGGCCCTGACCATAAATAATCAACCTTGTGTTATGATGGGTTGGGTTTTGATTTTAGATATTGTGGTTTTATTTTTGTCTGATATGGTGCTGTGAAATTGTAATGTAACGCAAAGTGTTTTGAAGTGTGTTCCATTGAATCATCAACATGGAACATTTTTAAAAGTTGAAGGGCTAGGCATATTTTGCCAAAACAGGATATGCAGAATTTTTAATTCCAGAGCTTTCAAGTATTAGATGCATGATACACAATAGGGATACCTGCATTGGGTTTCAAATAATTGCAGACATATTTTCTTGCAAATTGTTATATTTTACGGGTGATCATCCACACAGAATGTAATCAAATTCGCTTATATGTACAGTATATGGTTGTACTGTGTATCAAATATATCTGTGATAAATTGCAAGTGTAGTTATCTGAAAAAAAACTTGTTTTTGTTAAGTTTCTACTTTAGTTTTAGAATCAGTTTTTAGAATTCCAACTGATTTTAACAGTTTTTGACTGAATGTGATTTTTTTTTTTCAGAATGCCACCCCTGGAATATATCCTCGATGTGGTGTCATGATCAGTATTTATCTGGCTAAATGTGACAGCTGAAAACAAGATAACAGACATTATCCCATCTTATTAGTTTTCTTCTTATTCCTGTTGTAGTTTTATGCTTAAATTGCAAGAACTTGTACACCTTACATTTAATTTCTAATAGTTAGTCATGTATAATGCCATTAAATTCATTGCCTTTGTAATGTTGATATTATGTAAACTACCATTTCAATTCATGTTATTATGTGGTAATAGTCTTGCCACGTACATAGACAATCAGTCACACATTATTTATCAATAACACTGTACTTAAATAAACGTGGACGACACGATTTGAAAGGATATATAGGTGGATTGTCTTGTTGCGTGAAATAATAACGGGTATATTTTGATCCAGAATAACATGTTTTCTGGATACAAGGGCTGAAAAGTAAGGGTGCGTGTAGCAACTTTCTGTAGTTTTATTATATAGAATCAGCGTTTCTAATCACGTTTGAAAACAATGATAGGAGGCTAGAGCAGAGTTGATAAATACACGTTTAGTGAATTCCTCACGGGGTAGGAAACCTTTTTGAAGAGTAGAACAAACAGATAACAAAATCGGGCAATTTGAATATGCATTAACAGAACGACTGTCTATACAAGTTATTTCTCTTTTTTAATTTAGTAAAGATTTCAAAAATGTAGTCTCGTGCTAATGAACCCTTTTTTTTAAGCATAATATTTTTTTTCCAATAATTGTTTTTATCAAGCATTGAGTAATTAGTTAACATGTTTTGTTATTGTTTTTTCTGTACGTCTGCAGAGACAAAAATCACATTCTTTGTGAATGAAAACCTTTTCACCCATTTAAGTGTACGCGTAGACGTAAAACCATAAGTTTTTAAAACATAAATTGGAGTTTATTTTGATAATTGTGATCAAACATTCAGTAATGTTTCAATCAGGAATGACAACAGTATTGTCTCTAGGAACCCATTTTAACAAAAAAAAATCTTGAAAAGAGTTAATTCTCATCCCTATATTTGATCGAATCTGATATGTTACTGTCTTAAATATTTGCACTGATCGTTCTGTTTGAATATATCAAATGTGATACACTGTATCTGAAATTGTGATTTCAGTCATTTCTATACTAAATGATTTTGACTGTGATTAAATATATTTGGTTCTTGCAGTGTTTTATTTTGTCGAGACCCATGCAGGTCACGTGAAGGTCAAAGTCAGGATGAGTTGTCAGTGTGGTGAGGACTTCCATTCAAGCCAGGGGTGGTTGTCTGAAAACAGAACTTGTGTTCCGACTTCAGACCTCCAACGATCCATAGCTGTGATTGCCCGGTTGGCGCAGTTTTTGACTGAAGCCGGTTTTCAAAATACCATCTGACTTTCGAAGATAGTTATGGACTTAGTTTTTTTTTCTCAGAATACCCCCTCTGCTATTGCTTTTAATTGGTATTTAGGTGAAACAATTTCATTGAGGTGAATCCTCTGAAGGTAACATTTGATTTGAGCCAATACACGAAAAAAAAAAAGGGGGGCGTATATTGCGACTTCCAAGGAAATGTCTGACAAGGCTTTTGTGATTCTTAGTTTCTTCTTAGGAAGAAATGGAACTATCTTCAGACAATGGAAGTCAACCTCGAGGACGTCTTGGATACGATGGGGTTTTTTTTCTCCAAAATCATGTGTAATGAATGGTACGTCTTCTGTTCAATCATCAACGATTTACTGGCATTAATTGTAGTTTATAACCAGCTATACCAATGCCGAGGGAATGAAAGAGAAAATGTGATCACTTCCCATTGGTAGTACATTTTTATGTAAAATCGAATTATTTGTGCAAAAACTTTTACCAGCTTTTGAAACATTCAATGTACAAAACCTATCACCCACAAGTTGATTCCATGGTTAGTTCTTCTCATCTCCTCAAAAAATAGACATGCTCCTCAATGTTGTCTGTTTACTTCAGAAAATAAACTTCTTATGATCAGTGCTACAGTCTCGAGAAGCTCAGTCTGTTACAGAAATTCATTCTTGCCGATTTTCACAAACTATTAAACATTCAGAAGCTATGTGAAGTATCGTTAACATAAACGTTTTGTGGAGGTAATTCCTGTTTGTTTTAAGATTAGATTATTAGATTAGATGTACCCTTTCCATGCAATGTACTTAATTTCAAGAGCCATAGAGTGCATCACATGAATACATAACAAGCCCCCCCCCCCCCTCCCCCCTCCCCAGCGGCAAATCTAGACAAAGCGAACATCAGTAATTCAGGCGTAAAGGTTTCAGTTGTATGATTTATTGTGAACAAGAAACCTGCAGTGTCATTACGTGGCAATCAACAGCGAAAGATGTTCAGTTAACAAAATTTAGAAGTGGTTCTTTCTAATGATTATTAATCTTAATATCGGAAGCACGAAATGCTTTGGGAATGCTCCTCCATTTCAAACACCAACTATAGCTCCCGTAAGTGTTTTTAAAATGTGTTTCAGATGGATTTGCTTTTATATGAGTGCACTTCACATAATTATGGTGGACCCTATTGCTTAAAACTAACATTTTGCAAAAGCATGCAACTTATTTCGAAGTAGGCCTATATTTTTTCTCCAAAATATGTCATTAATGACATGCAGAACGTCAGTGAAGACATCATTCCGCCTTTCTTCTGGGCGTCTTGAGAATATAGCTATGAACGAAGAAGTTGACAAAGAGGAGGAGGACGGTACCAAATCCAAACAGTCCGAGCCCCACCCCTAGCCGGTCAACGTCACATGGCACCCCGCTGAACAGAGCCCAAGCCGCGTAGACGTTCACAAGGAAACCCGTTAGCAGTTGCAGGATCTGAATACTGGTGATCGTCATGGCAACCTGTCTGGGCACGGCCACGCCCATGATGCGCAGCGCGTAGTAAGGGTACATGACGGCGTGGATGTAGGTGTTGACCATGGACATGGCGAAGACTGTCGGGGAGCCGTAGGCGTAGAGATAGCTGGTGATGAAGTAGGTGATCAGGTGGTGGTACCAGTGCAGCACGATCAGCCGCGCCTTGCGAAGGACGACGAACAGCGTGTCGCCGTACTCGACCAGCTTACTGAGAGCGAAGAGGAGCAGCCATATCGGCGCTGGCTGGCCGGGTTCGAAGCACCTCGCCTCGCATACCAGGCTGTGTGGCGTCGCACCGCGCCGAGACAGAATCAGATGCGTCGCAACGTTGAGCCGCCACGCGCACACAATACTGAACACCGCCAGCCCGACGTTCCACAACGCCAACGCGTTACGCAGAACAAACCGCGGTCGGCTCGCCATGAACTTCTGGATGCTGAAGATGGCGATGAGGTAGATGATGCTGGAGATCGCGTAGAGCGCCATCCCCTCGCGCCGCATCCAGGCCTGCCATGACGCCGAGTCGAAATTGTCTTCGATGGCCCATGGTTGCAAGACGAAGCTGATCACCTGTGACGTCATCTTTTGACGTCAATGTACACGGAGATGCTCAAATCGCCTCAATCTGGAAATCCAGTGACAAAGTAACAGCACGATTAGTATTTTCTTTAAACTTTCCTTAGCCAAATGAAATACATCTCTGTGCGCGATTCGCGTGCACGACTGGTGAACATCAAAGGAATAGTTTCCCGGGAATAGTTCACCCTGAAGTCGGATAAAAGCAGAAATATGAAAGAAACATGTTAGTGACTGACGAAAATCCGTCAAAGGATACGAAAGTCATGATCTTTTAAAATGTCAATTTTGTGACATCACGTGCGAGTCGCTCTCCTATGCTGAAAAAAAAAAAATATATATATATATATATATATATACCACTATACACCCTTAAATTGTTGTTGTTTTCTGATGACGGATTTGTTTTTCTCGGAGAGGTATGTGTGTGGAAACGTGTTTCTAATGATGTATATTGTATCATATGCACAAGTAAATGATCCACATCCTTTTGAGAAAATTGACATTTAAAAAAGAAATACACAACATATGGGAGAGCACCTCGCAAGTGACATCTCATGTCTATGCCTTTATTGAAACCAACTTATTATCATGGGGAACTCTCCCTTTTATTTCACTAAGTAATGACAGATCCTTGCATAGCAGAGCCACTCTTCCATACGACTTTGCTATTATGAGCTGTGCTATCCTGGACGTAATAATTTATTCATGGTATTTCTCTCTTTTATGAAATGTTTTTGTGTTCTTTTTTTCGTCGTATGAGTGCTGATTATTTTTAAATTGGTTTATTTGATTGTAAAACACGAAAGGAATATAAAGTACATTAACGACACGTCAGCTTAAAGAACATTGCTCGAGATTATGACCACGTAGGGAAAAACGTCAAAATTACGTGCGATGTCATTCGTCTGTGTTTTTTTTTTCTGCCAGAATTGTGAACATCAACTACTGGTATAGTAGCTAGAGGAATAATCTTGATCCGATCATAACTATAAATGAGCTTCATGCAAAGTTTATATACCGCAGACGACACGACCCGATCTATTGATCGTACAACTCTGCGACTGACTGAATCGCAGAATGGTGGTAAAATTGTATCGTAACGTATAGTGACCTTAATTTTCACTGACGATATGAGGACTGATATCTCATTCGACCTACCTTTGATGCGAGGAATCCTTAAATGAGAAGCCACCCTTTCCACTTCAATGTCTACAGTGCTGAGGGTAGGTCGTTCGATGTTATTGAGAAGTATTCGAATTTCTGCAGTATACCGCGTTTCACAACTCAAGTTCTTCGGTTAGTAAATTTATGCTTTGCTTGCTATTTGAAATCTGAAGTATATACGAAAGTCCTGTCATTTCTATTTGTTGGTGTTTTTTTACATGTCCCTTTGTTGCTAGGTTCAATGTTCATAGTCCAATGTTCAATGTTTTATTTCTCAGGTGATCACGCGCAAAGCGCGCCACAACATTGTGACCTCATCGTCTGAAAGTTCATACGCTATGACGTCATAATGACAGTGTGACTGACAAAATGATAGGGCGCATGGACGTGCATTACTTTTCCATTTTTCGTAATCAGGATAAAACATGGAGCACTAATTGAAAACAATAGATTGTCAACATTTCTTAATTAAATTAGCTTAGACGTCGGGATGGGATTTGGTATGCACTAACTGTGTTTTTATTTTCACAGGAACATAAATTAACGAGCAAAACCACTTATATTTGATGCGCTTCACTCTTATCAAGAAAGAGGAAAGGTCGGGATGATGGCTGTCATGGTCGTGAAAATGTCCCTTATACCGTCATTTTGAATGCTACCTTAATGGTTAATCAAAACCTTGGTGTATTTTCCCGGAAAGAGTTTGGAAGGAGAGTGGCGAACGATGAAAGGTTTCTCAACCTAATGATACGCTACCTCCTCCCAGATCTTTTCCTTCCCTCTGTACACCCTTCCCCGTGTAAACCTCTTGAGGACAACTGAACTCAAACTTCTTAAATTACATAAATTATCAGGGTTCAGAAGCATCTGTCGCATTGTAATTTACCGTGGAAGTTATTTACGGAATAATTAAGAACTCCGTCCTATTTTTTTTAAATAAAGCTTTTTTTGCCTTTATTCAGATTTTCATAATTCATAATTATTAAAAATGATATAAACATAGTACATTGTCTCATACATTATAAGCACAAACATATTAAAACATAATCCTAAGCAGCCAAACTAATATGGTACATATTCAAGCAAGTATACAAATTGTGATACAATTCTGCAAATTGGCAGGGGAAAAAATATTTTTTTCCATATAAAAAGGAAAAGGTAACTTTTTTGTTGTTGTTGTAAGTTGTATTTTATTTTTTCCTCATAGCACATGACAATAGTATATTCCATGAAATCAATGACATAGTTAATTCAAAAATCATTTTTACACTTTATCATTAATGAACAGTTTTACTTGATTATGAAATAGCATAAATTATAAAAATCCGAAAAAAAAAATCAGACTGTAACAGACATTTGTTTGAATTAGCGCCATCTATCGGCCTATGTTCCTGCTGGCCAGAGTTTCTTGACATGCTTGACTTTTTAGGCCTACCCGTTTCGCAAAAGTTACCTCTCTCTAAGGTTTGCCTGATATATCAAGGACAGTGTGACAACCATAAATCATGCCCAATGTCTGGCTGACATATAAATAATTGTAAGCAAATGTCATTCTTGTCTGTCTGTTTGAAGGAACATGATTGTAACCAAGGCCGGTGGAGAAATGTTTTGTTACGGTTAGCTAGCAGAGACATGTGTTAATCATGTTTTTACCATCATGAAAGTTATATATTTCGATAGGATGTAGATCCAAATCCGCCATTCGGCATTAACTAGACAACCCCCCCCCCCCCCCCCCCCTTGAGATCTACTTTGTGATAAATGCATACTGACGAATTAATAAAATGTCCGAGAATATTCGGTTGTTCAATACCAACTATTTCTTATATTCAAACATGCACTTAGCGACAGGGCTTTTTAGGACTACTTTATTTTGACTGGTCAACCCTCTCATTATCATGGGTTCATTCACTCTCCACACCTTGGTACTGAAGGGGTTAAATCAACCCTATTTATCAAAAGTCGTAGTCAGAATGGTAAGATGATTAATTTCTTTGAAGTTGAATGGCTCCACCCGCCACGCCAGGCCGACTTCCTGTTTGCAGTCTTGGGAATAAGACGGTTAAAGTAGGGCGAGGTTGTCTTCGTCTGTCCGCACAACACTGGACCATTCCTTCGTGGTTTCGTTTCAATTAACCCTCTCTGTACCAAGCTATGCAAACCCCATTGGTTTGTTACACATAATGTGTGGTGTGCCCATGGGACTGGGAAGGTTGATTTACAAAGACATTGCATGCATGAACTCGACCTGATGCCTCTTGTCATCACATTGACAGTTCTCACGATTCTTCGAACTGACCACAAACATCAGCACATTAACGGGTACTCGCCTACAAGCACTTTTCATTGAATATTTCAAACACTTGAGAGAAAAAATAGCGAGCAAGTTTTCCCATGAAATAAGACAGTTCATGTTGTAATCAAATTTGTTTTGGTAGACAAGAAATGTGAGGATTTTGATTTTGTATATCATGGACTTTTCCCCTCCGTCCTTCTCCCACCCCATGTTGAAAGCCAGAGAAATGAAGTTTGCACTTTGCTCTCCCCTTCCTCCCCCTCCTCCTCCTCCCTCCCTCCCTCCAGACCTCTTTCCTACTTCTCCCTTGCTGCCTCCCTCCTGCCTCCCTCCTCCATTCCTCCTCCCTCTCTCCTCCCTCCCTCCTTCCTCCTCCACCTCCTCCTCCCTCCGTCCCTCCCTCCTCCTTCCTACTTCTCCCTCACTGTCTCCTTGAGGTCCCTCCCTCCATCTTTTCTTCTCCTCCTCCTCCTCTTCCTCCTCCTCCTCTTCCTCCTCCTCCTCCTCCTTCTCCTCCTCCTCCTCCTCCTCCTCCTCCTCCTCCTCCTCCTCCTCCTCCTCCTCCTCCTCCTCCTCCTCCTCCTCCTCCTCCTCCTGCTACCCCTGTGACTGGCTGTGATTGCCCTACGATGGCAGTTTGGAACAATACAACAGTTTGCACTTCCCTCCCCTCATTCCTCCATCCCCTTCCGCGTACTTCCCCCACCCCACACCCCTCCTCCTCAACCTTCTCCCTCGCCGTCAGTCACAGCCACACCTGTGTCTAGCTATTACTGCCCCGTGCTGATAACCTGGGACAACACAGTTTGTACTTAACTTTCCTGTCCCTCTTCCTTTCCTCCTCCTTCCCTCCTTCTTCCGTCCTCCAGCTCCTTCGCCCGCCTGCACCCCTCCCCCCCTCCTCCAACCTCCTCCCTCGGGGTCAGTCAGAGCCACACCTGTATCTAGCTATTACTGCCCCGTGCTGATAACCTGGAACAATACAATTTGCACTCCACTCCCTCTCATCCCTCCTTCCCTCCTCCTGGCCCTTCGCCCTCCTGCACCCTCCCCCTCTCTCCCACACCCCTCTCCATCTCAACCTCTCAACCTCCTCCCTCGGGGTCAGTCGGGCCACACCTGTGTCTAGCTATGATTGCCCCATGCTGACAGCCTGGGACACTCCACCCTCCTCTCCCGTCCTCCCTCAGTAGGCATGATAGGGATCAACAAATGTTTTTTTTTTTCTTTTGTTATGTATATATAACCCCCTGGATCAACCGTGACTCATGACTCATACAGCAAAGAAAATATCCCAGTTGACGTTTAGAACGTGTGTGTTGTGAATTTGTGATGTCCCATTCTTCCCCAGAATTGTGTTTAGCTGAGATGAGTTTTTGACAAAGGTCCTAACAGCGCCCCGTCGCGTTGACTGGGAGCTGGGAGTTGGAGTGTGCACCAACACATTGTTGATCATCATTCATGTTTGTCGAGCGTCTCGAAAACCCGGAGCGAGGACCGGGACAAAATAACGAAATGTTGTCGTGTCGATGCGCACGTAATATGTTCGAGTATTGTATGTGTGTATGTGCTGTATATGTGTGCTAAAGGGCGAGGAGCTAGAAGGGGGGGGGGGGGGGGTATGCGAGGAAGAAGCATGTCTTGGTTCTTTATGGCTTTATAACCTTCTTTTTGTATGTGTGTGCGTGAACGTTTGTATGAGTTGTATGCGTGCGTCTGTTTGTGTGCATGTGTATATTTATGTGTGTGTATATCAAATTGTAAACAGTGAGCTACAACTGGCGGGTGTTGTGTGTGTGTGGGGGGGGGGGCACTTTTCTACTCTTTTGTACTCTTTTGATCAAGCAATCCAGTATAACGGATACATTATGTGCAATGTGTCATTTTGATACTAAATAAACAACATGATGAAGGGGAATTTTATTAGTGAAACTACATGTAAAACACATAGCCAAAATTGATAAAAGCGGACGCGATGGAGACAATGGTGATAGAAATCTACAAGAGGGAATGTGAAGAGAAATGGATAAAACATGAAATAACTGGATGGAGGAGCATGGATACCAACAAGATTTTTCACTGATAACAGCTTGTCAGATTAAATGAAGTGATTTATGAATTAATTTTCGGTTTTCCTTTCCATTTTCTTCGCCGGACGTGCTCTATCAGATGTGCTGTGCAGGCTATCCATGTCAAGGCGATTCTATGTGATTTATGTTTGATCTACAAGTCGTGCAAGCCACCACTACAGGGTCGGGACAGCCATTGATGTATCATACAAGTTTCTTGGAACAACCAAGTTGTAGGCTAGATGTGGTAATTTTGATCATAATTGTTTCGATGTCTGTGAAATGGAAAGTACATATGTGGTGCTTTTACCGCCAACATTGTACTTCTTGTGGTCTGTGCCACATTACTGTGGCTGTCTCCCTTTTCACTTTCGAATCTTCTGCACTTTTGTCAAGTCATATAAGCATGCAGAAGACGAATAATGAGGAATTCTAGTAGATGTCGGTAGTGGTGGTGGTGGTGGTGGTGGTGGGGGGGGAAGGGGGGGGGGGTGCGGTCCCATAGATCTTCCCCCGTCCCCTCTCCCATACACGCACTTCCTTCTCGATCACGAACTGTGTAATGTAATGTTCTGTATCACTTTTTTTTTTTTTTTTGGGGGGGGGGTCCGGCTTGTTTGCATGGTGATAGCGGTACGGCTTCTTGAGGAGAGGATGGAGGCTGCAGCTTTATGTTATGGCGAGATGTCAGGTAAAATAACCCCATGCACCTCTCTGGTTCCATCCGTTCACCGACGATGTTGACCAAGCAGTCATTGACTGTGCATGCAGGGCACCGGAAGACGCATTCCACAATAATTCCCACCATTCCTTGCCCCAGCACGCGCGCCCAGCGTTGTTCATTGAACCCTGGTGTGTTTAGCTTGCCTGTCGTGACGCCAACATGTCGACCAGACGGACCGGAACGGGAGTCGACTCACTCGACACAGGGACAGGAGAGGGGAAGGGGCAGCTAGTGCGCCCCCCTCCCCATAATTCTTTTTATAATGAGAAGTATTGATCTTTTATTTTGAGGAAGGGATTCTAGCTGATGTCGGCCCCCTCACAAGTTCCCACCGAGGCTCCCACCGCGTATACCCCCACACTCTTAGCATTTCCAACCACGACGCGACCGCGACCTGATATACACCCAATCAAACTAAATTTGGTATTTTCATGCATCGTTCTCTTTGCTTGGTAAGTATTGTAACAACCTGCCTACGAATAATCAAAGGTGATCTACACGTTGTTGCTGGGACTGTTGCCATGCCAACTCCCTTGTTTCGTATGAAGATTCACGGGGGAAATGGCAGTAAAATGAAAGTCAAGGGAGGGTACAGCAGACATTGAGCTAATTCCCTTTCATACGATAAATAGCTTGGAATAAAATAACTTTCTGTGATTCCAACGCCAATATTCAAGAATATTTGGGCCCGGGAACTGATCTCGAGGTGAACGTCTTTCTCAGTCACAATCTACCCCCCCCCCCCCCCCCCCTATTCCTAACGGTACTAATCACATGTACGGAACCCATGGCTTAGAAACGAAGCCGTCTAATTCGAGATTTCCCGCCCTCTAGCGGTGTCTTACCGACCGACACGTTAGACCATCTGAACTTCACACTGAATTAGAGAGTGTAAGTAAACACATGGATTGTGTTTCGCACATGGCATGCCATTCGTGCGTTCTTTGTCTGCTTCTGAAACAACCCGAGGGCATTTTGATTGAAATATTTATATCAAACCCGAGACGCACCCCGTGATCATTCAATCTTATGGTTCATTCAGAAGATTGTCATTTTATAAGATATAAAACACCTTTGTTAGAGAGGACATCATTAATCTAGTTTAATTTATTAATGTACACGTGCTTATATTATTAGAACAAAGAAATTCAAAATCTATACAAATCTGAAAAGAAACTCACGAGAACAAAGGATGTTGACAGGTACACACTCCTGCCTTCTATCTCTCTAACATACACGCAGAGGAAGGGGGTGGGTGTATGTGTGTGTGTGTGTGTGTGTGTGTGTGTGTGTTTTTGTGTGTGTGTGTGTGTTTTTTTTTGTGTGTGTGTTTGTGTGTGTGTGTGTGTGTGTATGTGTGTTTGTTCAGTTTATTTGATTAAACATCGTTACATGATTATAACAATTGAGTAATTATATTTAATATTTTCAGCTATTTTATTGTAATTAATTTGTACTTACAAATGCATAATACAGTATATATATAAATTGCATGATTGTTTTGTTTAATTTGTGTTAATATATTTAAACTGATTATATGAATTTGATTTGTATTATTATGGAATCAGAATAAAGATCATTAAAAAAAAAAGTGTATGTGTGTGTATGTGTGTGTTGTGTGTGTGTGTGTGTGTGTGTGTGCGTGTGTGTGTGTGTGTGTGTGTGTGCGTGTAAGAGAGAGAAATAGTCCATGTCAACTTGGCTCCAGTGAGAATTCGCGTAAATTATTTATTACATACTATTCAAAATCACGATATTAAGATTTTAAGTATTTCAAGGTATTCCTACCAATAAAGAGTTGAAATATAAAACCTAAATATGTGCACGTGATGGCAATATTATGATAATTTTTAAACAAATTTTCCAAATTAGTTTGACGCTGATTAAAATCACATTTTGTATTGCCAACAAAAAGCAAACCTGGGGGATGTTTTACCGTGTTTCTTGCTAAGTCATAGCTGTCAGTCTTTGTTTATCATGGGGGGAGGGGGGGGGGGGCGTGAAAGGCACCCAGCTATTCTTGCACTATGAACGACTGGTTACCATTTCTTATGCTATCAGATTCTCAATGATTTTGATTCCCATCAGCTCAAGTTGAAATGTGTTCATAATAAATCAACGTTCTTATTGTCAACAAGTATCCGAATACAAAGTTTATTATCTCTCAAATTTTATTAGGATTGTTGGAAACTCCTACAATATTAAAGCAGGGACATTTTGGGGTATCTGATTTAGCACAAGAAGGGGAACCAGTCGTGCGTAAAGTGAAATCAACACCCCTGGCGCCTTTTGATGTGGCGTTTGGTGAAAATGGTCATTAAAAAGAAGGGGATGTGCAACAACAGAGGGTAGCAGTGCATTTTATGAGGGCAACGTGGTCCTTTAGCACTGACAAAGAGACATCAAAGAGATAGCTTTGAGGACATCACACATTTTCAGATTCTTACATTACACGCTTTCTTTCATATTAGGCAATTTTGTTCTCGAGTTTCAGCACTGGCGGACCATTAGTCATGAGGCTGAATACGTGTGTATTATCTTTATGCAACATGAGTACTTGTTTCTCTCCGCCTGCTCACTAGCCTGCCGTCCAGGCGGTTAGACATTTCTGATTCAAACTGAAAAAAACTTCTGATATTCTAAGACTATATAGTCACTTTATCATTCTCATATTTTCTCAGTCCCTGGGGAGCAGGAGAAGATATTGAGAATGATTAGTCTACTGCAGCCAGACCCTTTACTTGATTAGTTCGGTTTAGAAATGCTCCAAAGCCTGGAAGCCAAACTATACCTGTTCTCCGTGGAGACATTTCTCTCCCATGCTGCACGTCCCACGACTGCGATAAATCAGCCCGTCACTAATATTGAAGGAGGCGAATCATACTCCCACCTTTTCTTTTTTGGAATATCTAAATTTTATCTGGTCGCTCTTCTCGAAAATAAGTCTCCACGACATACCTCAAACATGAGTCACACATGTCATGGGGCCAATTACGTGACCCACGGTGTTCGTAAATCACACTATTTTTTACCGCAAAACTTTTGTTATTTGATATTGCACGATAATGTTGAGGGAGTAAAAAGATGTGCTCCGTGTTGTTGTGAACTGGGTGTAGGGGGCCAGAGTTGCACAGGTGAAGTAGGGTAGATGGGTGCTCATATTTTAAACTATCATGACTGTGGTTCATGGCTGTGTGGCTAGTGTGTGTTTGGGGAGGAATGTGGAAAGGGTGGGGGGGGGGGGGTAGCAGATCATGTATCATCCTATCGTGATGAATGAAATGAAATGATGACACTTTATCATGATATTGAACCACAAAGATTGACCGCGCACGATGTCATTAATGATCATAAAAATCATACCACAACCACGACAAAATTCAAACATCCTGCGAACACACATATTCTTTTATTTCCCATAATTCGCAGCCACTTATGTCCTGAAACTCACGAGACTGCTGATATCGATCGACACCGCTGCGGGATCAAAGCGGTGTCGCACCGTTCGCTGGTGAGTGATTAGTCATGTTAGTGCATGCGATACCGTGTACGTGCACGCCCGTGGTGCGTGGTCACACAGTGTGGTCCCCAACATAAGATTCTGACATTGCAGACACCGCAATGGTGTCGGTATACACTTCCGAACATTAACCTGACAACAGTTCTTTGACTGGCGCGTTGGCTGGGTCTGGTGTGACAGGGGAGAGGGTCCCAGAACACGGTGACAGATAATGCCGATGACTTCCGCTTTCTTAGTTTCTAGTTCTAAGGACAAGACGTACACTTGGTTTCCGCACGCTGCCCCGGTTTCCGCCCAAACCCTCTGCCTAGCAGAGTATACGGGCGGCTGACAAGTAAAATTTATTATGAATATCAGGGGGGGGGGGAAGCGAGAGAGAGAGAGAGAGAGAGAGAGAGAGAGAGAGAGAGAGAGAGACACACACACACACACACACACACAGAAAGAGAGAGAGATGGAGAAAGAGACAGAGACAGTGAGAAAGGGACGGGGGAGACAGAGACAGAGAGAGAGAGAGAGAGAGAGAGAGAGAGAGAGAGAGAGAGGGGGGGGGGGCAGTAAAAGTATGCCCTTCCGTACGAACAGGCGTGAGTTTAGGGAAGAGGGGGTGGGGTATAGTCCAAGAAAGCTTTAAGAAAATAATTTAAAGGAACCATGCAAGCAGGGAGGTGTATCCCTGATGCAAACAACCGACAAAATCACCTGAAACAAGCAAAGGACACTACCGGAGTCATGGTGGGGATAGTAAATGTGTAGGCTTGTGCAAGGGGGCACTTGTAGATCAGAACGTGTGCATGCAATGCCATGCATGACCACGCATGCGTGACTGTCATTACTTTCTCGGTAGGGCATTATCATTTCAATGGAAAGGCACTTTCGTCAACATAAGAGAATGTGTGACCCCTCCCCCCCCCCCCGCCCCATCCCTCTGTTTTCCCACTGTCAGGAATGGGAGGGGGGGGGGGGGGGGGGGAGACACCCTCGACCATAACTGTGACGAATCCGGAAGGGTCTACGACTGGTAATGTAATGAGGGGCAGCAGTCCGGGCAGCAGTACGAGCCGTAATCATTGTGGAACCATCCCAGGAACTGGATGTTTACTATTATATAAACTATTTTCTAAAATCATTTACAGGATGGTCTGGTATCCTGATATCGAACAAGAATGAATGGAACCCGTGGTCAAGGCAGGATGGAACTCCATTTATCACGTGTCTTCTAGTCTTGACCATCACTACCCATCATCTGATTAATTTTTGGCTGGCTTTGAAGTATTTAAAACAAATTCATCGCTGTAATCTTTTATTCATTTTTCGAATTACTTCCTTTACCACCGTGGCCCACGGGGGATTGTGGCGTGTCACCTTAGCTGACCTACTCTTTGCCCAGAGAAGGATGCGGTCTGTGCCGAGCACGAAACTTCCAAGTCACCTGCTGCGCCCGGGATGTGTGCTGCTGAGCGGACCAGAGTCGGGTTGCCCTCAGCACACCCCGTGGGGGGGGGGGGGGGGGGAGGTAGAAGAGGAGGAGGGGGAGGAGGGGAAGGAGGAAGAGGAGCAGGAGGAGGAGGAGAAGGAGGAGGAGGAGGGGAGGAGTAGGAGGAGGGGGGAGGAGGGGTGGAGGAGGAGGAGGAGGAGGAGGAGGAGGAGGAGGAGGAGGAAGAAGAGGAGGAGGAGGAGGAGGAGGAGGAGGAGAAGGAGGAGGAGGAGGAGGAGGAGGAGGAGGAAGAGGAGAAGGAGGAGGAGGAGGAGGAGGAGGTGTAGGAAGAGGAAGGGGAGGAGGGGAGGGGAGGGGGAAGTAGAGAGGAGGAGGAGGAGGAGGAGAGGGGAGGGGAGGGAGAGGGGGAGGAGAAGGAGAAGAGGGAGGAGGAGGAGGAGGAGGGGGGGGGGGAGAGGGGAGGAGAGGGGAGGGGAGGGAGAGGGGGAGGAGGAGGAGCGAGGAGAGGATGGGTAGTTGGGGTCTCGAACCCCTGACCTAGAGAGGTTAATTGTGTGAAGAAAGGCTGCTTCTTAGGATCTAGGCTAGCAAAGACAGTTTAGGCATGGAGCTATTTACACAGGGAAGGGCAGGGCAAGGCGAGATCGGACGGAGAAAGGATGTATCAAGCGCAGCTACGCTTCATTATGGCACCCTCAACAAGCTAAAATGCTGGATAAGTAATTCGCAACCTGGCCATGGCGCCATCTCGTATACAACTAAAAACTGTCTTTAGTAAATCTAAGTAGTGTACAACTAAAACTGTCTTTAGTAAATCTAAGTAGTGTTCAAGGGGATATCCTTGGTACGAGGTGGTAAATTACAAAATAAGATTCAATATCAAGATCATTCGGTATGGTCTCTCGCTTGACGCAACTGTACAATATGCAAGAACTGAATAGGATATGCTCTTGGAGTGACAGAACTGATCCGTCTATTGGTGGGCTTGAGCAATTCCATGTTATTCCTAGTCCATTGTCATCATGATTTGCAATTCCGCTTTCAGCAGGGATTCACGATCTGATTTCACCTGAACGAGAACATGAACCTCGCCGCTTCGTGATCATGTTGGTCTGGTGGCTCGACGTATCTAACGTCTGGTAACGGTGTCATGTGGTGTCGTAAATCGTTAATCCAACTCCGCGCCGGAAGAAGTAGTGGCGGAACAAATAACAATGATTAAACATCACTGAGTGGGAGACATTGAGGGTGTGTCTGTGTGTTTGTGTGTGGGGGGAGGGAGCGGGGGGGGGGGGGCCTCAAAGTATGAGCACGACCAACTCAAGTGATATGTAGGCTACGATGGACAGAAAATGCTGATATTCTATTGTCTTTTCTCGGGCAGACGATGCTTATGACGATTATGTATAATCTAACCTATAATGTGTTGGACGTGTATACCAGTACCACCTCGGTATCTGCAATATTATATCTTGTGATGGGCACACCATCATACGAATGCACTATAAAAGGGATACTTAACGCAACGTATGGGAGAGCACCTCGCACGTGACGTCACAAAATCAAAACTTTAAAAGATCATAACTTTCTTATCCTTTGACGAATTTTCATCAAACCTTCATGATGTTTCTTTTACGTGTTTCCTTTATTGAATCCAACTTAATTTCAGGGTGAACTATCCCTTTGGTGCAGGATTTAGCAAACGCTGTCACGCCAATTTGAAAGTAACCGAGAGATCATGTTTTAGGACCAATTAAACGGTGCAGTTTATGCCTAGGGTTATGGTAAGGGTCGAGACTAAGATTTTGATTAGGGTTAGGGTTGGGGTTAGGGTCAAGCTTAAATTATACCATAATGTGGGATACAATTCACAGGATTCGAAAACATTCGTGCAAAATGTTATGCATTACATCGTATTGATTTGAAGAAGTGTGCCTCAGTGGTGGTGCTAACAAAATGAGAATCAATCTTGTTTATTGCATTCCGCAGAGGTGCCGATATCAACATTCTATAATCGAATAAGCCTAGATGTGTTGATCCATACTCTTTTGTTTCTTCATTTTTGATATGTTTTATAACTTACGAAAGACATCACAAGTCAAGATCGATCACGTACGGGGATGTACTTAATCTGAAAGTTGCCAGAGAGTTTTAATGACTGATCCACATCCATTACTCATATCGACACTTTTTGAAGCAATAAAGCTGATGTTACTCTTTATCACTCAAAGCTGTATTTGTAGCGGGAGATGTGTGATAGGATTAAGAACATATTGGATCCTTATGAAGAAATAAAATGCTTCCGGTATTGAACAATGTTGAACATGATATACGACATAGCAAAGATGAACACGTGAGTGATTACAGTTATGTTTTGGAAAGATGTGTTTCCTGTTGAATACGAAACATTCGCAGATGTTTTAATTTGATAACGATCGAGCTTGAGGCACATTTTTTTTTCTTTGGGGCACATGGGATAAGAGGCGAATGAGTGAACGAGTTAAAGGGGGAGGAGTGGAGGGGTACAGGAGTACAGGGGTCAGAAAAAAAGGGGGAGGTGTGCAAATTGTGTTGAAGCGGGAGAGGGGCGAGGGAAAGGATAGAGAGTGGAGGTCGAGGGTGAAGGGGAGGTGGGTGGGGAAGAAGACGAAAGAGAGAGGGGGGGGAGAGACAATATATGTGTGTGTGTGTGTGTGTGTGTGTGTGTGTGTGTGTGTGTGTTGGGGGGTCACCTGTCGTTTAACATGTAGGTTTACAAATTAATGGGCACATGGAATAGGGAGAGGAGTAGGACGGGGTGCGGTTGGGATGGGGGTGATAGATAGGAGACAGGGGAGGGGGGGGGGGCGAGGAAAAGAAAAGAGAGGGTATGGAGAGGTGGGGAGAACTAGAGACTAGAGAGAGGGAGAGAGAAACTTTATGTGTATGTGTGTGTGTGTGTGTGTGTGTGTGTGTGTGTGTGTGTGTGTGTGTGTGTGTGCGCGCGCGCGTGCGGGGGGGGGGGGTTCACCTGGCGTTAAACATTATGCAGATTTGCACATTAAATATAGTTATTCGCAACTTGTCATAAACATTACAAATATTATGTTTGATTTTGGATACACAGACTCGCATCAAAAAGTGTGATTGCAGGAGAAGAATTACGACTGAGAACCTCGGTAAACCACAGTGGAAGTTTCGACCTTGGAATTTTGATTGGATGAGACGTAATGAAAGAAATATGACAACGAAGTTCTCTGGACCAGCAGGGGAAAAAATCCCTCAAAATTTTCATCGCAGCGCCCTTCCTACGTTCCCATGGCAACGGGTAAACATCGGCCAATAATCTGGCAGGGATCGCTGAGGTCAGTATGACATCACAAGGTGACATTCCTGAGCTAAATGATCATCATGCACATTTCATTTCTGTCTTTCTCTCCCACTTTCATTTTCTTTGGAGATGATTCGAAAATGGAAAACACCCTAAAAGTACTGGGAGGCCTATTTGGAAAAATACGCAAGAGTAAACAATGCTCAGATCCGATGGGTTTTTCCATGGCTTGGGGCGGGGGGGGGGGGGGCTGAGGTGGGGGTTCCAACTTTCCCCCTCCCCCTGAAAAGTAAAAAAAAATAAATAAAAAAAATAATTTCCATCCAAAAAGTCATGTATGATAACGGACAGATACAGAGGAAAGAAGACAGAGTTACCAAATGGACAAGCCACTAGGGGGGGGGGGGGAGAAACTCTATGCAGAATGAGTACGAGAGAGAGAGAGAGAGAGAGAGAGAGAGAGAGAGAGAGAGAGAGAGAGAGAGAGAGAGAGAGGTAGAAGGGGTGGGGGCGGGGAGCGTAAGGGTAGGGGAAAAAAGGGGGAGGGGTGCAAATGTGTTAAAGCGATATTACTACTGTACATGCAGTCATGATGTTCATTCGTTTGGATGATCCAAATCATATCAAAGGTCAAATGTCAACAAGTGAAAATAAATATTATCATGTTTTCCTCAAAGAAACGCCCCACGGCAGAGGGGGTATACAAAGTGAGAATTATAGAGATATCTCAGATAGTATTCTGTGAATGTTTCCTCCGTGTTAATGAGACGCCTGTCGTTCAGGGTCAGGAATATATCAGTTTTGATTCATTTTGATCCCTGTCTAGATTATAATGAAAAACACAATCATTACAATACATGAATAAAAACGGGCAGAGACGTAAGAAAAACTAAAAAAAAATGGGGCAAAAGATACGGGGGGGGGGGGGGACTTGTGGGGTGGTGAGTGAAAAGATAAATGAAGCGAGCGAGCGAGGGAGAGAGGGAGAGAGGAGTGGATGGAAAGAGCATGGGGGAGTGGGGAAGGGGGGGGGGTGTTATAATGTTCTTTCGTTCGGATGATGCAAATAATATCAAAGGTCAAAGGTCAACAAGTGAAAATAAATATCCCCATGACTTTTATCTCAAAGAAGCGCCTCATCACGGCAGAGGGGGTACAGAGTGAGAATTAGAGACGTCTGAGACAGTATTCTGTGAATGTTTTCACCGTGCCAGTGGGGCGCCTGCAGTTCAGGGTCAGAAGAATATCAGTTTTGATTTGGTCTCTGTCGAGATCCTAATGAGATTTTCCAGATGAAAGATGATTCACAGGAAAACAATCGTGTTCCCTGTCATTGCCAGTAGGCCTACAACTTTGTTTTTGCATGTAAGAATTACATTATTGATCATCCAACGCATTTCGTGCAAAATGCTGATGAAGTAAAATGTAACAGGGTGTTAGAGATGTAATGAGATTTTCCAGATGACAGATCATTCACAGGCAACTTGTCAATGTCGACATCATTTTGTTTTGGCGTCTAAAAATAACGTTAAAAGCCTGTTGGTTATTCAACGCATTTCATCAAATATGTTCATATTCAAACGCACTGTAACAAAGCATAATGCTGTGTAAATGCTGAGCGATTAGGGTACATGTATATCTTTAATTAGCTGACTTCATTGTACTGAGTAACTGGGGGAAAAAAAAACTTTAAAAATGTGTAACCCAGCTTTACATTATTATGGTAATGCCTCGGCCTATTAAGATTATTTTGGGTTTTTGTGCTCTTTCTATAAATCATAGTCGATTTAGTCGACACTGCAACCTTATCATTAATTCATTCAGTTTATTTTAAAACGGGAAAGTCTTTTTTTTCCCCAAAGCTCTGAAGGCCTCCTTTACAAAAGTCTAAAAGAGCCACGTGTACCCCCAAAATCAGAAATAGATCTAACATTTAGAGATGGGGTAATTTTAAACAATACGAACATTAGCCCCAAAATATACAAGTGGTGCACTTTTTGCGCACTGCAAAATGATGATAATCTATTACATTATTCTCTAGGTTAAGTCTATCATGTGGACATAACGGCTAATTTATATCAAATTACGATGTAGGATAATAGGCGTATAATAAATGTTTAAAATGGATTCCAGTTCACAGACTTTGTTTGATTCCACCTGATCTGACAAATTATTATTCTTACCCTAGTACCAGGAAGGGAAGTGCAGGGTTTGTTTGTGGGGGAAATGAGAAGAAAGTGCAAGCCATCAGGGTGTTATTTAGGAGCTTAAGGAGAGAAGGGGATCTATCAACGGGGGAGTGGCCGGGGTGTCAAGAGCCGGGGTTGGCTACCCCCATGGTCTACGTGGTTTAGCTCAGGCTCATGGTCGAGTGTAATCGTATCTGGGACGAACAAAGCCCGTGATGTAAACACGGTAAGGGGGATTGACGCCCTCCGAGCTGGCTGCAGGGAGGGGGGTGACGATAGATGAGACGGTGGTCGAGTCATGGTCGAGCCGAGGACGGGACAAAGGGGTCGGCGGAGAATGGAAGGGGGAGGGAAGGGCGAGAGGGGAGGGGAAGGGGGGGGGGGGGGCTCACATGAAAGCCCTTTTCTCCGGGCACTGGCTGATTCGTTTACCCGCACTGTGAAATCTAGTTGTTGCTAGGTCCGGCAAAGAGGGGGGGGGGGGGGGGGGAGGTAAGAGCTCGCAAAAAGGCCCTTTTCTTCAGCCACCAGCTGATTCGTTCACCCGCATTGTGAGTTGTTGCTAGGTCCGGCAAATAGTTCGATAATATCCAAGGAATCTGAAATGTAGACCCTCATGTAAAAATATAGTCTGTCCATGCACAAGCGCAGCACGTAATCGAGAATCTGTTGATTTCAATTTTACAGCTGAAGTATTATGCAGATCACGACTGTGCACACCTTGTTTGTTCGCTGAATTTATCTCAAAATTGGTGCGTGATATTCCTTGAAAAAAATACAATGTGTCGCACTAGCCGCGCTAGCCTGTATAGAACCCGTGGTTCCGTCGGAGTTAATTTTACAGGTTCTCGATTTCGCTCCCTGATTTAACGTGCCTAAAACGCGCCTTTGCATACTCGAGCGGAATGAGAGTTTGTCCATGCCTACTCTTGTAATGGTGGTGAGCAATAATTTCCTGTTCTTGTTTACCTGTTGGACCGAGTTTTTACTAAAGATGACTGTTTAGTTAGAATGTGTGTTTATAATAACCGAGGCTATCTGCCATTGATCGTGTCTTATGATTAAACGTGAAATAGACCTTTCTACTTTCCCCGCCAGCTCCAGGCTGTGTATGAAGCCCTACGACCGAGAACCTCGGCAGGTGTCCGGGGTCCTCGTAAGTCGTCGAGCTACGCAGCCTGGCCTGGGGCTGGAATGATGACTTACATACTGTATTATTAATAAATTAATGATTCAGACCTAACTTTGTCAGACTATGCCACCATTAATGAACTTAATTATGACCTCCACTAAGTTATACGTCAATGTACAGAAGGAGATTGATTAACTTTACTTGGTTTAGAAGGTAGTCTAGTCTAGATCTAATCGAAGAAAAAGAAATTGTTCAGAGTACCGTCAGAGGCCATTTATTTGCATGAATATCTTTGAAACCTTTCTGGCCTAACTTAGTTAAGCCGTAGAGTCTAGTTACTTAAACTAAAAGGGGTAGAGTCTAGTTACTTAAACTATAAAGGGCTTGTGACGCTGAAAGCATTTTAGCTTCATTATTAGCATGATTAGGCCTACATAAAATGGGCCAGGACAGGTCTCTTTATTTCTCTGTAGAGCTACCTGTCTGTGTGTTCTCTAAATTAATTAGTTGACAGGCAGAGAACACAATTTCAATCAGCCCCTTAATTTAAAGGAACTACAGACTCAAGAAATTTGCTGTGTGATCTAGCTCAGGCAAAATGTTGGATTAAGTTGTCAAGATGGACGTACATTTTGCAGGATTTTTCTAGAATGATGAGTAACATGTGAAGAGAATAATTGACAAGAATTAAGGAGGAAGGAGAAAATATGACATGACCACAGAGAGATAGAGAGAGAGAGAGTAATGAGGATGTAGTAATATTTGACAGTGCACTGGGCTGTGGACAGAAATCTTCCCTTACCTTGGTCTTGGATTGCGATTGGCGGCCGCAGAGGTCTGCTCTGAAAGGAAAGGAAGGAGAGGAGGGGGGAACATGAGCGGGAAGAATCAAATTAGGAACAAGGAAAACGGAGGGAAAGAAGAAGAGCATTTTGTGTCATCACATATGAGATGTAGCTCTGACGTCTTTGATCAAGATGATGACAGCAGATCAGAGCTTTCATTTGCTTTGTCTTGAGGGTTAAATGGTAGTTACGTGTGTGTGTGTGGGGGGGGGGGGGGTGGGGGAATGGGTGATCAACTAGTCCCCCTCTACATTTTATAGCCTGTATATATTACCAGCATGCACATTATAAGCGAGAACTCTGTGGTGCCAAGTCCCTTGATCCCCCTCCAGGAAAATTTTTATCTCTGATCAGCCCTGAAAACACTTTTAATAAGTAAAATTACCAGGTTTTAAGAAGAAAGTGTGTCAATCTTAACGATAAATTCACAACATGTATAAATTACTAAAATACAATTCAAGTTGACAGATTTAAAACAAAAAATAAGTTTCATTTTGATCAGGAGATGTATATCACTGTACATCAACAACCTATAAGTAGTAATAAGTCATAACAGGAAGGTCCTTCTGTTAAATCAACTGCTGCTCTTTTGAATTTGTGTCTATTATGAAGAAATCACAAGTGGCATAAAAAAGGTTAACCAAGCAAACTTAGCTCAGGTGTCTGACAGGAACATAGACAAGAATGTTTATTGAGAGGATGGAGGGTCAGACTTGACGAACAATTAGACTTCCTGAAGTCTTAGGCCTGGGTTCCGCACAGGAACCGAGGTGATTGGGTCTATAGAGATAGGAGGAAGTAATTCAAAGCATGGTAGTTCCTGTGGTCCTCCGTGTGGGGTGTGTGGGTGTGTGTGTATGAGACACGGGGAGACGGGGAGACGGGGAGATCCCTCATGGACAGACTGCTGGGGTGGAGAAAAGAGATGGAGAGATGAGGAAGAGAGAGAAAGAGAATGGAGAGAGAGAGAGAGAGAGAAAGAGAGAGAGAGAGAGAGAGAGAGGGGGGGGGGAGGATATAGATGGAGAGAGGAGAAATAGAGAAAGAGAGAGAGAGAGAGATAGAGAGGAGAAAGAGAGAAAGGGAGAGAGAGAGAGAGAGAGCGAGAGAGAGAGAGGAGAAAGAGAGACAGAGAGAGAGAGAGAGAGAGAGAGGAGGAACAGAGAACGGGAGAGAAGTAGAATGAAGGAGAGAAGGGATAGTGAATAAAGAATAATAAAACGAATGAGAAAGAAGACATATCGTAGAGGAGGAGCTTTAGAAGAAGGTGGGAGCTACAGTGTAGAAAGGACAGAGGGTGGTAAAATGATGCAAAGAGAAAGGAAATGAAGAAATAAGAATGAATACAGAAGCGAGGGAAAGAAAAGTGTTTTAAGAATACAAGACAGAAGAGGAAAGGGGGATGAACAGGAGAAGGTAAGAATTTGTATGTGCAAACCTGAATGTGCTTTTATAAACCAATTTAAAAGTCAATACTCGTATTTCAGTCTACTGAATAAAAGCATCCTTCTCGCACATTGTGGAGACCTTGTTTGTGTCTGTCTCAAAGGTTTATCAAGGAAGTATGATCCTTGGTTTCATAAGTTCACACTACTTGCATTTTGCGCTGGGAGACAAGTGTTTTCAGTAGGATGTTGTTCACAGCTCGTCACTTTTAATAATGAGATTTCATCAAAGCTATATGCATTCTTCATACAAAGTATGCATGGTGACCTACATCTGTAACAAGCTTTGGCACGGACTGGAGACAGATCAGTTTCCTCCTTCCTCTGTTCATCATAAGTAATTAATCACCATGGCAACCCACTGTAAGTGAGATGAGCTGTGACCCTCTCTAGTCTAGCCATTGACATTCCACATTACCATGTCAATTCATAATCTGAATTTGAGCATAAACGTGATGTCAAGCTATGATTAAAGTCTGTTTTTGGCTATGTGGAGTAGGCATTTATACACAGCCCTTATGGTTCTGTAATCATCTGTTTGTCTCTATGTATGTCATGTTGTTTTAATAGAAATACCCTGAACTAACTAAGTGTGTGCAAATTGATCGATTCTCAAAAGCTATGAAAATAGTTTACTGTGTTTGTTGGTCCATTGAGAGACATACTGATTTCTTGGCCCCTTAACACAAAGGTTCATGATTAATATACCATTTTTGTAATGTATTCACAACTTTCCCCCTAACTGTGTAGTAATGCGTTATTGCATTCACCTGTATCTAGTCATTCAGATTCAGTGGATGAAATGCACCCTAACTGTGTAGTAATGCGTTATTACATTCACCTGTATAGTCATTCAGATTCAATGGATGGAATGCACTTTGCATCTATTAGTTGTTGCTACTCGGACAAACTCGGACAAGCTTTGGGGTTTCCATTAGTAACATTTTGTTTGAATGATGTGAATAAAATTTTGCATACATAACGAAAATGGTCTATGGCAAATTTGAGAGACAAATTCTGATTGGTTACTGATCAGGTCTTTTGAACAAAAAGCACAGGCAACAATGATGTTGATTGGCCATTGCCATTTTAAGTTGATTTCAGTAAAAGCAGACACATAAAAGAAACATATTAGTGATGGTTTGACGAAAATCTGTCAAAAGATAAGAAAGTTATGATCTTTTGAAATAATGATTTTGTGACGTCACATGTGAGGTGCCCTCCCATATGTTGTGTGCTGTATGATTCCATGAATTGCTATTTTTTTCTGTTTTGTATAAATGAATATTTTTTACATAGAGGTTTGTATATAAAAACGTGTGTCTAACGTTATATCAAATGTACAAGCACAATTATGCATTTGAAAAAATGGACATTTAAAAAAAAATTGTACACAAGGTATAGGAGAGCACTTCTCACATGACGTCACAAAATCATAACTTTCTTATGCTTTGACGGATTTTCATCAAACCTTTTATTTTTCTTATATGTTTCTGCTTCTATTGAAACCAACTTAATTTCAGGGTGAACTATCTCTTTAACCATTGCACATTCAATCTAATCCATCATTCATGCAGATAATGAGGTACAAGGCAATATTTTATGAACTTTTGTCTCATTCAAACTTATTTTTCTTATTCTCCCCTCTTTGTTTGATTTTGCTGTAATTGTGGTGTATATTACTACATAGAAACTACATTACTTAGAAATGTCATGAATCATGCACATACTTTACCAAATATATACAGATTGAATTAATTTACAAGCTTGAAGGTAGGCCATGATGGGTGTAACCTTACACCTGAGAGAACTAGATTTTCCAACTATTTTAGAACTGGATTCAGAGCTAATCAGAGCTCTGAGAATAGACACTGACCTTTCTCTGGTTTGTGTTCTTACCTGTTCTCTGTCTGTCTATGTGTTTGAGTGTGTGTGTGCGTGTGTGTGTGTGTGTGTGTCACACCTGATTCGCTTTTTGCTTCTGACTGGTCCCTCGCTGGGTGCGAGGCCCTCGTTCATGTCCCCTGAGAAGTTCTCGAGAGGAAGCGTGGGACCTTCGCCTGTCTATGACGCAAGAACCAACCCAGTATTATCAATTTTTATTTCAGGCTTGAAAAACAGTCGCTTTTCCTGACAATTTTCCATAAATATGCACTTTGTAACCCTCTCAGTGGCGACCATTGATAGTCCCATGTCAATGATAACACAACTCACTACCTATGGGACTGAGAGACTGAGTGGTACCCATTTTGCAACATTGCATTCTATGTTCTTGTATACCCTGATAATGAGTTGAGTGACATACACCCGTTTCAGTCAGGGAAAGAGAAGTCATTTTAAATGCTGGTGTTTTTTCATAACTTTTTTTTACTCCATAACTATGCACTTCAAAATTGATAAACAAAATGGTGCCCCTTTTGCAACATCTCATTCTGTATTCATTGATCCACTTGATGAGTTGTGTGATCGACACCTAGCTCAGTCCTGGAAATGAAGAGAAAACCCTCTTAATATTTTAAGATTCAACTAAGTAACCCCAATTACCCTCTGTAGCCTGGCTGTTAGCCTGTTGAACATATGAATACTTTATTTGGGTCTAGTTCTGACAAGACTATTTTCCCTTCTGCTAGAGCCTGTCCATCATTTTGGTATGAGTGAGGAGGAACTAGAGACTGGTTAGTCTACTGCAGCCAAACCTGTTTATTGCCAAGTTTGGATTCAAAATGCCCAAAAGCCTGTATAGAAGCTAGCCTACTCCTACCCAAGTTAAAAAAACACACACCTTGTGTTGACAGCTGCTCTCAGCAGTGGATACATGATCCTAGAATGAAACATTGCAAAGGGCACCATTCATTTTAAAAAGTGCATATTTATGACAAATTGTCAGGAAAGCGTATAGACTGGTTTCCAGGCTGTTCAACATTTCTGGCACAAAGTGAAATATAGAGTCTAACATTTTAAGACTAGTCACTGTATCATTCTCCTCTTTTCTCTGTAAAAGCCTGAAGATCATTAATAATAGGTTGGTTATAGGATCGTAGACAGGCGAAGGTCCTGTTTTTCTAAGTTGTCAGAACAAGTGTTGACGGGTCCTCCTATTATTTCTCAAGTGTCCTCTCTGGTGACATGATCTTTTTGGAGTGATTTAGGTGCGTCTTTACATGCAGACATCCCAAGCATGCAATGTCATGTGATCTTGTGAGACACTTCACATGCTTAGTCTGCAGAAACAGACCCTAGTCATCCTGGTCAGCTAGTCGACCAGCCAGTGAGTCTGAATTAAAAGATTTGAAGTGAAGAGACTATGGCTCTGTATGCCTACAGAACTCAGCGCAACGATTTGAGTGATCGCGCAATCGCCGAGATTTGGCGGTATTTTCTCTGGGCTGGCAATTCTTGGCGATTCTGTGATCATTGAATGGTTGTGCTGAGTTCCATCACGTGCTGTATACACAAATTTGAGCTCATGTAATGCCACTATAGAACCTAGACTATAGCTACTCCAACAAGGAAACAGACAGGGAATATGGAAAGACTTTTTCTCAAAGCACAATAGACCATATAAAAGTGTCTGTCCTTGCAGACTAATCTTGCAGCAGTCAAGCAATGTTCATTTTTATCCAGTCACAGACAGACAGACAAGAGCTTTACAGCAAAATGTCAGATTTCTGACGTCAACCATGACATCATTTGAGTCCACCTGTCAAATAAAATAACCTCATGTTAACATGGATAACAGAAAGTCCTTGAGGATGAATCTAGTTGATCAAACTTACAGACTTTTCGCTTTATGAACAAAAGTTTACTTGTGCTAGCATTATGCTTGAATTTGTATTACTTTTATAAATGCATACAGATTCGAGCAAGAGGCAAGAACTAACTGCTACTTGATAAGCCCCATTGTACTAGTCTATGTACTAGGCTGTGAGGTGTATGGACACATCCCAGTCTGTTAACAATTATGTCTGGTAACACAGACTATGCCCCAATCCCATCCTCACTCATTTCATCCTCACTCATCAACTCGATTGCCCAAGTTGAAAACTGGCCTTGTCACCGAAAAACATGTGGTTCAAAGCCGTTTCAAAACAGCTTTGCGTTTATCTCGCTTCTTTAAACGCGTTTCTGGCTCAAACACGTTTAGGATCGTACAAATTTGTGTTTCAAAACAGCTTTCCGAACCCCATAATCAAAGCACCTTTGCGTTTATCAACTCCCTGAAACGTGTTTTAAAAAATGTAAGTTTACGCGTTTGGAATCCTTAATTCTACCAAAAAAAGAGTTGATAAACACACCCTCAGTGAGGGGAAGAAGCCAGAGGAGCTATGAAGTCATTAGGGCGTAGTCTGTGTTACCAGACAAAGTTGTTAACAGACTGGGTTGTGTCCATGCACCTCACAGCCTAGTACCTAAGCTACCATTGTATTTGCCATTGTGCTGCGAACTGTCTGTTCATGTATGTGGTTGCATCACTTGCATGCAAACTTTAAATTCAATTTAATTCAATTTTTGATATCATCATCTTACAGCCTGAGCTGAAATGAAAAATCAATCTAGGGTGACTGAAAAAAGACAGCATAAAGTATAATTATCTTATTCTTTTGACAGTTAAACTGTGTGCACGATCTAAACCATTTTACACATAAGGCATAAGTTTCTTTTATTCAGGAGAGGATGGAAATGTGGAAGGAGAGGGTCCTTCTTTTAAAGTGATAATGTCAAGATTTCTCCTCTGAAAGTGGCAAAGACAGGATTTCTCTTAAATAAGCAATAAAGACAAGATTTCTCTTTAACAGAAGAGTGATAAAGACAGTGTACTTGAGCAGAGTATATACACTGTGCTCCCACACTCATGAGACATTGTTGATGATTTACATCAAGGTTTATTTTGTCACGTCTGACCCTTATCGTAAACACTAGTGGTTAACGTAAACACACTGTGCTTTCGGGCAAACAAGTTTCCCCATTTTAATGCCGTGTTTGTAGCCCCACACATTTTTATCTGTTGACCATGAATGTGTACTCCCTTCACCCCCCCCCCCCCCCCAAACATGCCCATGTAACCTAGACCTCTATATTTATTCCCTGGATGCTTTGTGGGTCATTCAAGGAGGGCCGGCCGGGGGGGGGGGGGGGGGGGGGTGTATGAGGTGTGTTCCCCCTCAGCTTTTTGAGAATCACACACTAAACATGTACAGTAGTATCCAAGATTATTCAATATGTGCCCCCCTTTTTTTAATTTGCTGGCAGCGCCCCTCTATTTCTAAATTCTGAATCCAGCGGCTGGTCATGATGAAACACTTTCAATATCACTTTGCAGTTGACAAAAAATGGAGGGAGTGGTACTATCTTCCCATGCATGTGCTGGGATGTGTGAGTGTGTGTGCAAATAAAAAATAACAATTTTTTATGATCACTTTTTAAGTTGAAGATAATTTCACTATGAAACTTACATTTTTTTTTATGGCGGGGGGGGGGGGGGGGGGGGGAGGGGGAGTTAACTTCCAGTATCTGAACATAGATGTATGCACTTTGTGTGTGCAACATTTTGTATAATTGAAAAATAAACATTCAGTTTTTAGTATTTAGAATATCACTTTGTTACTGGTTAGATTGTGAATAGTGCATATTATGCTGAAGAATTTTTCTAGAGATATTATTGCAATCCATGTCAGAAAATAGAATGATTTATGCCTGTTCCACACTGTTATGTTGAATTCCTACAGAGCCCTGATTGGGATATCTCCCAACATCAGGATTTCTTTCAACTTTGCTCTCGTGAAAACCCGCCCCCTGTTTGCCCTGTTCCCTTGCCTGGGCTTCATCTCCTAATAGTGAGACATGCTTTAGCAAACCATGTAGTCACACCAGCTTGCTTACCCTGTTGCCATAGTGATCGATGCTTTCTGCAATCAACAGGGGCGCGCGGTGCACCAGATTCCGCATGGTTACATTTCCTGCGGAACTAATAGATTTGGACAATCGTGTCAATCTCGCATACATTTCAAAATGTTTTTGCTTCTGAAATTAAAACTGCGGCACACCTCTGATTATATCTGTCTGCATGTAAGGGATATTTTCTCCTCTCCTTGCGCTATTCCCTTGGCTAGTCATACATGTATTTGGTTTCATTTTGTTACATTAGACAAACACATTGACATTTAGATTTTCAGAGTTTGCCACACAATATGACGATTATGAGCAGAAGTCATTGTAAAGTGGTGATATTATACTTCAAAATGGAGACTGATTTCTCATTTTAAAAATGTGTTCTTTTTCAATTGTGGAAATGCTATTCTCTGTTAAAAATATACAAATTTCATAGCAATACCAAGATTTCATTAAACCTTTATGTTCATGTATTGTTGGTATTTACCAGAGTAAAATTATTTTACACAATTACATTAACAAAAAACATGTTTTGTGGGCTAGTAAAAAGATATCAGAAAGAAAAACGTTTTCTCTTTGGTTTCAATTTGATTTTTGTCTCCTGTTTTCAAAGTTTTTATAATTTTGCATCACTTTTGCAATTAATGCATGTAAGGAAGCAATTAAATTTCATACCTGCTTTTCATGTAGGTCTTTGTTATTTATTTAGTTATTTAACTATTGTGACTAAGTAAAGGAATTTAACGTAAAAAGCCATTTCCCTTTGAGATTTATATTCTGATTTAGAAATCAATTGAATTCAATTTGATTCCAGTTAATTGTTTTCACTTTAAATGTTTGTACAAGTGACATGAAGCACTACAACAAATATGAATGTATATGAAATGGTAACTAATGGAAAAAGCCTAGTGTAGCTGACCAATTTACAGAAGAATACAATTCAAAATAGAAGAATCATGATTCATGCTGTTTTGTTCTCGAAGAAAACCAGCCCTCCCCCTCTTAAAAGTTAAAATCAAACAGTTTAACAAAGAATGAGGTCATTGGCCACTTGAAGATGAAATGACGAGGTTTTGAATATTTTAAACTGTTCAGCTGTATGCCTTTATAGGCTAATGGAAAGGAATTCATTGTGCATATTTTATACTCATCGTGTAAGTGTGAGAATTCAGTGTCGTATTTCCCACAATTCATGCGTCACCCCCTCCTAGCTACACTTACAGGCAAAACCGAGAAAGCACCACAAAAACACCAGCCTCATTCTCAGACATCGAACTCACTCCCTTTCGTCGATAGCCTTTTAAAAGGATCACATGTTGTACATTCATGCATTTTTCGTAAATATGTTAATGCCTGGAGAGGAGGCTAGGCCATCTTGATTCTTGCCCTCGTCTTGGGAGGGTGGGAGAAATCGAAGACAAAGTGGGCATGCATCATCTATGAGTAAGACAAGTGACTGAATCATCAATAATTCATGGGAGGATCCCTGATGCTGGAGATGGTAACATCTTCTACCAGCGTGCCAATTCCTTAGAATCTTTGGTAGGGGGGCTAATATGCTCCCCTGGGGAGGGTTCGGTGGCCTTAAGACGTGATGTGCCTCATCAAGTGTGGTAGCTACATGTACATGAGGTTTAATTGGGAGCTGAGGAGGCAAAGATCCCCTGAGCTTGAACTTGATTGGAGAAGATGTGGCATTGTAGAGTAACCATGGTAACTAGATTGTCTTCCATGAAAGAGCAATGATTATTGTTGCAGAAAGCTTATTCTCTATCCTTATGAAAGATAG
This sequence comes from Arbacia lixula, assembly GCA_963669155.1. Lineage (NCBI taxonomy): Eukaryota > Metazoa > Echinodermata > Echinoidea > Arbacioida > Arbaciidae > Arbacia > Arbacia lixula. Next base: position 9,395,050 of record OZ022580.1, read on the forward strand.
AGAGAAAAAAAGAAAAAGGAAGAGAGAAAGTCAAAGAGATATCCATTGAGAGAGAGAGAGAGAATGAAATTTTAAAAAAAATGAAAGAGAGATAAAGAGAGAGAGAGAGAGAGAGAGGAGAAAGAGAGAGAGAGTCTATAGATATATAATAGAGAGAAATTTAAAGAGAAAGAAAATGGGAAGCAGAATTTGTAAGATGGCAGAATGATATTTCAGCTGCATAGGCCCTGTCATAAAAAGAAGGTCACCTGTTAGAAAAGCAAAAAGAAACACAGGTCGCAAAAGAAATCCAGATAATGAATTGATGGGAGATAAAAACAAAGATAAAAGAACAAAGCAAGACTGAACAACAACATTTGCCATTTTTCCTGTAAATGTTACGCAAAGCACCAACATTATTATGTTTTGAATGAAGGGAAGGGTATTGTGAATTACTTAAAAATGAGTGTTCACTTGGAAGGAAATGTTATATAATGAGATGGAGAATAGCCTAGGTACTATAGGCTGTGAGGTCCATGGACACAACCCAGCCTGTTAACAACTATGTCTGGTAACACAGACTATGCCCTAGGCCTAATCCCATGCCCTCTCCTCCAGAGGAGCTATGATGGTGTAGCCTGTGTTACCAGACATAGTTGTTAGCAGACTGGGTAGTGTCCACACACCTTACATCCTAGTACATGGCTAGATGGAGAACAGCATACATTTGATTCACACAACTCAACTTTTCCGTGGCAGTTTCGGATCACTGGATAGCCAAATTGTGTTTACACTCTTTATCATGGCAGCTTCAAAGGAGGTCAAAGAATTCACACAGCGATATCAGGAGCTCTATATCGACATTTTAGTTTGTAAACTACACCAATGAGAAAGGAAACAAATACCATAGTTTTGGTTGTGAATGTACGAGTGATGTACATGTATGATATCTTGTACTAGTTAGTATTTGAAGAGTCTAAAGCGAAAGTTCTGTTGCCGTGTGACCTCGTCCGCTCTGCCTTCATTCCCATAATTCCTGACCTATTTTGACATTGAGCCTTTGTGTAATTGAAGAAATCTGTGTCCAGCAGCGAGCCATGATTGGAAACTGTAGACCAATCCTGTTCTGATATTGGAGCCTTTACCCGAATTCTTGCCTGGCTTCCAGGCTGTTTGGGCATTTTTTAATCCAAACCAAATATAGAGTCTAGTACTCAAGACTAGTCACTGTACTATTCTCCGCTGTTCTGAGCAAGCTGTAGCCTGGCTTTCAGGCGGTTGGACATTATTGATCCAAACTCCAAAATAGAGTCGAGTCACTGCATCATATTCCTGTATTCCCAGTCTGTCTCGCATGTTAAGGGAGCTAGAGACGAAATTGAGAATGATAAGTCTTCTGCATCCAGACCTCCTTCATTGAGCAGTTTGGATAAGAAATGCCCAATTGCCTGGGAATCAGACTAAGCTGGTGTCCTAACCCCTTCTCGGGTTTCTGTATTCGAATGGGAATTGTAGGCCTCTGTGCTGAGTGAAGCCAGAAGGGATCAACGTGAAATGGACACCAGTCTCTGTGCTGGAGAGCTGGGGGGCTTTAACCATCTCAATCCCATGGGCATAAACATATGTAACACCCCCAATAGGATTTACATAGCTTGGTATTGAGAGGGTTTACCCTGTTCAGACTGGGTAGATTAAGCCTTGGCCCGTGAATCATCGTTTATTCTGATCTGCTCCTTTATCTCAAACCTGCGGAAATAAGATCTATTGTTCAGTTGTCCCATGTCTCATCCACGATTTAGAAAAAAAATATGATTGATAAATATTCTTATTTTTGTTTATTATAACTTATAAGAAATAGCTTTTTTGTGTTTTTATGTGTGATGTTATTTTGTTCATCCTATCAAAATAATCACTGATTTCATCAAATATAGCCAGCATCCTTTTACTCCGTCTGCCATTTAATTAACGAGTCATTCCAAGTGCACTGCACTCTTCTTAACCTCTCACAGATTTGAAGAAGAATAAGTAATACAATTTTGTACCGCAGATGTAAATGTAGGCCAAGTTCAAATGTGGGTCACTCTGGATTGAACCTTGACCTACTTGTTATGGTCATCAGGGGGAAAATTTGGACCACCACTACTCCAACTGCATTCTCAATCACTTCTGACAGCTGTGAGGATTATACGGGTGAGTGGGCGGTGGGGGGGGGGGGGGCATTTTAATATGACATCAAGTTTTAAGATTTTTTTTATTGAGTTAGGAAAAACACTCATTCTTAAAGGTGGTGTAGCCAAAAAATCAAATTGTGTAGATACCACAGGAAATGGAAGAAAATACCGTTTGATAAGGTCCTGGGTCCCCTACAGTATTAGAGCTGGAAACTGACTTTGAGCAGAGTTCTATTGATTGCTAGATTTTGAGTAGGTTTTTGGACACGTCTTCCAAAACCTCCACAGGTTCCTAAAGCCTAGAGACTGAGACCACAATCAGCCCACATTGATTGTGGCTCTCCGCTTCGAGCTGTCTGCAGTGCAACAAGCAGTGTGAGCACAGCACTGCACCGCTGGCCGCTGCCAGTGGTTACATGTATAGACTATGGTTGCTATGTAGTAAACAGGGTGTTTCAAATGTAAACAAGGATATATGTTCACTTTCCCTGAAAATGTTTGTATAGCTATGAGATTTCATGCATGTTATCGATTGGATAAAGAGCCGATACGTGCATAGATTCATGTTTACGTGTATGTCAAAGGGCTTGCCTACATTTTAAGCAGTAATAGAAAGATATGAAAATGTGAAGTTATGTTATCATATTGTACATCAAATACATTTACATATATAGCGAGTGGAGTTACTCTTCACATACTGACAACGACAGAAACTGAGGAACTCAGCATTCAGAAAAAGGTCTGGTCAATTGGAAGAAAAGTGCATATTCAGTATTTATCTATAATTTTAAGTACTGTTGATGGATATCTCCTGATATGCACCTGTTAAGGGTATAATCCGTTGATCCCAAGTACCCTGCAGAGGGAATATTCCCATTAGAAATAACTTTATGGATGAAATACTGCAATATAACAAATTTCCCTTTCACAGGCATGCGGGCAGGAAGATTGATTCAATAAAGAATCATGTAAAACTTAGAATTTAAAATGTTTTGGATGAGTGCTTGTATAAATGAATCTCCACTTTGAACTAAAATTATGGTATTAATCATTTGATGTGGACCCTTAACTGCTATTGTGCTGCTTTGATGACATGCTGATATGACATGCTGACATGCCCCGGTATTTGGTGTAAATGCACACAATTGAGGGCCTTGGGCCGGCCTTTTGGTGTAAATCAGGCCTTTTGTTATTTCATATCTTCTGAAGATAAAAGAAAATATAGGATATGAACACTGATGAAAAACAGATAATGAGGGGAGGAAGAGGGCAGAAATAAGAAGAATAAAAGAAGGAAATAAATGAGGTGAAATGAACTATTCAATACCAGGGTGACAAAATTAAAATTAACAATTGCAATCTAAATAGAAGTGTAAAATTAAGGAGAAGATGGAAAAGGGGGATGATAAAAGAAAAGCACATAGAAAAAGGTGAAGTTGGAAGGAGAAGCAAAGAAAGACGGCAATAAGGCAAAAGATGAAATCAAAATGAAAGAACGGAAGAATAAGAAACAAGGACTCGATATTAATAATGTACAGAAGAGAGGGACCACTTGCATGAACTCCTCCTCTGCGAGCCTTCATACTGTTGTATGGGAATAGTGTGCATTGCTAGTGCAAAAATGTCTCAATTAACTACTTCTCTGTCTGACTCCATATTGCTGGATGGGAATGGTGTGTATTACCCAATGCAAAAATGCCTCAATGGCACATAAAGAGTTAAGGAGATGTGTAAGATGAATGATTATCTACAAGCAAATCTGTCAATATAATCCCACTGAAAATATCTCTCCAATCTGCCTTCCAGCTTAATCATTACCCTTTCAGCACCGATGGATGGATTTGTAATAGAACTAAAGGTGGGGACTCCATTTTCAGCCTGTTGGGACGGCCTGTCATACCTCTGAAGAACATGCATTTTACAAGATTAATGAATACTCCACCCCAAAAAAATTACTTATCATTTAGGATTACAGGAGTTTCTAGAGACTTGCGTCATTCTTCCATCCTACAGTTGCAACATTTTTACTTAGAACTGGATAATCATAACTTTTCTTGAAACTTGTTTTCAAGTTGTAGTGAGCCCTTGAAAATGGATTTATTCCTTAAGATGGGGTTTAGTAAAACTTGGATATAGATATTTTTGACTCAGGAAGAAATGCCCTTGACGTCCTTGTGCCAGATATTAATTTGTGTTATCTTCAGGTCCATGTGTAGCTTTGTGCTAATTTGTTTAAAGGAACTACTTTGTGTAGGCAAAATACTTATATTGATTTCGAGCAAACTGCACAAAGAGGCAATGACAAATCATATTCATTTATAACTTTTTATTTGAAATAGATTGTATTCATAGTTACTGCAGTTATAACTTTAGAAAGTATGTTTCATTTCATTTCATTTCATTGATGTCCCACAACTTGAATCATAAACAAGACAATATTGATTTAAAAAAGATATCAATTAAAAAGTACATCAAACAAAATAAACGTGACACAAAGTAATGCAATTATACAATTATACAATGTTCAAGTGTCAGGTATGCTACTGCAGTAGCAACTCAAAAAGTGTATTTTCTACAAATGTTATCAAAGTAGTAATTTAATTTACAAGCACTTCCTTTGTGACTTTGAAATAGCAAATAAAAAGTGAGAAAATCGCCCGTAGTTGACCAGCTGGTGTATGTTCCATTTCCAGAGACGTGTGATCTTCCTTTAATGATTAATCAATTGGGATTAAGTCATTAAGCTAGCTTAGTGTTTCTTGAGGTCTTGTCTGGTTAAGAGTCCTGGATTACCCCATCAACATTCCTCTTTCACTTCCTGGCAAGGAGAAGTGTTAATGAAAGTGAGAGCTGTTATCAGAGATAGAGAGAGAGAGAGAGAGGCCCCCACAACGGCATGTGTTGTGGTCCACTCAATCAACACGGGTCAAAATAGACTGACAAAAGTGACAGATTTAAGTCAAACAAGAAGTGGGGAAAAACCATGAGACGGTGACAACTCAATGCATGACCACTCAACAAGAATGTGATGCTTGTAACCCTTTCAATGCTGGACAAAATGCTGCTCTATGGGATTTGTGTGTATTAATAGTGATAAAAAAAACCCATGTGCTCTAAGAGTTAAGTAATGATAATGCATGAAATGTGAGAAGTGTCTGTTGGATGCTGACAGTTGGTCATTAAATTTTGAGGAAGTGAGTAGCAAGGAAAGTGTGCTTTATGGTTATGGTTATAACAAAGTATCTAATAATAAACTTTGCATACCTACCAGTGTTGTAGTTCTCGAGACTGGTCTTGGTCTCGAGACCAGTCTCGAGATCAGGATTTTTTTTCTTGGTCTTGATCTCGGTCTCGAACCCTCTGGTCTTGGTCTTGTTCTTGGTCTTGAGCCTTTCTGGTCTCGGATTTTACGTCGAGACCAGCACGAGACCAGCTACTAAAATTACGATATTACACATAAATCATATTGATAATGCATGTCGGAGAAAGGAGATACGATACATCACTCTCCTTGGTCGGAGCGCATACAATTTGGAGTTACAATCATCCCTACTATACTGTGCAAGCCTGCCGCCGACCCGGCCCGGCCCGGCCCCTGCCCGATCACTGCAAAGCACAGGAAGCGTGAGATGCAGATTAGCGAGCATGCAATATATGTGCCAACATCACACATGCAAAGCGCATCACACTGGGTGATACATGCGTCTTTATGCGAGCCAAGAGGTCAGTGTTGCGAGTTGGATCGTTGGTGTGTAGATGTTGTAAAACTCTCCAAGCCAGCTCTCAAGCTGTGCCATGCTGCACGCGTGATCGCATACAATACACGTGTGAGACTGAAAGGCCCGAATTCACAACGGTGGTTTCTGCAGAATCCATGGTTTCAACCGGGGTTTCAACCCAGGGTTGAGACCACGGATTCTAATTTGCGATTCACAAAGGTGGTCTCAAATGAATCCACGGTTTCTAAAATCCGCGGTTTCAGTTGAGACCACCTTTGTGAATTCGGGCCAAAGAGTATGAGAGTCCCCCCTCCCGGCCGAGATAGAGTATTGTTTATGTTTTTGGCACGAAGCTCGCTAGTGCGAATAGCGTAAAGAAAAAATTACTAGAGGAGCCAACACTATGTCTTAATTACGCCAAATGAAAAGACGACATGGAGCTGCAAAAATTACTAAATTATGTTGAAATAATTCCAAAATGTGTGCCGCTGGGATGACTAAAAAGTTTTACAAGTTTTACCATACAAAAAACAAAGCAATAATCATGCTAAAATTTAATTGTATACTAAATCATGGCAGTGTCTTCACTTGTTTCTACCGGAAGAAGAAAAACTCATGCTAAATTAAAGTACTGATACTGATAGATAGCCGTCTTCAGTTGTACAGACAGAAAAAAAAAAGCTAAATGGCAAAGACAAAGTGTGTACAGCAAAGGTCCCCTTTGAAGGCTTAGGTTTCTAAATTCTACAACAAAATTTATTTCTAAATTATGCTAGATTTTGGGTATCAACAATTCCCCAAAATTATGGTAGAATTATGCTGAATTGCATCAAAAGAATTATTCTAGTGCGCTGCGTCTGGCGTGTGCACTGTGCACATAATCGGTTCGTGTAACATGTATTATACATACAAAGCGAGCAGCTAGCTCAGTCACATGTAATGCAAGGCACATAAGTAACGTGTATGTGTTTGTAGAGAAAAACGAATGTTTTCCGAATCTGTTTCGGAAAACAACCATCATTCTTGAAATGAAGTTGTGTTTATTTTGTATGCCTTGTGTCTTTGGAATTATTAAAAAAAACTTCACAGTATTTGATCCGTTTTTCAGGAGCTCAGGCAAATATGTTCATGCAGAAATAAAGAAGTATATAAGAAGAATATATAAGTAACTCAAGTCATGTGTATGTGTTTATAGAGAAAAACGAATGACGAATATATTTCGGAAAACAATCATCATTCTTGAAATGAAGTTGTGTTTATTTTGTATGCCTTGTGTCTTTGGCATTATTATAAAAAACTTCACATTATTTGATATTTTTCAGAAGCTCAGGCAAATATGTTCATGCAGAAATAAAGAAGTATATAAGAAGAATATATAAGTATTAAGTAACTCAAGTCATGTGTATGTGTTTATTGAGGAAAACGAATGACTTGAATATATTTCGGAAAACAATCATCATTCTTGAAAGAAGTTGTGTTCATTTTGTATGCCTTGTGCCTTTGTCATTATTAAAAAAAAATTACAGTATTTGATATGTTTCTCAGTAACTCAGGCAAATATGTTCATGAAGAAATAAAGAAGTATTTTTCCCTATCATACATATTATCACGATCCTGGATCCTTTGTGCAGTTTGTTGCTAGACTACTAGCTACTGACTTGTATTGTGCATTTAACTTTGAGCATGCCTTTGAAGTGATTGAAAAAGCACATTGAAAGTATAACTTTTTTAAAACAATTTTTTCATTTAATTCAGCCATATAGAAGAATATTACAGACTGCTCATGTTGTGCAAGTATTAGACAGTTTATACTCATAACAATAGTACACAAATAACGCGTGTTTCCTCAAAACTAGTAGAAATTTAAATACTGGTGAGTGGTCTTGGTCTTGGTCTTGGTCTTGATCTCGTAATTTGGTGTTCTTGGTCTCGGACCTCTGTTCTTGATCTTGAACCAAATTTTTGGTTCTTGATCTTGGTCTCGGGGTGTTTGGTCTTGGTCTTGATCTTGGTCTCGGATGGTCTGGTCTTGACTACAACACTGATACCTACTACCCTGTCTAATTATAGAGGTATGATTATTTGGTATTCTTTTTTGCTGATGATCGTAGATTCCTCCATTTGTCATGAATGCAATGCAAGAGTATAGAGAATATGCCAGCATTCTGAATTTTATTCTGAATTTCTGCATGGGAAGGTTGGCATGCTAAAGGAGTGAGATACACAGTTGATTTTGAAAAGTCAGTTTTAGTTGCATCAACTATGATGACTGGTGATATGGCAGGCAAAGCTCTGTGATATTGGCGTAAATGCTGTTGTACCCCCCCCCTCTCCCCCCCCCCCCCCCCTCACACACAATTATCCATGCAGTTTTGAGAGGGATGTGAGATGACCCCAATCTTGGGTCCATGTGGAGTGACTTGGAACACCCCAGTCTAGTAGCATCAAGAACAATGACTGGTGACATGTCAGGAATACCTCTGTAATATTGGTGCAAAGGTAGCATCCCCCTCCCCCCCCCCCCCCATTCATCCATGCAGTTTTGAGAGGGGTGTGAGATGACACCCATCTTGGTTCCATCTGGGGCGACTTGGGGACCCCCGACCGGATCCGTTCCTGGCCGTGGGCGGGGTGACTGGTAACCCAAGAACGTGGGCACCTGCTGGGCCGGGATGCCCAGGCCTAATTACTCCTGGCCCCATGCTGGGTGTGGTGGGTCTACTGTGTGATGTGGTGGTGTAGCCATGGATGGAAGAGGGGATATGGGGGCTTTATCTCCCCCTTGACCCTATCTTACCAGTATGATGAATTTCGAGATTTAAACTTTTGATCCAAGTGCATAATTAAGGTAAAAATAATTATCTAAAAATTTTGGCTGAATCCTTCAGGCTTCTTCAAGGATATGACCCTGCTGACAATAAAAAATTGTGATTGATCGTAAATTGATTTGCGATTGTAATCTGTAACTGAAGTTTCCAGAAAGGGGATCGGACTTCGACTGATTCAGTTCAGCTGCAAAAGTTCTCTTTATGAGATGGGACCGTTTGTTCATCTTCAAAAATGAAGATAGACAGCTCACTCATCGTCTAAACTCCGTAAAGGATACTGGATAGGTTTAAAACACTTGATGCCGTTGCACATAACATCAGGGTGAAAAACCCACATGCCATGCTGCATCAGAATGTCACCATTTTGTTCAGACCCAACCCACACCTTCCTAGGACCTCCCAAAGCATCATCTTATCAGACTTATTGTTTAACCATCCCATTACCAATGCTTCCAACTCCAACTGATTCACCACACATTTTCGTGCCATTGGTACTGAAATGGCTACACAGTTATGGAAATCATCAATGTTCAGTTTTGAATGGAAAGTACATTGAAACACCCTATTCCATCTTTCCCTTCTTGACCCCCAAGATGTTTTACCCAAAGCTCCCCCCCTCCCCCCACCCCATCCTCCTTTTTCCTCTCTAGCTATGCCACATGAATCCCCCGCCCCTCCATCCTTTTGTTTTTCCTCCCTAGCTATGCCACAGGAACTGATGTGAATATCCTCGTGTTATATGTCACAGTGATTGGTTGTGATCAGCTCTATTTCTCCTTGTTTGTAAAGTAAGACATCAACGGTGTTGGTAAAAGCCTGACCAGACTACAATAAACAAGTTTTGTACATTGCGTACACACAATCATGCAATATCTGCTTTGTCTCTGAAAGGTTTCTATTGGGATGGTTGTGTTTAATGTAATCTGATATCGTATAAAGGGGAGGTATTTTTGCTTTCATTCTGTAATTGTGTGGTTTTAGTCACACTTGTAGTGTATGGCGATGGACTGCAAGTATGTAAAAAATGTTTATTTATTAATTTGTTTAGAGATTTCCCCATGAACACTCAGCTAGTGGATAATATCTGTAGGGGGCATGAGGGGGTAGGATTAACATGGCTAGCACCCTTTCAGCTGTGCTATCACTCACTCTCATTCAGACAAGTTGCATCATTTTGTGTTTCATATCCATGAATTGCATTTTAACCTTCTCTACTCATTCACTCGTCATCCTGTTTTCACAACCCTTGGTGACTGACGTAAATTTAATGAACCTTGAAAATCATTTACTTTCACTCAAATCTTCTGCAGATGGTTCATTTTATGACTGATTTTGTTTTTGTGACATTGTTGTTCATTTAAAACTAAATACAAAAAAAAAGGCTTACAGTAGCCCATATTAAATAGATGTAGTATTCATTTTTTATTTTTTTTTAGCCCTTTGTTTGCCAGATAAAATGCTTCTGTACGGGGTTTGTTTGTATCGAAGCGCATGTGGCAGCTAGGTAAAGAGTTCATGCATAGTATGCATGTATGTATGATTGTCCGGGGTTTTTAGTTGCAAGAATATTACCATTAAACTGCATACATGGAAGCACCACAGTCACAAACCTGCACCATTTTAAAATACAGAAAGCATATTGTTTTGGTCTACATTCAAAGACCTGATATGATGGACAGAGTCCCTCTGACGTAGACAGTAAAATCATTGTTCAACATCTGGAGTAAACAAAGGTGTGTCAGTTGTCAACGCACCTGGATCTGGTGTAGACATCTGTGAATATGATACAGCGTTTCTCCTCCTTGAATCTATCTGAATTTCTTCTCTCTAAAGTATGTTTGATTTTATGTTTGGTTTGTACTGCATCATTCAGACTAAAGGTCAGGGTTGACTGATTCCAATCGATACAATTTGAATAATTCAAAAGTAGCATACGTCACGACTTGAAAATCAAGTCAATGTTTACTCAAATCAAAGTCTACTTGATTCACATTATTAGAGTGAAAAAAATAATGTAACATGATCCCAAGCTATATATTTACAAAAACAAAATCATGACAAGTTTCTTCAGTTGTGCTGCTTCAATACTGACTGCTGTTTACTAATAAATACTCTTTAGAAAATAGTAACACTTTTGGTAACACCAAGTGGTTGTATTCTTTCTGGATAATTGACACACTTATGGGGCGAAGAAAGGAAAAGAGAGAGTGAAATGAGGAGAGCTGATTTTTTTCTTTTTATCAACAGAAGACTATTGCTATTTGTAGTTTTTGGTGTTTTAAACCAAAAATAAATGGGATGAAATGGAAGTAGAAGAAGAGCGTGGTGATGGGAGTTGTGAACTAGTCACAAAGAAGTTGAAAAGATAAAAGAATTAAGAAAGGAGAGAGAGAGACAAAGTGTTAAAGTTATAGTAAGTTTTTCAATGAACTATATGTCTCTTTCAACATCTATTAAGAGAGAGTATCAGAGACTGTAGTTTGTTGACATGGGCTGATTTCACACTGGACATCTTACAATGTTAATGAAAAGCAGCGTTTTTTGCTTTAAACGGACAGTCCACCCTGAAATTAAGTTTGTTTCTATAATAGTAGAAACATGAAAGAAACATAGTGGTGAAAGTTGGACGAAAATCTGTCAAAGTATAAGAAAGCAGCGTTTGTTTGAAGTTTTCATCTTGTGACATCACGTGTGAGGTACTCACAGTATTGTAGGAGATAATTCCTCTGACTGGTCTGTCTACATTGTGAAGCACTTGGCAGAAAAGTACATCAAGGGATCTTGTGAGATATTTCATTGGATTTGTCCGAGTGTCTCCATGGTGAAACATTGAGCAGAATAGAGCAAAACAGCATTTTTTTCTTTATTTGTCAGAGTGTCTACATTGCTAGACATTGAGCAGAAATAGTGAATAGTGCAATGCTGGATTGTGGTCGTCAAGGTGAAACAAATGGATAGAATAGCGCAGTGTGATAGCTCTCATTGTTTTTACTTACAGGAAGGAGAAAATAGCTGGGTGGATAGAAATACTGGCCTCCCATTTCATCCCCACACCTCTGGCCAGCTGGTTTTAGTTGAGACAGATCAAGGTAGAGGTTTGTCTGCCTGCCAGCTGAATGCAGGCGGGTCTTCACGGGGCCTGACTCGCCAAACACCCCGATGAGATCTTGATCTTCATTAGAGGGAAATAAGAAGTTTCAGAGCTTAAGGTCTTCCTCTACCCCACAAAGAAGTAACTAATGTGCTTGATAATGTAACCCTATCTCTGCCAGATGAACTTATCGTCAATAGAATGTATTGCCCCATTCATATACCATAATCATGATTATACTGTTATTATTCCCGATGCGCGTCGGTTAGACAGTTCCAGTGAGCCCTGAAAACACCATTCACATACACTAAAAAAGCTGTAATATTGTTGGACAACTGGACTCTCTCCACCCCAACATGTGATGGTGATATGTTCCACTAAGCCTTTGGATCAGGCTAATTTCTGGATTCAGTCAACTCTATGCTGGTAAAGACAGGTCTAATAGACGCTAGCTATGGCCTGAATAGAGTGAAGGATTGTTTCTCTTCCTACCTCTCATTGCCACAACCATTCTATGTTTCTACCTGTTGTCTAGTGGTAGCTTTACGTACTGAGGTGTGATCTGGCGTAGACATCTGAACGTTGCCTTTCCTGTGAGCGGGGCTGGCCCTCCTTGAGGCCCGGATCACCAGGTGTGGCCCTGATGGAGGAGCCTGATTGGATGACTTGGGTGTGGTCGTCATCCTTGCAGCGCTGTGAGCGATCTAGCCTGGCTGCCAGACTGTTCAACAAAAAAGGCTTTTATGCTGTATGATGCCAAAAATTGCTCTTTTTTTATTTTTGACAATAAAATACCTTTCATTTCTCATAGAGGTATGTGTGTAAAAATGTATTTCTAATGATGTATCAAATGCACAGGTAAAAGTTTATATATAATCCTTTTGAGAAAATAGAGTACAGAAGTATGACGTCATTTGAGCATTATTGTCAGGACAACTGGTTGTAAACAATGCGGGTAGAGCAAGAAGCAGTGGTCACAACGAGGACCGTAATTGGGAATGCGCATCACTAGCCCGATAGACAATATCGGAGAGCTAAACCTCTCACTGGAACAAGTTTGTTTAGAGCTAATTGTTTTGACAACATGCTCATACATGTATGACGACACCACTTTGGTACTCTATTGACCTTTCCCAAAAAAAATTGCACAAGAAAATTATGAGAGAGCACCTCAAACATGATGTCACAAAATAAAAACTTTAAAAGATCATAACTTTCTTATCCTTTGACTAATATGTTTCTTTCCTTTCAGGGTGAACTATCCCTGTAGTTTATTCAATATATAAACTTCCATGATTCGTGCATGACATGAAATTACAAATGTACATACATCTTAAAAATCCGTGCATGACATTTTAAACCAAATTACTTATGGAATTACAAATGTACATACATTGTAAAAACATGGAAACAACAAACAAACAAATGTTTCAACAAACAAACAAATGTTTGTTGTTTCCATGTTTTTACAATGTATGTTTGTATTTCAAAGCCATAAGTTTAGACTAGGGTCTCGGGTCTAATAATTCTAAGTGTAGTCACTTTGATATTCTCCTGCATATTTAAATCGTCAAGCTGATGTCGTATATGAATGGGGTTATTGCTACCTGTGTCACAATGCCAAACACTGAAGTTTAACCTCTCTTGATCCCACAGGAGTATTATGTGTAATAACTCGCTGCGGATTCAGAGCTTGGTACAGAGATGGTTAAAAATATACCCAAACTTGGTCAGGTACCAAAACTTGGTCATCTTTTTTTCTTTCTTAAAGGGCAGATTGAATAATTTTAGGTGCACTAGTATCAATTCTGCAAAAGGTTATTGTCCCAACGCGTAGCTGAAGTTTTGAAAGAATTCCTCAGTAATTGTGATCTGAAATGTGACAAGAATTTTAAAAATGTGGTCTACTGGCTGAGCGAGTTTTGGCTAAACCATACTGTTTCTCATGTTTCTCATTGCTCTACTGTATGCTATTTCTCTGAAAAAGAATGTTAATATATACATTGAGCTTAGAATTACATTATTGAGATTTTTTTTTTTTTGTGGGGGGCATTTACTTGGTAAAGGTGACTTGGAAAAGTATGACTTGACAGGAAAGATAGGCCGTGTTTATCAACTTTTCAGAAATTTAAACACGTTTCCAATTAGGCCTTTACGAACGCGTTTCCAAACGCGTTTAAAAAAACGGTGCGTTTATCAGCTCGATTGCCCAAGTCGAAAACCGGCCTTGTCACTGTGCAGCTGTACTGCGCAGTTACGCAGTGCACTGTAGTACAATAGTGCGCGATCCATGTGTTTACTGAAACTCATGGTTTAAACGTGTTTTAAAACAGCTTTGCGTTTATCTCCAAACCCCATAATCTTTCCAAACCCCATAATCAAAACACCGTTGCGTTTATCAACTCTTTTAAAAACGCGTTCAAAAACACGTTTCGAAATCTTAATTGTACCAAAAAGAGATTTGATAAACATGCCCTTGGACAGGGAAAAGAGACAGAAGAACATCTGGCTGAAGGAGGATACCTTGGATAAGCAGCCTGACTAACTGGTTGGCAGAGCAAGGGGCTCTTTACCATGATGTGGAGCTGATACAAAGAGCTCTGGACACTCCACATGATCACCTACGTCACAGGACATACCATTTAGAAAAGACGAATTCTGAACATCTGGCTTAGGTACATTGTTCTTAACTTCTCAGCATTTAAGTGGCATTCACATGATACAAATATTGTTTTTTCTTGTGTATCAACGAATAGCTTTCATTGTAAGTTCAGGGAGAGTTCTGCGATTATTCCCATCAGACTAAACTCATTTCCATTGGAATAATATAAGCCTACTTTCATGCCCGCAAAGGGGCGCAATTTGATCTCACAAAGTTAGTGTTAAATATAGATTATTCCAACCCGCTGTGACTCATTAATCGTTTCTGCGTGTTCTCTTCAGACACCCATGCGAGGAGATTGTGTTGACAGTCGCCAGGACCTGGAAAGCCCCTGTGAGAGTCGGTAACGGTGGATGGGGAGAGGAGTGGTGCATTGTTCTGGCCGAGGTGGAGGATTGTTGTGACAGCCTGGACAGCCGATACCATCGGGCAGGAACCGAAGCCCCCTCTCTGGTGGGTTGGTGCTGGGGTATCGCGGCATACCAGGACTGCAACCGGACCCCCGTGGACCGCGGACCGTGGGCCGACCGGTGGATCGGCTCACACAGGGGGGGCGGTGCTTATGCTGGGCTGAGAACGCAGAGACACCCTGAGCTGCATGAGATCAGCTAACAGCCAGAGCAGAGGAATTCCCGCGACTGTGAAACCGTATCCGTGACAACGGTGACACGGACACTCCTATGGTGCTTGCCTGTAAACTTTTGCCGGTTTGGATTTGAACTTTGCCTCGTGGATGCATCCAGAGTAGCTGCATCGTCATCACGGTCGTCTTAAAGAGCCGGGGAAGTCATTCCTGCCCAGGTATGTTGTGAGTCATTGTCATGGGTAGATTTAGTCTGACTTCCAGGGGTGGTTTTCTGAAACTTAAGTCCAAAACTCTCTTAGCTTAAAGTGTTATGTCCTTTGTGTTAATTGCATGGGTTT
The DNA here is from genome assembly GCA_963669155.1 of Arbacia lixula. Lineage (NCBI taxonomy): Eukaryota > Metazoa > Echinodermata > Echinoidea > Arbacioida > Arbaciidae > Arbacia > Arbacia lixula. The sequence continues at coordinate 9,410,424 of OZ022580.1, forward strand.
GTGCACAGGTGTTAAATAACGACACTTCAGCCAGGATTAACTGTAAACATCTGATACCATGTTCACGCTATTGTCACCTGCCACATGGCACATGCGTATAATCAGTGGGTCATTGTACAATTTACATACACATGAATATGCATGAATCCTCATAAATGACATTAAGTCAATTGGTATTCTGAAAAATGTCTGAATTCACCGTCAAGGATTTTGGGGAACTTCTGTCAAAACGGAAGTCAAAACTTTCCTTTTCAAAATAACACCCTTATGTGCTCTTGAGCATTTCTAATCCAATCTGATACAATTCTAATACAATAAACAGGTCTGGCTATAGTAGACTAATCACTCCAGTTTATCTCCTCCCAACATAGAGCAGAGGACAATTAGTCTTGTCAGGACTAGACCCACATTTTGGGGATGTGAAATAAATGTCCCAAATCCTTGAAGCTAGGCTAGTGTGGATGTAGATCTGGGCCCTTATAAAGAGTTGCAATTGATCGCAGCTAGACTTGCAATTGATATCAATCGTAACTGTACATTGGAGACAGGGGATTGGACTGGAGATCCATTCATATTAATCTCAACTCTTTTTAAGATGGTGCCCTGCTATTTCATGCATTCCTTTCTGATCACCTCATATTTCACATGTATATTTGGAATAAATATGTTGCCTTATCAAATGTACAGAAGGAATTGAAAAAGTCAACTCTTTTTATTTCCTGATAAACTGATAGTTCACCCTGAAATTAAGTTGGTTTCAATTAAAGCAAAAATATAAATGAAACATGTAAGTGAAGGTTTGATGAAAATCTGTCAAAGGATAAGAAAGTATGTTGTGTACACTTATATTTGAAAATTTCACTTCCTCAAGAGGATAGTGCATTTTGATACATCATCTAAAACACCTTATTACACACATACCTACACCTCTTTGAAAAAAATGTCCCAAATCAAAAACAGAAAAAGAGCAATTTATGTATTAACACAGCACACAACATTTGAGAGAGCACCTCACATTTGACGTCACAAAATATATTTTTTTACAAGATCATAACTTCCTTATCCTGTGACAGATTTTCATAAACCCTTCAGTAATATGTTTCTTTCATATTTCTGCTTTTATTGAAACCCTGAAACTTAACTTCAGGGGGAATTATTCCTTTAATGAGACCCCAGACCTGATTCCCACTGTCAGCCTATCAAAGACCAGACAGACACAAACTATTACCACACGCAGCATGCACTGCATGGACATCAGCCAAGTGGGTTACAGGGGGCTCCCGTTTAACGCTTCTAAATCTAATTATATCTTTAACGATTCGTATTTCCTCATTACTGAGGTGACATAACGTAATCTCTGATCGTTTCTTATCGCTGTCCTTCAAGTGGAAGACAAGGGTAATACAGAGAGAAATAGGGAGAAGAGAGAGGTGGGGTGGGGAGAAAGTGTGTGTGTAAGTGAGAGAAAGAGAGTGAGAGATAGAGAGAGAGAGAGAGGAAGAGAGAGAGAGAAAGAGAGAGAGAGAGAGAGGGTAAGAGAAAATCAAAGGTACAGTGGGATAGAGGGAGGGAGATAGAGGGAGGGATAGAGAGAGAGAGAGAGAGAGAGGGGAGGGGGAGATAGATAGGAAGAGAGAGAAAAGGAGAGGGGCTGGGGGGGGGGGAATCAAAGGTGTGCATGTTGGACAGAGGGAGGGAGATTGAGGAAGGGATAGAGAGAGAAAGAGAGAGAGAGAGAGAGAACAAAATAGATAATTCTTTTAATTTGATTAGTCCAGGAAGGGAACCCTGACAGTCATGAAAGTACTGTAGTAGAGCTTGAAGATGAGGTATCTACAATTAAGCCTTGCGATTCCGATCCAGGAAAAGCTTGTTTTCATATTACGCATTTCATGCACCTATGGTACTAAGAGGGGGAATGGATTGTTGTTCGTTTCCACTATTGAAGGATAATTTGCCCTGCATGAATTGACAAAGTTTCTTTTTACACTCATAAATGCAGTGACACCTTACTCAGGGGGAGACTGTGTCCTTACTTCATTGCAGATTTCAATTTTTCAAGTGATTTTTCAAGGGAAACATAGAAGTTGTTTTTCTATACAGGTGATCATATTCAAACAGGTTTTTCTGTATTACAGCAGAGCTCTTTGTCAACTAAATATATATATTTTTTGCTTTACAATGAATAAAGATCTTCAAAAATGGATCTGAAGTATGCCATGCCCTTTAATTGCACTTTTCTGAGGTCTCATTGTCACAGAGATGCATGTATAATTTGGATCATTTGCAAGTGCAAACAGCACCCAGTGGTATTCACACTTTGATTGCTATAGAGCCTCATGACCTGATAATTTGGAATTATTTGGAAATGTAAATGACACTCAGTAGTCTTCAGGTCAGTCCTCTGTGGGGATTAACTTCCTCAGGTTACATTCATCTATGCCTGCATGACCTAGATTATGTTATGATTAGGAAGAATATTTTGTTTCGTAAGAACTTTTCCATTTGATGATATTGGCCATTCCAATGGAAATGCACTCTGAGAGTGCACATTTGTCAACTTGTATTTATATCATATTTCCTTCTTCGTAAATTTCAGGAGAGTGTGAAGGTTGTTTTGTTAGTGGAATAAACCTCTCACTATCTTTCTACTTCTTTGTTTACATCTGTCTCTCTTTCTCTCTGTGTCTTCTTTGTCTATCTGTCTGAGCTAGAATTCTCTTCTGTCTGTCTGTCTCTCTCTGTTTCTTTCCCTTCCCTTTCCTCGTCTGTTTCTGCCTCTCTCGCTCCCCCGCTCCCTCTCTCCCTCGCTGTCTCCCCATAGAATACATATCACTTTCTGTTAATGCCATTGGTTGTTTAAGGAAGAGTAGCCCTTTCTCAAAAGTTATGAAACTCAGCATGGATCAGCAGAATATCGGAACCACTAAGTTTTGATGGCAAATCCAAGACTCAAGTCGAAATCTATTTGATTACAGTACGATAATTCCACTTAAAGACAGCCAGTCCCTTTTTCAGATCACCACAAAACCATCGAAACATTGACAAAACATATAGAGAATTGTTAGCAAGCTCTATATTCACAATTTGAAACTGATACGTAGTGTAAAATTCAAATAATGCACGTAAACAACGTCTGATTAATAGTCTTTACCTCAGGCTCTTAGCAGTTTGTGTTGAAATATCTGCTTTAATGATTAATCTGTTTATTAAATTATAAAACGCATCATGAAAAAAAATGTTCTATGGAAGGAATCATCTCCAAAGTTTGGTAGTTACTCATAAAATTAGCATTTCACACACGCATAATAACCACATAGATACTGTAACAAAGACTAATACTTTTTTCGTGGTACGAAAAAAGTCGGTTTGAAATTTAACGGCTGAAATTTTTTACATATACAGAATGCTTCAACATGCTATATTCTTAGAAATGGTATTGAATTACACTTTCTTCAATTTACGATCGTGATAGACGATTTCAAATTTTAAGCTTGCAAAAGGGACGGACAATCTTTAAAATCCAGTTCTCATATTGTGAGGGAAGCGCTTACAGAAAATCTCCCCTATCCTGTAGATGGCATTTACACAATTTCATCTTTCAACCTGTGAAAGGGCTGCCCTCCCTTTAAATAAATGCTTGCTCAGTACTCGGGACTTCTAAGCAGAGTCTCTGAGGGAGTCTTACATCGTAGGAGGCCTCTGAGGCTCATACGTTCACTGTGACTGACCGACACATATATGGTACGTTCACACGGATGGTAGTTTGACGCTGCGGTTAGCCCCCTGTACATTATTTCTAACCTTTCCCAAGACTAACTCCCCCGAAATGTTCCAGTGCGCTTAAAGTTACGCACTTTATAAAATACATGATAGTTTGAATTAGCAATCTCCCATAGCCCATACATGTAGACCCAAATGATTTACACTGGGCGCGAACTCCGAACTGGAACTGTTCATATCGCTTCATGAAGTGATCTTGAAATACCAAGTCGGTCAGCTGCTTTAGCATAGTGGAGACAACGTCCTATACGCCATGTTAACAGACGGTCCTGGACTTCTCCGGACAACCTCCAGAGAAGAAACTCTGGGTAAAAATTCCTTGTTTGGCAATCAAAAGATGGGACTGGGGAAAAAGTTCTCCAGAGGTTGACCAAAGGTTGTCCTGTGTTGAGCGTCTTAATAGAGAGTGGTTAACTTGTTCTCTGGAGGTTCTCCGGAGGCTACCCATTTATTTGATCTCTGTTAAGATGGGGTGTGAAAGACCCAATGAGATTGTCATTATGACAAGTAGTAGCAGAAATCCCCTCCGTGTGGACGTACCCTGACAGGGCTTGTGCCAAGCAGAGATAATTCCTTCCCTGATTGAGCAGATCAGTAATTGCGGTAGGGCTAAACACTGACTGAGCTCATTCCTCTGAAGTACAAGCATGAGACGATACCATCAGCTCTCAACCGTTTCTCACCAAAATTCCTCTTGACATGCTGAGATGTAGGCCAGGAAATTGAGTTGATATCGTAATGAGTGCGACAGATAGCTAGTGCCCACTTTGTGCGTCGTAGCTCCTGTGCGCTCGAGATCGAGATCCACCAGTATCCAGCGATATTTTTTTTGTTGCATCATTTTACCGTCAGTTAATCAATTTCTGCTCTAAATTTACTGATGTGTTTCATTAGACAATTCGGAAAAGCACCTCAATCTTCACAGGATTTTTTGTTGCATCATTTCGTTATCAGTTAATCAATTTCTCTAAATTAACTAATTGGGTTTTATTTGAAAGTTCAGAAAAATGTTCTTTCATTTGATTTTATTCCTCATATCATTAGAGATTGATTTCTTGTATTTAAAAAAAGTGCTCTTTGCAGTCCTTACCATCAGATAATCAACTCTAAAATAAGTAATGCATTTGAATTGAAAGTTCAGAAAAGTGTCCTCACATTTAATTTAATCCCTCATGTCATTAAAGATTCTTAAAGAATAATCTAAATACAATCTTGTTCGTTTTATAAGTCTTTGCAGTCCTTACTATCAGGTAATCAATGTTGAACTCTAAATCAATTAATAATTCAATTTCAAAATTCAGAAAAGTGTCTCTTTCCATTTGATTTCATCCCTCATATTATTAGAGATTTATTCTTATTTATTGACAAAATTTGGTTTATTAGTCCTTGCAGTCCTGAAGGCAGCATCTCCTACCCTTTAGATTAATGATGTGTACATTTATGTAGCTTTACAATGTGACTTACAAAGTTTACTAATGACCTATTTTCCTTTAAAGTCAGTCTTAAATTCTGCATTATGGAATTCTTTTCAGCTATTTTCTTTTTGATTGGCATTTGCTTTAAAAAAGTGTCATTTTTTTATTAGTAAGAATGTATCAGTCTGATCATTAGTTCTATAAAATTTGCAAACCTCAGTCTGGTAAATGATACTACGTGTCACTGCATTAAAAACAATCTTGATTTATTTCCCCTGGATTGTTTCAGTGCACTTAAATTTACACACTTGTAAAATATATGATAGTTTGAATTAGAAATCTCCAATATCCCATAGACCCAAATGCTTTGTATTAACAGGTGCCTGGGGGAAATCTCTGAACTGGAACTGTTGACATTGGGACCCTTTTTTGTCTCGCCCACCGGAGGTGAAGGCGAGACTAAGGGATCCAAATGGCGTCCGTCCGTCGTCCGTCCGTCGTCTGTCCGTCGTCCGTCCGTCGTCCGTCGTCCGTCGTCCGTCGTCCGTCACAAATGTTAAAGTTTACCTGCAAGACTCTCTTATGATCCATAACTTCACATGGGTTGCTTGGATTACAACCTAACTTGGGTCATAGATGCACTGGGGGTACCTTCATGTTATGGTGGCGTTGGAGGTCACAGGATAAGGTCAAAGGTCATTTGAGGTCATACGTTAAAGTTTACCTGCAAGACTCTCTTTTGACAAATAACTTCACATAGGTTGCTTGGATTACAACCTAACTTGGGTCATAGATGCACTGGGGGTACCTTCATGTTATGGTGCTGTTGGAGGTCACAGGATAAGGTCAAAGGTCATTTGAGGTCATACGTTAAAGTTTACCTGCAAGACTCTCTTTTGACAAATAACTTCACATGGGTTGCTTGGATTACAACCTAACTTGGGTCATAGATGCACTGGGGGTACCTTCATGTTATGGTGGCGTTGGAGGTCACAGGATAAGGTCAAAGGTCATTTGAGGTCATACGTTAAAGTTTACCTGCAAGACTCTCTTTTGACAAATAACTTCACATGGGTTGCTTGGATTACAACCTAACTTGGGTCATAGATGCACTGGGGGTACCTACATGTTATGGTGCTGTTGGAGGTCACAGGATAAGGTCAAAGGTCATTTGAGGTCATACGTTAAAGTTTACCTGCAAGACTCTCTTTTGACAAATAACTTCACATAGGTTGCTTGGATTACAACCTAACTTGGGTCATAGATGCACTGGGGGTACCTTCATGTTATGGTGGCGTTGGAGGTCACAGGATAAGGTCAAAGGTCATTTGAGGTCATACGTTAAAGTTTACCTGCAAGACTCTCTTTTGACAAATAACTTCACATGGGTTGCTTGGATTACAACCTAACTTGGGTCATAGATGCACTGGGGGTACCTACATGTTATGGTGCTGTTGGAGGTCACAGGATAAGGTCAAAGGTCATTTGAGGTCATACGTTAAAGTTTACCTGCAAGACTCTCTTTTGACAAATAACTTCACATAGGTTGCTTGGATTACAACCTAACTTGGGTCATAGATGCACTGGGGGTACCTTCATGTTATGGTGCTGTTGGAGGTCACAGGATAAGGTCAAAGGTCATTTGAGGTCATATGTTAAAGTTTACTTGCAAGACTCTCTTATCACACATAACTCATCACATGTTGCTACAATGGCTATCAAACTTGGATGATGGATGCACTGGGGGCACCTGCATGTTATTGTGCTGTAAGAGGTCACATGATAAGGTCAAAGGTCATTTGAGGTCATACATTAAAGTTTACTTGCAAGACTCTTGGTGAAGGCTTTCTAACTTGTGCACAGAATTGTGTGAGCATGTGTGAGCATTACTGATGTAGATTTAGGCATTACTCATGCACATTTATGCAAATTTATTCAAAGTCACTATTTTGCACCTGATTTTGATGTTGTCTGTTTAAAGTTGCTTATTTGTTTGTTTCAGTTTTCTTTTGCGTAGCAACGGAGATCGCGATATTTCTGGTTATTTTCGCAAGTGGGCGAGACACAATATTGCTAATGCCTTGTTTACATTCATTATTACAGCCAGAGAGCAATTCAAGTATATTCTACATTAAAGGGAAAGTCCATCCTGGTTTTAAATTGGTTTTATTTATAGACGATCCCAAAACTTACTTAAACTGTTCTGAAACTGTGCTAATAGGCCAATCAAAACTTTAGGTAAGAACTTTAGAACAGTTTTTTTCTCAGAATATTACTGGTTTATGCCTGCAAACTTCTCCCTTCCCCCTTCCCCAGGCTGGCTTCCAAGACATTTATAATTCAAACCCAAAATTTAGAGTCTAGAACTCACAAGACTAGTCGTTCTTTCATTCTTTTCTTTTCTTCCTCTGAGCCAAAGAATGAGTTGAGAGCGATAAGTCTACTGCAGCCAGGCCCGTTTATTGAATATTGTAAATTGGATGGAAAATGCACAACAGTCTAGAAGCCAGGGATCCCCCCCCTCATCCCCCCCCCCCCCCCCCAGACGACCCTCTCCCCACCTGCAAGAGGGTAGAAGATGGTGCCCCTGGCTCCTTAGCGAGCGGAATTGCTGAGGTCTATTTTTAGGAAGGTTGGCCCCGAAGACTCGCTCGCTAGCTGTGATTGTTGGGAGAGACCGAGAGCGCTGCTTCGATCTGATATCTCTTCACTTTTTCAGCGTGAGGGAAATCAGAGATGATTAAGTGCATGGAGCTGACGTGCATGTTTAAGAAGAGAAAGGGAAGATTATTTTGTGTGGGAGATGCTCCTTTGCTATTTGTAGACACGGGGCTAAGCTATCTACACATGCGTGTCATTAAATGCCTGCGCAGCTACACAAATAAGGTCAGACATCGTTTGCGGTGAGATCAACCATGGGGGCACTGTGATCAACGGGCATTAACGCGATCTTGGCAGTCGGTAAATTTAATATCTCGATGATCAGAACTTGTCACAGCATAGGGAGTTTATTTCAAGGTAAAGAGAAGAAAATATTTATCAGATGGTGTGTACTCTCTCTTGATAATTGATTGAATTAAAATGAGTTGATGTATGTGTCATACTTGAACATGAAGAGGTGGTTGATTATGATTTTGATGTTATTGAACAGAGCTTGATTTATCAAGCCAGGGTTGATCATTGCTCGCCAAATTTTGCACTTCACATTGCAAAAAAACAATATATAGAAAGCATTCCAGTGGATAGGATTGATTTTATTTTGAATGAATCCTGGTTTGCATGACCTGAGGGTTAATCCTCTTAGTCCCATAGGTGGTAAACTGTGAAGTAAGTGACATGGAACATTGGTTGTTTGGCACTGAGAGGCTTAAAGAGGCTGTTCACTGTAACAATAATTTCTTGAGTATGCTTGGTAAGGAGATATGGCATTGTCTTTCCTTTCCCCAAATGTTTTTCCTCATATATTTTCTTGTTCTTCTGTTCCTATTTTTTCTTTCCTTTCACTTCTTACTCCTCTTTTTTCATTTCCTTCTTGTCCTTTTTCAACTTCTTTCCTTTTATGCTGCTTCCTAGCTCTTCCACAATCCGTTTCATCTTTGTCTGTTTCATTGTAGCTTCTTTCTCTTCTTACCTATCGTCTCTGCTTTAAACGTAAACTCCAGTCCAAAATAAGTTCCTCTGAATCGAAGCAGAAAAATCTGAGAGGCCGAGCAAAAAAGTTTGAGGAAATTCCGCCAACTAATAAGACGTAGCCCCTATAATTATATTAAAGGGAAAGTCCACCCTAAAGTTATGTTTGTATTAATCATAGCAGACAAATGAAAGCAATGTACATGTACAGTACATATTAGTGAAGGTTTGACGAAAATCGGTCAAGATTCAAGAAAATCAAAATTTTCAAAAAAATAGTACACAATTATAGCAGAGCATCTCGCAACTGACAGCACAAAATTAAGACTTTGAAAATTCATAGCTATGTTATCGTTAGATATATTTTTGTCAAACCTTCACTTATTTGTTTCTTTCATGTTTTTGCTTGTATTAAAGCCAATTAAACTTCAGGCCAGTTATTCCCTTTAATATCTCCCTGATATACACACATGACGTCATACATGGTAGGCGACTTGACGTTTCAACTACTGTAGGTGGGAAGTAAAAGTTTATGTCCCAGTCACATTCAGTACCTGTATTGCTTATAACTGCCTGCATCCTCCCACACTTTTCCCTCCTCCCTCTTCCCTCCTCCTTCCCTTCCTAACTTGGCTTCAAGGCTTTTTGACATCTATAATTCAAACTTTAAAAAGTAACAATCTAGTATTCACAAGACTAGTCACTCTCCTTTCCTCCTTGTTGTCTTTCTCCGTCCCAAGCAAGAGAAGGAAATAAGAATGATTAGTCTACTGCAGCCAGACTTGTAGATTGAATATTGTAATTCGGATTGAAAATGCCCAACAGACTGGAAGCCAGCCTACCGTCCTCCCTCCTCCACGCACCCTCCCAGCACCCATCCCAGAGTGCTCAAGGGGGCGACTTCCAGGTGATAATTAAAAGCTACCCCCTCTCTTCCGTCACGAGCCCCCTCCCCTACCAGCGTGTGTCCATGTCCGTGTAGGCCTGTAGATGCATTTTTACAATGATGCTGTCTATGCTTCAACCATATCAGTGTGACCACCTGCTCATCAAGACCATATTTCAGGTTTCCCTTGAAAAGTATGTTTCTCATTAACACATTAATTGATGAATTAATTGAAAATTTCTTGCCCCCTCCCTGCATATCAATACAATATTTCGGATTTCCCTTGAAAGATGTTTCTCATGAGGAACCTGTAGTAAAATCACCTGTGTAGAAAGGTCACCTGCATATCAAGACCATATTTGGAGTCCCCTTGAAAGATGTTTTCACTTTTCACTATAATCTGTATTTAAGTCATTTGTTACATAAAGACCACCTGCTGATAGAGATAACATTTCTTTGCCCCCCCCCCCCCCCCTTGAGCAGTCTGTATAGGTTTCATTGTATAGTGGCTACCACATTGCTGAGAAGTTTTATCAGACCATGGACGATCAGACTAGCTTAGCTTGTGGCAGATGAAGTAATTCTATTTGCACACCCTCCTTCACCATCTCTAAGATCGTGCAGGTTCTAGTTTAGCTAGACTAATGTGCATTTTACATTGACAACAATGTTTATTTGGATTTCCTTATGCAGCAATTCATTGGGCAGAGGTGTGATACCCCTGATAAACTTACAAGCACGTGCGCAAACATCACCAATCCACAAGCCACAGAAACCATTCTGGAGGTAAGTCCATGCTCGATCTAGCTTGGGCCCTGTTGCATAAAACTTTCAATTAATGGTAACGCTGCTATCAGTGGTAACTACCATGGTAACACCACTCCACAGCCAATCAAATTCAAGATTGTAAGTTAATCTATCTACCATGTATGTCCTTCCTAAATGTAGTCTTGAGTCTTGTCTACTAATGGATGCATCTATCCCTCCATGTGTAAGAACAAGTTATTCGTCTTGAATCTAAACTCAACAGACACATGGATACATAGACGCAATTTGATAATGCTGCACCTAAATTGTGATATAGTCTAAGATTACTAAGATACGAAAAAGCGTAGCATTGCTAAATTATAAGAGAATACAAAATATATCATGTAGCTTTTTTTGTATGTTCAGTGACCTATGATGTTATCATGTCTCGCCCTTGGGCATGTTTAGCCTTGAGTAGAGGTGTTATACAATGCTCAGCTATCATCATTATTATGATTATGAGACTTAAACAACTCTGTCACCCACACAGGGTATGCGGTGTAAGGTAGCACTTTTCAAGCACAAGTCAGGCATGAAGTACGGAAATACTTCTAGTGGTGACAATTTAACGTTTCCTTGGTAAATTTTGAGTGGCACCAGGCGGATTCATGCCCAATCTAACGGGCTCTGACTGAGACCCTCGCTGAACTGTAACCCCCGTCTGAAAGAAAACTTGTCAGGTCTGAGAAAGACCGAGACAGTGTCTCAATTAAGCGGGGATCCTGAGCTCAAGAAATCTCCTGGCTTTATCACGGAGTAGAATCTTAGAAAGGTTACTTTTCTTTAGGCAATGAATGAATCGTCTGGCTTAGTGTTGCGTGTGTAGGTGCGGAGAAGAAAGCAGTTGTAGGTCTGGGATCGAGACAAGGCAATTAACAATGTTCTGTGAACACTTGGAAAGGCTCCTTCTTTATTAGGTAAAGAATCGTCTGGTGTACTTGACTGTGTAGTTGCGTAGAAGACAGAAATTACAGGTCTGGGATGGAGACTACGTGATGAGCAACTTTCTGTAAATACGTTAAATGGCTCCCTGAAGGGAATTGGGAAGACAAAAAAGCCTTGAAAAAGGTGATCGTGAGCAATCTTAAATTCATGTATTGTCTATTTTAGAAACTTGCTGAAAGTTATTTGCCCTCAAATAATCCACATTTGGAGTAATGAGTGATTAAATCACAAATCCTCAAAATGTTCGGCCCAGACAAATGAATCGTCTGACCTCGTAGTATTACACACATCGAAGAAAAAAGTTGAGCGTCTGGGATTGAGACAAAGCAATGAACAACTTGCTGTAATACAGGTGCTCTGCACCAACAATTTTGAGAAGAAAAAGGTACTGGATCAAGGCTAGGTAATGAACAACTTAAAGGGGCTCCCTCTGCACCCAAAATAGTGAGAATGTCTTTAATAAAGATCTCCAAGGATTTTGAAAAGGCATTCCGTCAAAGATAAATTGAGAGATAAAGGATAGCAAAAGGGAAAATCCCTTTTTAGAAAGTAATAAACAGACTCTCTGTAAGTTGTCACTTGTGTATGATGCTGGGGCTATACTGCACTATGGCACAGCGAGAGATAGAGATAAGGCTTGGAAAAAGGTTAATGTGTACTTCTGAAAGTTATCAATTGATCAGGAAGATATGAATTATGACTCATGTTCTATCCATGATATAGATGACCTGATAGCAAAGGTTGTTTCTTCTGGTTGTATGTACAGGCGAAATAACTTTCTCCGTTCGCCATTGCTTGAATGCTTGGAATTCGGGCAGTTTAAAATGCATCAAGCCTCCAGCTGGTATTACAGAGGGCTTGGATTTCATAACAAAATCTGAGATTGGCAGAGAGGTCAAGTCAAAGGCACTGTTGCATTCTCCAGGCAACACTTGGATAGCCTTCCTTTTTGGCTTTCTGGTGTGCCCACAAGATGTTTTTAAATTAAATCCTCAAGACTAGTGATTTGGGTACTAAAATCTTTCTGACAAGTGTTGTGTCGTTTCGTTAATACTTTGTGTTCCACCTAATTCCCAAAGAGAGTCTATCTGCCACATAAAGGATTACAGACAGGGTAGCCCATGTGCAGACATCTTGAAACTCGCCAGGAATCAGCAGTTATATGTGTATCAATTCTTTACGAACTTTATCCAAAAAGTGAAAAGTAGCGATCATAGTCTACATTCATAATCTTATTGCCCCTGTCCGTGCGCGATGCGTCGGGCAGCAGGCATTGAGCCCATTGAATGCATGAACTGTGGTGCAGACCAAAGCGTACAGCGGTCTCCGATCTCCGTGCTACAAGAAACCGAGAGGTTTTGGACAAAGGGTCAAATCCTCCTCGAAATAAAGCGATCGCTATAATTCTGCTCAAATCAGTTTCTAGTTCTATTATGGGGAGGAAAGCTCGTATTGAGCATTTTCTTCCATTTCCTGTGATTTGTACAATTTTTTTTCACCTGCAAAAGGGCCACCATGTCTTTAATATGTTACCCTTTACTCAAAAATAAAAAGGCATCTACAGATGATGATGTCCTATATAGCACAATCATGAAGGAGATTTGAGTACTTTTTAGACTTCTCATCTGGTTTTATAATGGAACTCCCCATTCTAGTCTGTAGTTTGTTATCGTGGGTTTTGATCTGCAACGTTTGACACATTTCTTGACATTGTCTCCCTTCACCTGGGGGCATGGGGACACATACTTCCATGAAACCCTCGTTTCCTCCTCCTCGATCCTCCCGTCAGTGCCTGCTGCAGACATTCTCAAGACATTCTCAAGACGTTGTCATGTCACGTCTCAACATCTCAGACAGAAGACAAATTGCTCCATCCCTAACACACCCTTTCTGTCATTGTCTTCCGCACAGCCTCTTCCTTACAGACATTTTGGCCCAATTTTTAGCATTTTGAATCATATTTTTAGTCGTAACCAGCAGGAAATCGTAACAGCGGCATGATAGTTGTGGCATCAAATGTCTGCCACCAATTTCTTTTTTATGACATCTGCCATCAGGAATGAGTTTGACATTTATAGCAAAAAAGAGTAAAAGTTCATAAAACCTTTTTACAACAAGCCCCATACTGTTTGTTAGCTCTATACGATCTTCAGCCCCGTAGTATTTGTAGATGCTTTTTACTCTAGCACTCTTATCCCTGTATTTTTTAAAAGCTTTTTACACCGGCATTCCCAACCTCGTAGTATATTGCCTGAACCTTAATAGGAAATCCATGATGTTCATGTTAAAAATCGCTAACCCCAGACTTTTGTGATAGCTTATGAATATTTATAAGTGCACATTTTGCATATTCATGCATGTGGTCTTTAGATTTCCTCTCAGCCTTACTGATAGTACAGGGCTAAGTATTTGTTTTTTTCCAGTCTAAGAAGGGTACAGCATATTGGGAGTGGTGGGTGAGAATATTATGAACATTCCTGCCCATGATTGTTTTGACCAAGCCAGATGCGTTGTTTGGATACATTCAGTTCTTGTTATGTAGTTGGATCTGATAAGAAAAGTACTGTGGCTCCAAAGAGCCAAGGCAAAACAAGATTTAAGATTGGCCTCTCTGATGAGCAACGACACATTTCTGCAGCTATTACAGCAAGATTACAGCATTCATTAGCCTTGCGTCAAGGCTGTTCGGCCTTTCTATACCAAACTATTTAATAAACGGGTCTGGCTGCAGTAGACTAATCATTCTCAATTTCTCCCCCAGCTCCATGTTCCCTACAGGGCAGACTGAGAAAGAAAGAGAATGATGTAGTGAATAGTATTAGAATATCAGACTCTATTTTCCAGTTTTGATATGTCTAACAGTCTGAAAGCCATACTAGGCGCTCACACAGCCACGGCCACGGCCAGCTACGAAGGCCTTTCTGGGCACGTGGCCAGGGAGATAGACAGCCTTGATATTACATGAAATCTACTGGGTGTGATTGACTGAAATTGGAGAGGAAAGAACACGCCAAGAGACAAAACACTGGAATTCCCCTGTTTGCCCACTCTGTCACACTGACTTTCATCGTGAAAACTTTAATGTATTGGATAATATGGACTCTTGTCTGCAGTTTAGGGCTTCAAATTTTGTTCTTTGTTCATGAGTAGTTCACTATCTACATAACATAAAGGAATGATTAGCCTGGCTCCAGCCTTTTGGAAATTTTTTTGTAACAAACTTTTAAATCAAGATCTGGCTACAGTAAGTTAATCATTCTCAATTTCATCTCTGGCTGACTGAGAAAAGAGAATGATGCAGCACTTTGAAAAGTCTTAGAGTACAAGACTTTTAAAAGCTTTTTTTTAGTTTAAATCACATATGTCCCACAGCCTGATTACAAGGCTAAGCAATGATAAGTGTTTAATATTTTGTGTGATGTTATGATAATGAACCCAAGTATGTGTTCTAAATCATAAGAAAAGGGAAAAGTGTACACTTCCTTTCTGTTGATGCAACTGTTAGGGCTTATACATCAAAATGAAACATTCCTACTTTAATGAAAAGGGTTGTGATATATGAATTTTATGTAATAATGAGCTTATATAGTCTAGACCGTACATTTGTTAAATGGAAATAACAGAACTAATTAAGACATCTCCATCACGTGAAACTCCTCATTATGTTAACATGTGGGTATAATTTCAGAATTATTGCTCCATATCTCAAGAGCTTCATGACATTCCTTTTCTTGATTCTCTAGTGATAAAAGTTATTAAAATAAAGCTGAAATGTTAAAGCTGGGATTTTTTTCCCCTCCTTAATCTCAAGTTGGATCTCAGTGCTTCCAAGCAGTGGCTCCTACACGCAACTCCTTCAGATTTGACTTATCATCCACGTCTTAAAGAAACTTGTATAGAAAGGAAAACAAGAAAACTCAAATGAGATCTGTCAGTCCAGATTAGCACCTTACTGAAAATCTGATTTTCACTGGGAAAAAAAATGGGGGCCCAT
Organism: Arbacia lixula; assembly: GCA_963669155.1. Lineage (NCBI taxonomy): Eukaryota > Metazoa > Echinodermata > Echinoidea > Arbacioida > Arbaciidae > Arbacia > Arbacia lixula. The sequence goes on from OZ022580.1 coordinate 9,425,884, forward strand.
GATTAGCTGAGACAGTGAGAGAAACATTAATCTTTCAAGACAGAAATGTTGAGCGGAAGGGAACAGAGTGGAGGGCAAGGTTTCTTGGTGAATCTCTGATGAGGAAACACAAATCTCGTGAAGATTTCTGTTTCTTGGAGAAGACTTCTGATGCATAGTCTGGCTTTCAGGCTTTTGGGCATTTCTAAATCAAACTATTCAATGAAGGGGTCTGGCTGCAATAGACTAATCATTCTGGATTTTTTTTTCTCCAGCTGGGATGGACTGAGAAATGAGCAGAATGATACAGTGACTAGTCTCATATTACAAGACTCCATAGGTGCGTCTTCATTAGCCTGATCAGACGAAATAGCGAGCTATTTTGCTGATCCAGGGAACTAGCCTGAAGTTGCAATCGCGTCTTCATTAGCTCGAAACTTGGGATACGTAAGCTCGAGCTCGGGTTGCATAAATTATCCCGAGTTTGCACATACCAGCAGTGTGCGACGGGAATAGGCCACGGCCGCATGGCTTCGGTTGTGAGCTCACATTCACGCACATGTAAAAACCTATTACGTAAACAATGCCTCGTAGGCGCTAATGCATGCCGGGATTGAGAAATTTCCAAGCTAATGAAGACGCTCCTAGCCCAAGATTTCTTGGGAAATTTTCTCAACCAAATAGCTCGCTATTTCGTCTGATCTGGCTAATGAAGACGCAAATAGCTAGATAGTTCCTGACCTGGCTAGCTAACCAGATCAGAACAAGCTCGCTTTTTCGCCCACATCGGGCTAATGAAGACATCCCTTCTTAGTCAGTTTGGATCAGAAATGTCCAATAGTCCAAAGGCCAGGCAAGTGAAACATATATTGCATGAAGAATTGAAGATGGAGGTGGAGGTGGGGGGGGGGGGGGGGGGGGGGGAGGAGGGAGGAGTGATCTGAGATGCAAAACTGTCAATTAGTATGGAACAATATAGTAAGTATTTTGTTCTCAAAAGTAACCAGAATTCTATGGGTTTCTGTAAAAAGAAAATTAATATTCACAACCTGGTTTGTGTGTGGAATTGATTTGCCTAATTTGATGGGAAAACTGATTTTCTTATTGGAATATTGAGTTACAGATAGCGCCATATTAAAATCACGGTTAGAAGGTTGGCAGCTCTAGTAAGGCAGTGGGGTAGAGAGAGAGAGAAGGAGAAAGAGAAACCGGAAATAGCAGATAGAGGGGGGGTAAAAGTGAAAAAGGGGTGAATCTTGGTATCAGTTTAAAGACAGGGTAGCCCGGCCTTTTGCAAGTCAAGAAAATGAAATATGGTAAAACCATGGCAAATGGAAGCAAATACTGTGTAAAAACTTCCCGCACAATATGAGAAGTAAAAGCTGACTTTGAGCAGAATTATATTGATTTGCCAGGTTTTGATTGTCTAAAGGCTTTGTAAGGTAAAAACAAAAGTCAGAGAATCTGGACTAGTCCAAAAGCTGAGCAGAAAATCTTGTAGTGATTTGGGCGATATAACGGCTTGGGCTTCACTAATTAATTGAGCGGCTTAGACGAGCGTCACAAGGAATCCGGTGTCAGACTGATCCAAGCTGTGTAAAGTCTTAAGACAAGCCTAGCTTACAGGCTTTCAACATTTTTGATCAAAATGGAAGAATGGAGTCTTATATTCTAAGGCCAGTCACTGCATCATTCTCCTCATTTCTCAGCACGTACCACATAGGCAGAGGAGAAATGAAGAATGATAGTCTACTGCAACCAGACCCCTTTGGGTTGGGGTTAAAAATACCCAACAGCCTGGGAAACAGGCTACGTGATGCCAAATATGAAACTTTGACATGGAACTGATGCATGGTCAATGACATTGCAGTTTCTACCATGACAAACTAGGAAAAAGCAAGGATGGGGGGGGGGGGGGGGGGGGGGGCGGGGGCCCTTTCGCCTAGCTGGAATCTACAGAAAGAAGGGGCTATGTAGCCTGGCTTTCAGGCTGTTTAGCATTTCTAAAACAAAATATTCAGTAAATGGGTCTGGCTATAAAAGACTAATCATATTCAATTTTTGCTCTGGCTTGCCCTATCTAGCCCCAACTAAGAAAAGAGGAGAGTGATCAAGTGACTAGTCTTATGAGTTCTAGACTCTATTTTTCTGTTTGGATTAGAAATGTCCAGTAGCAGCATGGAGGTGAGGCTAGGCCTAAGGTGGACACAAGGTGTAGTGGTATGTGCATGTTCCTGTGCTGATTGTTAGTCAGGGTGGCTTTGGTTGTTTTATGGGAGCGCTGTATGCGTAAGGTCTCCCTGGTGTAGCGGGCAATCCCTTCCTCTCCAGACTGCATCCTGCGCGGACAGAAGGACGAGAGGATGAGCGGAGACCAGAGACAAAACCGGCTCAGAGAAAGGTGTCCCCCTCAAAAGAAAGGTGTCCTCCTGCATCCTGTAAGAACAGGAGTATGCTCATGAGATGCAAACGGACTCGGAGAAAGGTGTCCCCCTCAAAAGAATGGTGTCCTCCTGCATCCTGTAAGAGCAGGAGTATGCTCACGAGATGCAAACTGACTCACGTCAGAGAAAGGTGTCCCCATGAACGGGAAGGTGTCCTCCTGCATCCTACAAGGATAACAGGATCGACCTGAGGATGTTTTTACGAGAGACACACCGGCACAGACAATGATGTCCACCTGGTCAGAAAGGTGTCCTCTTGCATCCTGCGTTGACATTCGTTCAGAAGGATGGTCACAAACCAGAGGCAAACCTGCAGAGAAAAAGGTGTCCCCAACCTCTGAGTCGCTGAGTGTGGACAGAGAGATATTGAACAAAGAGAAAAGGTGATGTTCTTCCTCATTGGATGAGGACAAAATGAAACAAGGATGCTCACAAACCAGAGACAAACCAGTATGGAAAAAGGTGTCCCCCTGCTAAAGAAAAGCATTCTCCTGCTTGTATGAGGACAGAATGAAAGAAGGATGCTCATAAAACAAAGCCAAGCTGTTACGGAAAAAAAGTGTCCCCTGCTGAGAAAAGTGTCCCCCCTGCTATACACTTTTAGTAGGGCAGTTTGGACAGGGAATGGTGTCCCCCTGCTCTGAGCCCATCTCTGTGAGGCAACAAGCAGCAAGTCACTTGCAGGAAGGGGGTAGCTAGCTAGCCCTCTGGTCCCTCACTCTACCTCACCTCAGTTGGCTTGCAACAGGGAACGTGTGAAGGCTATAAATACCCACAGAAAAACAGCACCGAAAAGCCAAGTGTTGGCCTGGGGACCGTTCCATGAAAGTTGTCAGCACTGACAAGTTGTCTTTCTCCGACAGTTACCATAGTAACAGTCAGAGGCTAGTGCCTCTCAGCCAATGAAAACCGAGGTTTTCACTGAAATTGTTGGCACTGGCTATTTAATCAGTGCCGACAACTTTCATGACCCCACCCCCCCTTGGTCTGGTATTGGGCTCAGCAGAGGAAGGGGAGGGGGGGTTAGCTTCCTAGTAGGGGGAGAAATCCCAGCCCTGCTGTTTGCTTTTCTTTGGCCGTGGGCGTCTGTCATCGGGTGGGGCGGATGCTGTGTTGCTAGGGAGGCTGTTTGTAATTGACCATGGACAATAGGATGAGTCAGGTGATAATTAAACGTAACCTTCTTCACCTGACATTCAACCCACAGGAGGGACGAACCGACCGACAACAGGGCCTGACTGAATGTCACCCCTCCCATTTCATGAACTTCACCTCCCGGAAATCCATTTCCGCTAGTTTGACAACATTTGAAACATTTACCACATTTACAAGTCATTTAACATAGCTTGAATATCTGAGCTTTGGACATGTATACACCAGGGTTTTCGGAAATTTACTCCTCCCATTTTATCAACTTCACCTTCAAGAAAACCTGTCCCCTTGTTTGTCAACATTTACAACATTCATAACTCATTTGACAAAGGTTAGATTTCTGAAGTTAAAATTCTATTTATAAAAGGAATGTAATTACCAGTAGCCTTATTTTCACAAAGTCATTCTCTTGTTTGACAACATTTACAACTAAGTTTATAGAGGTCTGATTTCTGAAGTTCAGATTCTCTATTTTAAAATGAATGTTATTCGCTTTGTTTTCACATTTTCTTGTTTCATAATATTTGCAACTAATTTGACAGAGGTTGGATTTCTGAAGTTATTGGTTTACTGAATGTCACCCCTCCCATTTCATACACTTCACCTGAGGAAAATCTCTTCCTGCATGTTGACAACATTTACACCTCATTTGACAGAGGTTTGAATTCTTGAATTCAAATCCTTATAAATATGTATAATCAGCATTATATTTAAATGTTCTAGCTTTGCTCAATATGAATGCCAGAACTGTCAGCATTCGCTATTTGAGATTTTGTTGTATTTGATCATGAATATTGATCATGCTGTAGCAAAAAAAAAAATCATCACAAATTTTACTGAGGCACTCATGGAAAATCATTGCAGACCTCTCATTCAACTCTCGCCCCCCCCCCCCCCAGCTTTCTGAAATTGAGTTATTGCAGGCTCCTACATATCTGCCCAGACCTTCCCCCAGGAAACATGAAATTCAGACAAGAATTCTGAAAATGAATTATGAGGGTCATGTGGCTAGCTGGAGAATGCCGTGACCTTGTGACCTCCCGTGACCTAGGTCAAGGGTGTCTAGTGGTTCTCTTTGGGATTGTTTATGGGAGGAGGTGAGGGTCGTGGGTATGGAGAGCGTCAGCGGACAGGCCTGTTTGAGGTGATGGATCTCTTGTAGAAAGGGAAAGAGAAAGTTGAGATACCACTGGTTGAAATCTGAAGAATTTATGTGTCTTTTTTGCCACTGAAATCATAAGAAAGGTATGGGACAGTAGTGATAAAGATTATGGGGATATTAATCCTGGCAGAATTGTTACTGGTCAGGCTGTTGGAGGTGATAGATGTCTTGGAGGAAAAGAGAGAGAAAGTTGAGATACCAGTGGTTGAAAAGTGGAGAATTTATGTGTCTTTTTTTGCCATTGAATGCATATTAAAGATAGTTGAAGATAGAAGAATTTATGATTACTGGACATAATCCAGGCAGAATTGTTACTGGTCAGGCTGTTTGAGGTGATAGATGTCTTGTTGGAAGGGTAAGAGAAAGTTGATATTCTGTCAAATTAAATTTGTTTGTTGGCAGGAATACTGCTTGAAATCCTGAAGCATTAACGGGTAGTAATGGTAATGAGTACTGACCATTTTGGCCACAATCTACCAGAATTCAGGCCTGTTTGAGGTGGTAGATATTTTGTAGGAAAGGAAAGAGAAAGTTCACAATCCTCAAATCAAAGGTGATTGTTGGCAGTAGACTATGACGTCTACTGTTGAAAACTGGAGCATTTCTTGTCTTGTTGTTTTTGGCCAATGAAAGCATGTGAAATCAAAGTTAGAGAATTGGTAACAATTACAGACCTGGCACTTCTCTTGAATCATTCAAATCTCTTCTCAAAGCCCATCTGTTTAACTCCTAATTTCTAGCTCTGGCTCCATATTTTTCTTGTTTATTATTCATGTTGCTTTCTAGTTTTTATATTTTTGTTCCTTTTTCTTGTTATGTATGTGTTTGTACATACACTTGTTCAAGTGCTACATGAATTCTACTTATTATTATTATTATTATTATTTTTTTTTTATTATCATTATTATTATTATTATCCTTATTGTCCTTCTTCTTCTTCTTCTTCTTCTTCTTCTTCTTCTTCTTCTTCTTCTTCTTCTTCTTCTTCTTCTTCTTCTTCTTCTTCTTCTTCTTCTTCTTCTTCTTCTTCTTCTTCTTCTTCTTCTTCTTCTTCTTCTTCTTCTTCTTCTTCTTCTTCTTCTTCTTCTTCTTCTCCTTCTCCTCCTCCTCCTCCTCCTCCTTCTCCTCCTCCTTCTTCTTCTTCTTCTTCTTCTTATTATTATTATCATAATTAGTATTATCATTATTAATTTCATTTTCATTATCGTTGGATTCCTTTATGATATCCTGAAATCAAACAAGAATGGGACATGTGGTCACACAGTATGACACCCCATTAATTATGTGTCGTACAGCCTTTACATGCGCTCCTACTCCTTATACCTTTAATCAAACTTGATACACATTGGCAGTACTCATTGGCAGGAGATAAAATGATGAAGGAATTATGTTATCTGCTTCGGCCCAACAGTATCAATATATCAATGTGGAAGACAAGTTAGTCATTTTGTGGGTGTCTATATAAATCATTTCAAACCATTTTCAATGAGCAGAATCCCCCTCTATTCTGGAATACAGATGACTTTCATAAAATCTGCCTCTCCCTAATTACTATCATCACAGGAAATTTGTAAATATCTATTTCACAGTGAATGCATTCACTGATTGCTATTGTTCACTTTTTCTGGCATAACAAGTTTGTCCTTTGTCCAAACTCTGCAGCCTAAATGGTATAGACAGTGGAGGTCTCAGCCCACTGACCTGAAACGACAAAATGGACTTGTAATCAGTCAGTTATGATGAATTCATTTCAATGAATGGAACGCATGGCTGCATGGTCAGTTACAAATTGACCAATACATATCAGGCGATGGACCAACACCCTGTTGAATTGTGATGTGCATCAGCTTGGAATTCTTTGAATGACCCTTGCTAGCCCTCTCTCTCTCACCCCTGTACAGACGTACATTCTGTCTTTCTCTCTCTTTCTGTATCTGCCATTGTCTCTCTCCTTATCTTTCCCCTTATCTCACTAACGGTGTATATCTCTCTATTCATCTATGTATCTCGTTATCCATCTGTCTATATCAGTCGCTATCTCTGTTTCTCTAGCTTTCTCTTTCTTTCACCTTCCTCTCTTCTCGTATTAGTGTCTCTCGCTGCACATTTGACTCTTCTTTCGATCTGTCTTCCCTATTTTCCCCCTGTCTTCCCTTCCTCTCTCCCCTTCCTCTCTCTCTCTCTCTCTCTCTCTCTCTCTCACTCACTCGGTCTCTCGCTCTCTACAACGTTCTCTCCCTCATATGCACAAAAAAAAAGAAAAAAAAAAGATGCAGCACATTGCGTGCTACCACCAGATGAAATCACTATAGAAGGCAAATTTTGCAGACTTTTCATTGCTAATCAAAGTTTAATCTGGGTTAAAGTGGGAGGAAATGGGAACTGTCTAAGTGGAACTGCGTTCTTTTGTGCCTAATGCAGGAACCAGGGGGGTATGAAACGAGGCGGAACGTCCGTGCTCGTTGTGTGCACCATCCTTACCCATCCTCACAGGACCTCATAGCCTTGCTCCCAGGCTCCATGTCTGATCCAAACTGAAAACAGTTGAGTCTGAATAATCTAAGACTAGTCGCTGTATCATTCTCTTCTATTCTGAGTCCGGGGAGCCACGGAGGAGAAATTCGGAATGATAAGTCTCCTGCAGCCAGACCCCTTTATTGAATTATGTGGCCTAGAAATATCCATTGGCCTTGAAACCAGACTATCCTCACAGGACTTTTTAATAATGCATGATTGTTTATGATTACAGTATGACCCCCGTCTGAACCAGTCCAAAGGAATGCAGTTACGTGTGAATCACACATATCCATCTCTGTGATATGTATTTGGAATAATAACCAATTTGTTGAGTTCATGATAAAGTCACAGGACTCTTGTAAACTTTTTTCAATGAGTGAGCAATTTGTGCATGATTTTTTTTCTTCATTTTTTAGAGGAAACATTGTATTGCCAAAGTTTAACGATGATAGTTAACCTAAAAACTGACAACGAAAACCGGTTCTGCATATTGATCTATACGTGTCATTATCTGTTTTTTGAGAATTATATCATTCGTCCATTAAACTCAATGTTTAGTTCTGCACGCAAATAGTGCGCATAAACTTTTATTTCCCTTTTTTTCTTGTGGAATCACAACAGGATAAGCTGAATGCATAACAAGCACTATGTAAAAAGAACTGCAGCATTTACATCAATTTCTGAGACTCGATTTGTGCTGTATTGGAACAGGACAAATTTTCTGCACAATCTTGTGTCTCCTCACAGTGTGAAGATATGAAATATTCATAACAATATAGCAATGATTTCTACTTATTGATCTCATTTTTTTTAAAAGGTTTCTAAATTAGAAAAATAAGTTCCCACTAATTTATGTAAAATTATCCACTAAAAACAAATTTCACATTCATTTGTCGCAATTAAGTCTCATTTTGATGAAAATTTGAAAAAACGCACGCCTCCAGTGACGTATGAGAAGTCAAAATGCCATAAATGCCATCGGCTTAAATGAAATGTTTTATTGATGCCATTCAAACAATACGTTACCAATCTGAATCCCAAAGCTTGTCCGAGGTTTGTCTGAGTAGCAACATCTAATAGATTCAAAATGCATTCCATCCACTAAATCTGAATGACAAGATACAGGTGAATGCAATAATGCGTTACTACGCAATTAGGGGGTCAGTTGTGAATACATTACGAAAATGGTCTATTGTTGACTTCCGTACATTCTAAGGAATTTTGACTTCTCATATGTCACTGGAGGCGTGCGTTTTTTCAAATTGTCGTCAAAATGAGACTTAATTGCGGCAAACGAATGTGAAATTCGTTTTTAGTGGATGATTTAGATTAGTGGAAACTTATTTTTCTAATTTAGTAACCCTTTAAGGATAATTTCCTCTGGCCATTAAAGTCATTGTTTAGTATCTTACTTTATCACTGGATACCTATTTATAGACATTTGCAATGTGCGTGTACATAAATGACATGTGCAATGTGCGTGCACATAAACTTTTATTTATCTTGTCATATAAGCTGGATGCATAAGCACTGTGTAAAAACAAGGATGTTTAAAGAAATGGATATCCATTTGAAGAAGGTTTTAAGCCGCCACTCAATATTGCAGACTGGCATATACGAGATAACGTCATGTCCACCTGGACAATAGGTCATGCATATTCTTCAACATGCATACATTTTAGCTTCTGCTGTGTTATGTGCAGTATTGGCGCAGGACATATTTTCTGCTCTTCTGACCCCACATTGCGTGAAAATATGAAATATTTATAAATCTAACACACATTTAGAGAAAATACTGATGTGCTATTGGCTTACAAGTCAAATTGGGAGCTGTCTTTTTTTTTACAGTCAGGAATTCTTGGTTTGATTTTCTTGGTACCCGCTCGTCCTTTTCTTCCTTGGATTTTGTCAGGAAGCTTCCTTCATTCACCACTTGGGAAACATCCTAGGGGACAGAAGGAATTAATTTCTCATCCTCCAGTGTCAACGGTGGAAAATTTGCCCCCTTCCTCATCTGCCAGAAAAGCGTCTTTTAACGAAACATTAAATCAAGCTGATCATTTAATCATGTTCCGCGTACTATTTAACACCTCATTTGAGGAATCATTGCCAGGAATGTCACTTTTTTGTCTGGGAGGAGAGATGTGTCTGCAAGAAGCTGCATGCAGTAAAATCACAGACTCATTACTGATCAGGTGTCTAGTGTAAGATAAGAAGAAGGAGCGAGGAAAGGAGGGAGGGGAAGAAGCAGAAGAAGAAGAAAAATGTAGAAGACAGGAGGAGAAAGCAAAGAAGAAGAGGAATAAACCAGAAACAAAGAGAGGAGAAAGGAGAAGGGGAAGGAGGAGGAGGAGGAAGAGGAGGAGGAGGAGGAGTGGGAGGAGGAGGAGGAGAAGGAGGAGGAGGAGGAGAAGGAGGAGGAGGAGGAATTTGAGGAGAAGAAGAATATTGAGGAGAACAAGAAAAAATAGAAGAATTGATGTAAATATTATCATTGTTCAGAGGTACTATATAACAATACGTATCTACACCACATAAAATTATATTAAGAAAAGGTTGTATGAACCAACCCTTTGCATAGCCGTATGTTGTATCCGGTGTCAAAGCAATATTAAGACACAGTTGCAGGTTTCCGCCCTATCGTTATGGGCTGGGGGAACTACCTTGAGTCGCAGCAGGCTAGCCCAGTGGGCCAGCTAAGCCACATCTGGCCCTAAACAAGCCGCTTCTGGCTACTCACATACAGTAGCCTCTCATGTTCTACACCGGGAATGTGCTCAGGGTACTCACCGATCTCACAGTATGGCTTTTTTACATCATTAGCTGCTATGTAATCATGTAACCAGATGCCTCATATGGCCTGAGGCTCTAATGAGAATGTTGTATTTAAAGACACAGCAAAGACTCTGGCACAGCCGTTCCTTGTCGTGCAATGAATGCTCAGAAATGTCCAAAAGCATGGAAACTAGGCTAATTCCGAATGTGGTAATCGGGTCGAACTCAATTTCTTCCCAGGACTGAGAAAAGAGGAAAATTATAAAGTGATTTGTCTTAGAAATATTAGAATCTATTTTTCAGTTTGGATCAGAAAAATGTCCGACATTCTGGAAACCAGGCTAATTCAGCACGTATGCGAAAAGGTCCTGCTACAATTTGAGTGCCAGACTGGCTGAGAGGGAGGGGGGCAGGGCACCCCCTATGGGGGTGTCTGGCTTCATTAGTTTGGACCCTCTTCTACCAGTTAAGCACCCCTGCTAGTCTGTAAGAGGTTGTATGAATCCTGGTGTGTAAGGCAAATTGTAAACAGATGGTGGAGTGAAAACATTACATTAATGAAATAGAAGCATGACAGCGTGGATCAAAGCATGGGGAAGTGAAGTTTCTGTCCCTGTGGATCATGGGAAAAAGCTCTTCGTTGTTTTGTTGTTTATTGGGTTTTGATTGTGAGAGAGAAAACACAAAAGAAAATTATTTCTGTGCATTTTAGTAAGAGGAAGAGGAAGTAAAAGGATGATTAATGAGTATGTTGTAATGATGGCAGAGTTGCCAAGTCTCACGGATTTCACAGGAGACTCGATGAAAATAGACCAATATTACTGATTTGGATTTCATCACATCACGCAATCTCCCTGTTTATTGATAGATCGTTGTCATTAGGTCGTATGCGTGTGATAGACATCTCCCCGACTTCTGATTAAATTTCCTCAAGTCTTCCTGATTTTTGAATTTCAATGTTGGTAGCTCTGATGTTGAGAAGAAAATGATGAAAAGGGAAAGGAACAAAATTGAGACGATTCTCAAGTTTATATATCGAAAGAGGAGAAGCAAAAAGGGACGAAGAGAAAGAAAAACTGGGGAAGAACTTTAAAAATAAGGTGATATGGAGGAGAACATGATGATGATTTACAAGTGTGAAGAAAGGATAGCAAAAATCTGTAATCTTAAAGATATAGTCTTTAGAGAAGATTTGCAAAATGATGTAGAGCATAGAATCAAATGCCAGGCGATGTGAAGAATACACGTTTTTGTTTTTCCGTTGGAACAAGGTAATTTTGTTTGTGAACAGAAGCGATAGTGTTTCAGATGAGAGACATATGTGAGGTGTGCAGTAGTCTGTGTGGATGAGTCAGCTGTATCTCTGTATGTATGTATGTATGTATGTATGTATGTATGTATGTATGTATGTATGTATGTATATCTCTGTTTCTCTTGAGTGAGGTTAAACTAGCTTCCAGGCTTTTGGACAATTTTAATTCAAACTGAAATAAAACTGAAAATAACATGTAGTACTCACAAGACTATATTTTCCTCTGTTCACTGTCTATCCCAATGTTCAAGCTGGAGATGGAATTGACAATAATATGTCTACTGCAGCCAGACCTGTTAATTGAATATTGTAGATTTGATTGAAAATGCCATGGAAGTCAGAAAAGGGTGAGGTTTGTAGAAGCCTATGGGAATGAGTTTGCCTTGCTTCCAGGCTGTTGGCATATTTAGTAAAAACTACAATATTGAATAATCAGGGGCCCATATCGCAAAGAGCTACAATTGATTGTATGATCGATTGATCAATAGTATGACCGATAGTTATAGGATTGATATCGATCGTTAATCTGTATCACAAAGAACCTACCATTGATATCGATCATTACTTGCAATTGATTTTGATAATAGCTTCCATGATCAATTGTAGCTATATGATTGATTGCACAATCATGCAATAGATAGCAGTGATGATTTGTGATACGGTGAGTTGCAATAGATAGCAACTTTTACAATTGATGCAAAATTGTTATCGACAGCAACTCACCTGCAGTAGACTGATTCTCAATCCCTTCCTCGGCCTGGGACGGACTGAAAAAAAATCAGAATGATACAGTGACTAGTCGTAGAGGAAAAGACTCTATTTGTCTGTTGGGATTTGAAATATCCAACAGCGTGGAAGTTAGGCTAGAGTCTAGGGTGAGGTCTGGAGCAGTCTATGGGGATGAGTAGGCTCTATCTATCTGTGGGTATCTCTCTGTATCTCTGGCAGGCCTCCTGTGAGTTCCTGGTGGTGACAGGTGAGAAGCTCTCATTAGTTTATCTTAGGTGTCACATGTGTGTAGACCGATACCTGCTTCAGGACGAGTGAGTGATATCTGATGTGCCTAGTACATACAATGTACATGAACATGCACTTAAAGGGATAGTCTACCCTTGAATGATGTTGGTTTCAATAAAAGCAGACAAATGAAAGAAATATATAAATGATGGTTTGATGGAAATCTGTCAAAGGATAAGACATTCATGACATTTTAAAGTTTTGATTTTGTGATGTCACGTGAGGTGTCATGTGAGGTGCTCTCACATATGCCGTGTGCTGTATAATTCTATGAATTGCCCTATTTCTGTTTTTGATGAAGGAATATTTTTCCCCATTTAGGTATTTGTGTAAACATGTGTTTCTAATGATGTATCAAGTACACAGGTGAAGCAATGCTTGTCCTTTTGAGAAAATGGACATTTTCCCCCCAAAAAAATTATACACAAATGGGAGAGCAGCACCTTGCATGTGACATCACAATATCAAAACTTGAAAAGATCATAACTTTCTTATCCTTTGATGGATTTTCTTCAACCCATCATTCATATGTTTCTTCCATATGTCTGCTTTTATTGAAACCAACTTAACTTCACAGCGGACTATCCCTTTATCGTCATTCAGAGTATAGCCTAAAGCTAGGCTTTTGGACATTTCTAATTGCAACTTTTACAAATTGAGCATAGTTTTCACAAGACTAGTCACACTTTCTTTCTCCTCTTTTCTCTCTCCATTAAGCCAAAGAATTAAATGAGAATGATTAGTCTATTGCAGCCAGACCCGTTTATTGAATATTGTAGTTCAGAATAAAAATGCCCAACAGCCTGGAAGCCAGGCTATTCAGAGTATTGCTTGTTGTAGCTGCTTTTCACTCAAAATGCTTTACTTGAAATTATCTTCTGAAAGGTCATGAATTTCATCTTCAATCCACTATTTTTGGAGGGCAAATTTTTGTACGCTTCAACTCAAACACTTATCTACAAGTTATTTTCTGAAAGGTCATGATTTTTATCATATGTTTTCTTCAGATGGAGGGTACTTTTTTATGCTTTAGCTTTTTAATCAAATGCTTATCTTTAAATTCTCTTCTCAAAGGTCATGATAAATTTCAATATTTCATCTTCAAAGCCACTTTTTTGAAGGGTGATTTTGTTTTTCATGTCTTTAACTTGACACACTTTATATGAAATTATTTTCTGAAAGGTCATGATTTTCATCTTCAAATCCATATTTAGGAGAGGATAATTTTTGTATATCCCTTTGCCTGTAAATCGAACACTAACTTAAAATCATTTTCTGAAAGGTCATCTTTTCATCTGAATTTCTTTTAGAGGGGGACTGAAATTCTCTTTTTTTTCATTTCATATGTAATTTTCTAACAAGTCATGAGTTTTATCTCCTATTTATTTGAAAGATAAAAGATATTTTTTGTTCATCCCTTGGGAAATATTAAACTGTACCTCGTGTTACGTTCACTAACAGTGGGTACAGCAATGTGCAGTACTATAGATGTACTGTAGTTTGTTGTGATGGACCGGGTAAATACATTTGCAAACAAAATGAAATAAGATCCAGCATATGGTTAGATTTTCATTTGTGTTGAGAGAGCCGTTCCTGTAGATTCAGAGGTCAACGCTGGTTCAAGACTAATGCCGGCTCATAGTTAGCCTAGCTTACAGGAGTTTTGACATATCTGATCCAAACTGAAATATAAAGTCTGATATTCTAAGACTAGACACTTCATCAGTCTCCTTTTTTTATAGTCCTTGGGGGAAACCAAGTAGACTAATCATACTATTTTTTTGCACCCACTCTTTTACCCCAAAGGAAGCAGAACAGATAAATGACTAGTCAATGTGAGCAAGTAGACCCTACATTTAATTTTAGGTTTAATAATAATGTCAAACAGCATGGAATCAAGGCTAGTTTCAAATTGGTTTTGACTGGTTATGACAACTTTGAGGGGGCTGGAATGCACTGTAATACTTCAAATTATCTATAACGATGTGAGGGGCCCCCATGCCCACCAAGAGGCCCAGGAATCTATATTGGCCCCCTGATGGGTTGGAAATTTTAGGGAGGTAGAAGGAAGGATTGATTCAAACCTTGGAAAATTGAGCTCACCCAAATATGATTTGATTACTGGTATAAGACATACAATCATGAGGATGAGGTAGATTGAATGGTATACTAGTATGTCAAAGCAGATTAGCATTCATTATGTACTTAATATGGACTGAAACTCTAACTCTTTCAATACCAAGCCATGAAAAGTTCAATGATTGATTACATGCTCCATGCACCTATGAAACTCAAAGGATTAATGTGAGCATATTGGCAGCCTTCGTGTGGGTTTCAGAAAATGCTTGCTCGCTTCAAACAGCGCTGCAGTGCAGAGTCGGCATAAACGGCTTTCTAGTGGGTGCGATATTTTGTTCATTCTACATAGCCTGGTTTTCAGGCTGTTGGATTTTTCTAATCCAAACTTTCCAATAAACATGTCTAGTTGCAGTAGACTAATCACTCTGCAGTTCCTAAAAGGCTGTGAGCTAATTACATGTAGTCTTGCCAGTCCTAGACCCTATTGAATACATACTATGCTTGTTTGGATTTGAAATATTCAACAAGCCTGGAAGCCAGGCTAGGTTAACCTGGCTTGTTGTGACTTGTGACTTTTCACTCCCTTTGTATTCCTACTTCAAACATTTTTTTCAATGCTCTAAAGAAGAACAATATTACATGTACAGCAACATAATCTATCCTCATGGATGGTTGCAACATTTGTTTTCTTGGTACCCATCTATGTCTCTAGTAAACTGTCAGTGGGCGTGTTAATCAACTATTTTTTTGGTAGAATTAAGGTTTCCAAACGCTTTTTTAAATGCATTTAAACACACTCTTTTTCAAACACATTTGGAAACGCGTTCATAAAGGCCTTTGGAAACGTGCTTAAATTTCTGAAAAGTTGATAAACACAGCCAGTCTGTCTTCCTTTATGTACATCTGACTCTCTCACCATCTCTGAGTTACCTACTTAGTCATTTAGTAAAATGTGATGAATCTCTCCTCAATGATGACTACATCATGCACATATCCAGAAGTTGTATAGTTTCTAAGCTCCTCCTGATCATTTTGACATTTCAATGCTTTAGAGTCCCACTGCCGAATATAGAAGTGTTCTACCCATGTGTCAGTACCCTTCTCGGCAGAAGAATCTTCTAAATCTTTCTGGGGAACAAGAATGCTCTGTTCAGTTTTAGGTTGGGGTCCCTTACAAATATTTCTTCTGAAAAGGTCATGATTTTCATCTTCAAACACACTTATTTTTGAGGGTGAATTTGTTTATGCCTTGGCCTATGCTACGCTTGCCACGCTTATCTTTAGATTCTTTTCGAAAGGTCATGTTGGACATTTTAAATCCAAACTACAATATTTAATACATGGGTCTGGCAGCAATATGGCTCAATCATTCTCAGTTCATTCTCCTTCTCACCCAGAAATTGACAGAAAAGAGAGGAGAATGAAAGAATGAAAATCATCGTGAGTACAACACTTTTTTTCAGTTTCAATTAGAAAATTCTGAAAGCCTGGAGGCCAGGCTATCTTAAGGCAGAATGAAAGAGAAATAAGCTTCACCATGAATACAGAATAAATACAAGATTTGAGTTCCTGTTTATTAGCTCGGTGGAGGGATATGACATCTCGGTGTCGTAAATCTCCAAGCTGGAATGTAACGAGAGCTGGAGGAAGGGAGGACCATGACACCACAAGATGATACCCAATCATTATGAGGTCAAGCTCGGGATATCATATTGCTCAGATGGAGAATGGAGAACAGGGGATAACAGACAGCTAATACCCAACCCCCCCCCCCCCTCCCCTCTGCCCTCCCCCTCTGCCCTCCCCCTCCCTTTCCCCCTCCATCCTTTTCTCCCAAGCAAATATCTTTTTTTACATGCCTTGTACGTAATGACTGCCACATGTAATGCATAAATGATCTTGTTCATTACATCAGAATGTATTCAAATGATTTGAATTGAATCATTCTTTATCCATACATGTATATCCACTGTGCTCACACGTCTTGAAACATGTTTCATTATATGATTCTGTGATGCCCTGTACATCAACTTTCTGATACACGATTCTGGCTCATGCTGATTTTAAAATGCTCATTTTTCTGAATCTAGCCTAGGTACTAGGCTGTGAGGTGCATGGTGAAAGGAGGAGTGAGGATGGGATTGGGGCATAGTCTGTGTTACCAGACATAGTTGTTAAAAGACTGGGTTGTGTCCCTGCACCTCACAGCCTAGCACATAGGTTAGCCTGAATCATGCTTAAAAATTCTGATTATAGACTAGACATAAGTTGATAAAAGCACCCATATATTTAATTCTCCTTGGTCTAGTTAAGACCCTGGCATGGTTGGTGTGAATGAGCACTGAACTTGACCTTTAGATGGACATAGGGCAATGCAGTGGTCAGTCAGGGAAAGTTGCAGCTGTCCTGCATCAGACCCAGACCAGCTGTGGGTCAAGCAAAATTCACAAGCTCCACAAGGAATAATTTCTCACTTGACCAACCTTTGTCTAGAGTCCTACTGATACACCCACATAATATCATATTTTTCTATATAGATTTCTTTCGTTTTAGTACAGAAAATACTTTGTAAGAGCTGCTCTAGCAATATTAAAACTGGAAACTGACTTCAAGCAGATTTATAGCGATCATTAGATTTCTGGGAGGTTTTGGACAGGTCGGCCAAAGTTCCTGAAGCATAGAGACTGGAGACCGCTGTCGACAATGGCAGTGCATGGGTTGATGCAAGCAATGGCTGTGGGCTAATGAAAAACAGACTGACAAGGGCAATACGTCATATTAATATAAACTATGGTTTGCTATGAAACAGCATGTTTCAAGTGTTAACAAGAATAATTTCCCATTTTTCCTGAAAAAATTGTGAAGCTTTACATTATATGGTTAGGGTATACATTTGCTTCTTATCCATAATGAGTTTCATAACTTTTGTATTAGGGCTACCCTGTCTTTGATTCGTTGGAAAGCAGCAATGTCCAGTGTGAGGCCTCAGGGTCATCTTGAGGTCAAGCTAAGGACAGCATGAGGACACATCTAGTGTCCTCCAGACCCTTGTACTCCCACCAATAATCCCCCTTATCACACTGTTTTCATTAGGCTGGGCATTGGGTGGTCAATAGCTAGGCTGGGCAATGACCAGCCTGGTGTTCAGGCTGATGGGTATTTTTCAATCCAAACTACAATATTTATTAAATGGGTCTGGTTGCCATAGACTTCTCATTCTTAATTGCCCCCCAGTTTCCCTAACATTATTAGGGAAATATGAAGAATGATTATAGTAAATAGTCTTGGAATATGAGACTCTATTTTTTTCAGTTTGGATAAAAAATTGTCAGCCTGGAGGTCAGGCTATCATTATCACACTTTTTTTTTCACCAGGCTGGACATCGTAGGTGACCATGAGGTGGGTTGTGGGGTGACCAGCCAAGGTCTTAAAAGGTCAGGCAGGGTAGACTCTGAGCCAGACTGAACTCTGTGATTTGCATACAAGGTACATGTATCATGTAACATATGCAGAAATATGTCTAGAAAAAAATTATGGACTCACAATCTAGCAATCAATCTGGTTTTAGTCACTATCCAGTTCTGTTATTGTAAGGAAATATTTCTTCCATTTTCTGTGGTATTTTCACATTTTTGACCTGTTAAAGGGCTACCTCCCTTTACAAATGTGAGCAAAATACGACAGAATTGCTATATTGGTATGAATGTCACTCTACTCCTTGAGAGATCAAGTTTATCTAAGATGCCACTGTTCTTCTTGATGTAGTCTGGCTTTCAGGCAATTGGACATTTTTAATTCACACTGAACAATAGAGTCTAGTACTTGAAGACTATACAGTCACTGTATCATTCTCCTCCTTTCTCATTCCCTACCACATGGCGGAGCAGGAGAAGAAATTGAGAATGATTAGTCTACTGCAGCCAGACTCGTTGATGGCATATTGTCGTTTGGATTGAAAATTGATTGAAAATGCCCAACAGCCTGGAAGCAAGGCTGATTGAGACTTGAGAGGATCAAGTTCAGCCAAGATGCTGACTGTTCTTGTTGAGGCTGCTAAAGCAATCAGGGTGATTGGGGTCATGATGGCCATGTCCTGATGTCACCACCCAGCTAATCTACGGCCCATCATTCTCTTGTTAGGAGGCAGGGATGGGGGCCCTCCTCCCAGCTCCCTCCCAGCTCACGTCCCTGCTCCCAGTCATCGATCTCTGCTTACCAGTAGCCTGGATTCTAGGCTGTGGGGCATTTTATTTTCAATCCATGCAACACTATTCAATAAACAGGTCTGAATACAGTAGACTAATCGTTCTCACTTCCTTCTAGGAGGGTCCATGCCCAAAAAGAGACAGACTTAAGAAAAGAGGAGGAAGAAACGGTGATTGGTCTTGTGAATACAAGACTCTATTTTGAAAGATTTAATAAAAAATATCCAAAAAAGGCTCACAGCGTTTGTCATTTAATTATCATTTGCTTCACATATATTTATGATAGATATTGGAGTGGATATGAAGTGAATGAAGCTTCTTCTGTTGATGCAGTTATCTAATGACATAGGTGACCATTTTTTGCCAATTATTTCTGTTGTGTGCCTGATTTATAGTTCCAATGTGGACTTCCCACTCCATTCTGCAAGTGAAAAATTATGCTAGTGCTGGTACAAGTAATGTGGGACTAATATGCAGCTTATCGTCTGGATTGGCACTGCATAGAAAATATTATGTCCCTAGTGGAAACTGGGCTGTGGCTGCCCTATGCATTAACCATGAGGTGGCCTGTTCCCTGATTGCATTAATATTGCTTGATTTGTCATCCATCAAAACCTCATTACACCAGCATACCTGCGCAGCCTGGCCATTGCATAGTCTGAAGACGCAGACTGGATTGTGAGAGAAAGGACTAGCAGTGTGACTTGCCAGTGTGCTAGCTTCAGTGATTCAGACTGACTGACTGACTGACTACATATGAAACTATAGAGGCAACAACAACAACACCAATTGACTGCTTTTTTAGAGTACAGTATTTGTAAATTATCTTTTCTAAATTATTATGGAGCCCAACTAAAACTGTTGTCAGTAGTTTGCACATTGCATGAACGGGACGGTGTGGTATTGCTTTGATCTTCAGTAGATCAGACAAGTTTTTGTTGAACCCTTGTATTTTTAAATCTTTGGAAGGTCATACAAATATAAATGTTCACGCTAGAAAATATGCACCCAAACTGACAGACTTAACTGATGGACAATTGATTGGATGTAACTGACATCAAATGACTTTTCTGCAGCTTATCGTTTCTGTGTGAAAGGTAGTGAATCAATTCTGACTACATTGGCTGATGAGTCTGTAATAGCAATTATTGGGCTGAATGGTTCAAATTGAGTTGTTAACAAGACGAGGGCAGTGCCATCGATTAGTCTGCCTTTAGCCGAAGCAGCCAGCGTGTCATTAGCAGGCCAGATGTCACAGAGCTAGGGATGTGATTCAACAGATGGCAGCGAGAGTAGTGGCCTAGCTTCCATACTGTAGGACATTTTTTTTATCCCAATTCACAAATAGACTTGAGTGCTATAAGACTAGTCACTGTAAAACCTACATGTAGGTACTAGGCTGTGAGGTACATATGGACACAACCCAATCTGTCAACAACTATGTCTCGTAACACAGACTACGCCCCAGTGATGTCATAGATCCTCTGGCATCTTCCCCTCTGACTCTGAGCGAGGATGGGGATTGGGGCATAGTCTGTGTTACCAGACATAGTTGTTAACATACTGAGCTGTATCCATGTACCTCACAGCCTAGTACCTATGCTAGTCACTGTATCATTCCCGTCTTTTCTCAGTCTGTCAAACAGAACTGAATAGTCTACTACAGCCAGACCTGTTTAGTGTATTGTACTTTGGATTGAAAATGGCCAACAGTCTGGAAGCAAGGCTACTAGAGTAGAACTTGCTTAGAGAATGATTAGCCTGGCTTCCAGGCTGTTGGGCATTTCCATGACCAAACAATTCCATATAGGGTCTGGCTGCAGGAGACTAAGCATTCTCAATTTCTTCTCTGCTTTTCCCTGGACTGGAAAAAGAGGAGAATGATACAGCAACTAGTCTTAGTGTACTAGACTCTATTTTTCAGTTTGATTCTGAAATATACAACAGCCTGGATACTAGGCTACAAGTAAATTGATAGGAAGACAGTCCTGAAAGAGACAACTGGCATCAAACACTTTGTAATCTGTAATATTGGGCCAGGGAATTGTGAGCCTCCAAATTTCACTTATTCTGTGGTCAATTAAAAAGAAGCACTGAAGAATCAGTTAATCACATAAATGATTTCATTATGTGTATCAATTTATGTAAAAAGAATGTGAACTTAAAAAGAACAACTTTCTAGCTAATATTTGAGACCTCTATCAATAGTAGCTTTTCAATTTGATTTTGGCATATATGGCTCAGCTCAATGTGACTTTAGAAAAAACAACTGTTGAGCTAATGTTTGAGATATCAATGATAACTTTTAAACTTGGTTGTTATTATTTGCCTCAGCTTACTGATTAAGTTAACAAATGTGACTTCAGAAAGAATAATTATAGCTAATATTTCAGGTCTTTACCAATAATACCTTTTGAACTTTTATCTCATTTGGCTCAGCTCACTGTATGTATTTGTTGCATGAAAGGAAAGCTGATAGGCCAAACCGTTGTTCCTCTTATGTAGGTCGACATGACATCCTAAATGGACGGGTGGAGGTTCGTTGGCACATATTATGCATAGTGCCCCCATCAAGTCATTGACTTCTGTACATAAGGCTGATGGTAGTCTGTTTTCCAGGCTGCTGGGCATTTTAAATCCTAGTGATTCATTAAAGGGGTTGGCTGCAGTAGACTAATCATTCACATTTGTTTTGTCAAGCTAGCCCAATTGAGAAAGGAGGAGAATGATAAAAAGATTAGTCTTTTGAATATTAGACATAATTTTTCAGTTTGGATTAGAAATGTCCAACAGCCTGGAAGTCAGACTAGCATGATGGATGAGCCATGATGCTGAACTATTTGGGTGCTATCAAAGCATTTTTGCACCACAACTACACGCAAAAAACAAAGAGCCGATCTTGGTTCTAGCTTAAAAAGAGAAAAAGAAGAATGAAACCGTGATCATAGGTTAACTTTAACTAAATCAGAGGAACAGATTAGCAGTAGTCCGAGAGAAATCAGACAGATTGCTTATGAGGAAGTTATAGGAGCTTAAAAATCTAGCTCTGAGATCTTATTCCGAAAAGCAAGGCAGACAAGATTCTCTAGATTTTGTATTGTTTACATATGATTCACAAGAATGATGGAAGTGGGAGTGCCTCGCATTTGATTGAGCTAATATATTCTTTTATTTTTGTTTAATATTCCTCAAGTCTGGGAAGATATTTGTGGGAATCATATTAGTTCAGTAACCTGCAAATGAACTTCAGCTATCAAGAGCATAGTACTGTTTGCTATTGTTACAGCAATACATGAACCGATAACTTTGCTACAAGTAGGTTTACGATTCCTTTTGTCATACATTGTTGCATCATTTGCCTTTGAAATTTTGTGTATTTTGTACCATGAAAGAGCTAAATGGATTGCTAGTGTTTGAGTGCAGCCAATCCCTGTCTGTAGTAATCATAGATATAGTGAGCTCTTTGTACTTTCAAAGTGCCAAATGTCTTTCTAGTGTGTGAATGCAGCCAATCTCTGTCTGTAGTAATCAAAGGAATAAGAGTACCGAAGTGGTGTCATCATATGAGCATATTGTCAAGACAATTGGCCCTAAACAAACTCACTCCAGTGAGAGGTTTAGCGATCCAATATTGTCTATCAGGATAGTTTCGGGCATTCCCAATTACAGTCACCGCTATGATCACCGCTGCTTGCTCTACCCGTATTGTTTAGCACCAGTTGTCTTGACAATAATGCTCAAATGACGTCATACTTCAGTACTCTATAGTGCATGTGAGCACTGAAAGTGCCAAATGTCTGTCTAAAGTGTGAACGTGCTAAATGTCTAGTGTGTGAACACAGCCAATATCTGCCTGTAATGATTATGGTGGGTGTGAACACTCTTGGCATGATACATGTAGGTGTGCTAATGTAGTATGGTGGGCAGCACCAATATGTGAATATGAACACTACACATGATCTTGAAGTCTACTTGGAGGGCTTGGAGGGGGAAAACAGTTGGAAGAGTGCTACAAACCTCTGTTTCAAGCTCTCACGTGTTTATAATTTCAGATCATGATCTTAATAAAGATCAGTTGCAATGCACACAAACTTCTTATAGCAGAAGCATACAAAGGGTTAAAGGTGGCATTCGGAAGGAAAAGAAACCCTGTTGAAGTCTTTTAAACTCTTGCTTTATATGTAAAGTGTAGCAAAACGGTGTTGCTGAGCCATATTACTATCATAGTGCTGGCACAGCCATGGTTGTAAATGCATTATCCAGCTTTTTCTGAATTTGTCAACTGCCCAACCCTTCTTTTACCTACCAACATTTTGGTGGTCTTGCTTTCAGAGATCAATTTTATTCTGTCATTGTGAGTGAGTGTTCAGAAACAGGTATTCAATGCTCTAACCAAATTTAAAGGGATAGTCCACCGTAAAATTTAAAAGTTGGTTTTAATCAAAGCAGAAACATGAAAGAAACACTTCACTAATTAGTGAAGCATTGATGACATGTATTCAATGCTCTAACTGAATTGAATGTTTAATCCCTGAATGAGAAACCCCCTGTGGTGCCTGGGAGGAAGGCTAGTTAGTTTGATAGAGGAGGCATATGTGCATGACTTTGCGGGTTTAGGATTCATTCAATTTGAGCAGACTGCAGAAGCCATCGGGCCAAACCATTACCAGGGCTGTGACAAAGTATTGGTCATGGCAAGAACAAGTGGTTGTTAGACGCCTGTACCCTGTTTACACTGACAACAATTTCCTTAACTTGGTCCACTTTCTGCTCACATTGGACTTACCAAAGTGGGCTACCCCCATCGACAGGTAAGGATTATTTGGCCCTGCAAAAAAGCAGGGCTAACCCCACAGTTGCGGTGCCAAGCCATAAAATCTTGAGCTAAGAGCTCCAGTGGAAACAGAAACGGACAAAAGTCCGGGGCTAAGGAAAAGTGATGCTAGGCTCGTATGGGGGAAATGCATGATGGGTTAGTGACCTTGATGCATTTAACAGAGTGGTATACAACACATGTTCAAGACATACAGTCATGAATATTAATTTGCTATCTAGAAAGTCTGGGGCTAACAATTTTGAATGTGAACATCATGGATTTCCTTAGGCACGTTTAAGAAAATAATAATGGGCTCTGAATGCTAGTAGAATGCGAGTGTTTTAAGAGCCTATAAAGACAGTAAAGCTTGTCTGAAGTTTGTTTGAGTAGCAATGAGTAATATATTCAGTTGGCAGATTAAGAATCCATATTACAGAAACTTATTTGGGTTGGCTTTCTGTTTGATTGTTTTATTAAAATGTGATGGTTTAATTAATTGTTCATATTATTCAGTCATTACCTATGTTCTGAGGTCTGATACCCTTGTTTAGTCCTTGATGCACACAGTATGTTATTTTTTGTAGAGAAAGTTGGAACAAATGCAAGGATAAAGATTTGAAAATAAACATTAAAACAAATTGAAACAGCGTCCTAGCTTGCTATAGCAAATATGGGATCTGTTATGTCCTTTCTGCTCTCTCTCATATTGATCCCACCTAAGTATGTTGAAGGGAGCTTCATACATCCTTGATCCCACATTATAAGCAAACAAGCATGGAGGAATTTTCCAAAATATGTGAACTTTGACAAGCTAGATTTATGAGCTTTGTCATACCAGAGACCCTCATGTGGGGCGTTGTGGCGGACACCAGATTATTTGCTTGGGAGACATGTTTTCATTTTGTTTGCAAAGTCCCCATCAGGTCTGATATGAAAAGGATGTTCAGCTGGAGAAAAGAAGACTTTGCTCTCTTGGTCTGGGCTCTATTGATTTGATTTGTTAACGCTGAGGAGGGTTACCTGTGCTTGCCATTCTTCAGGTGCTTTCTTTCATGTTCTCCTTTCAGCGCGCTGATGAGTCACGCTCTTACAATTGTCCCCATATTGATCCCTATTTGCGGAGCCCTGTTAGTCTGGGATCAAGACTCCTGCTGGAATATCTTAAGTCAAGAAGTGGTTTGTTTTGGGGGTTTGGTTTGGATGAGACTTGAGTTTTGGTTGATTGAGGAAGAGATACTGGGAGCACAGGTTAGGAAAGAGAAGGGAGAGAGGGAGGGAAGGAAAGGGAGAGAAGCAGAGATAGATAGAGAGATAGATAGAGAGACAGAGACAGAGAAAAGGGAGAAAAGAGGAAGGGGGTGAAAGAACAAGGGAGTTAGGAAGTTTTTTTTTTAAATAATTTCCAACTATGATATTTGTTTCAAATATCTATACATTTTCTGTATTTAACAGGTTACTGTGTCTTACATTTGAATTAAATTGATTAATAAATAAAAACATGGGGAGGAAGAAAGCAAGACCGATTAAAACAGAGAGAGAGAGAGAGAGAGAGAGAGAGAGAGAGAAAGAGAAAGAGAGAGAGAGAGAGTGCTCTGTCAATTATTGAATGAAAAATATAATGTAGTATGTTTGATAGTTTTGTGCAGGCGGTGCAGCTATTCCTTTATTTTCATGCCCACTTTGCACTTTACTTCATGTTTGTTGAGAAGTGGAGCCTGGGTGTAAGACTACAGCTGTAAGTCAAGTCAGTGTGTGGCGTGGTGTGTGCGTGCAGACTGTCAGCGCTGGGAGGTGGAGTGTGAGAGAGTGAGGACAGAGTGAATGAAACGTCACACCAGGCTACAGGTCTGCGCGTTGAGCCCAGCCGAGCTGAGCTGAAGGGAGAAGAGTGTAGAACGCTCAGCAGTTCATTCAGTGATTGGCTGCAGACTGGAGCAGATCGTCTGTGCCTCAGCCAACCTTCAACCAGTCAGAAAGTCAGTCAGTTAGTCGCTCTTTGGAATCATACACGTTGTACAGGGAGTTCATATTCATTGCAGTTCCTCCTGGATCCTTCTCTACTCCAATCAAGCCTCTTGTGTTTGTGAACCCATTGGTCGGTCAACAATGCTAACTGGATCTTGGATGACCACCCTATTGTGAGGAGGACATATGCCTGACCAAAGAACAACTGACCATTGGAAGCCCTTGTCATTGGATTAGTTGTGCATAGAGGAGCAGGCTATTGAGCAAAACTGAAGCATTTTAAGCCTGTGGTTGAAGGAGTGAATGATCTAGCCCAGTACCTCCATAGACTGCTTCCCTCCACACTGTGTATAAGATTTGTTTTAAGAAAATAACGTTTCACATTGCGTTATCAGTCGCACCCTGGCAGTTGAAGCAGACCGCTTGTCTCTTGCGTAGGCGAACGCACAACCTTGTCTCTCTCTCCTCTTGTTGGGCAGATAGCGGCCCAGCCCCGTCCGTGGATTCTTGCTCATTGTTTGAGCAAAGTCGTGATGTATTGATGTTTGTCTTGGGTCAACAACCCAGCGGGCTGCCAGACCTCAGTACTCCTTGCTTCGTGCTAGAAGCCAGCCAGTCAGCGGGGCAGTCTTCCCTTCTATTGGCTGTCAGTCCGTGCTACGAGCAAGCTAGCTGCACGCTAGCTGAACACTCATCACAACTTCCCAGAAACCCTCCCTTCGCTTCACTTTGAACTTGCACTCCAGCCCTGCCACACGGCCGCACTGCTAATCGGAATACGCTCATCGTTCTCAAGAAACGCTGACGCATCCTTGTGGAAATGTAAACTGGATTTACTGTCGCTGTCGTGGATTTTATTTCGCCTTCAGTTATTCTTTGGTGTTGGACTGAGACGTTAGTGTGTGTGTGGATTGGCGGAGCAGGGAATTATCACTCAGAATTGGATTACGTTTATGTGCACGGGATTCTGTCTGGTGTGAGGTAAGTTTACTTTAGCCGTCTACCTATTCCCTTTAACCCATCCTGTACCAGATAAAATGTTGCTCTATGGGATTTCTGTGTATTGGTGGTGATTAAATGCACCCATGGATCACATGGAGTTAACACTTTCTGTACCAGATAAAATGTTGCTCTGTGGGATTTCTGTGTATTACTGGTGATAAAATACACCTATGTCTCACAAGGTGTTAACGCCTCCCGTTTCTGATGAAATATTTGTGTGCATTGGTGGTGGCAAAATACACCCATGGCTCATAAGGTGTAAATATCTCCTCTGCCAAATAAAATGCTGCTCTATGGGATTTTTGTGCATTAGCCTACTGGTGATAAAATACAAACGTGTCTCACAAGGTGTTCACCCCTCGCTGTTTCTGGTGAAATATTGCTCTATGGGATTTGTGTGTAAAACTGGTGATGAAATCATCCCATGGCTCCTAAGGTGTTAAACCCTCCCTGTACCAGATAAAATGCTGCTCTATGGGATTTCCCTGCATTAGCCTACTGGCGTAAAAATACACCAATGGCTCACAAGGTGTTAACCCCTCCCGTGTCTGATTAAAATATTGTTCAATGGGATTTGTGTGTAAAACTGGTGATAAAATCCACCCATGGATCATAAGCAGCTGGTAGTTTAAACTCCTTTTGCGCCAGATAAAATGCTGGGCAAACCTGTACTTTAGGAGACCGGATGTTGTAATACAGTATCGGTTGTAAACAGCTTAAACTCGACAAAATTATGTTGGGGTTAGGATCCGGTTGAGAATAAGGTTAGGGTACAGGGTTTAGTGAGGTGAATATGTGATTTTAGAGCAATTTTGTGGCCTGAAAATCACAAAAAAATAACCATTTTGACCATGCTGCTCTTATGGGAGTTATGTTTATTACTGGTGATAAAAAACAGACTTAGCACTTCAAGATTCGCACACTCAAGACTGTGAAGACTGGAGTAACTGTCATTGCACTTCCTCCATCCTACAAGTGTTGCTACCACTGAGCCAATTAACTGCGCCCTTATCTGTAACTGTCTCCCTCGCTGCTGCCCTATCAGTGACAGGAAGTGGTGGCTGGCGGGAGGCCTACGAACGAACGTTTATCGACGGTCGTGGGTCCTACTGGTCATATTCTCAGCTTACCGACTGATATCCTAGCAAATTTCTCATCCTTCTATCACATCAGTGCAGTGATCTATACCTTCAGCAAACTCTTCTTTTTTTAAGAAGATCCAATAAAGTGGAAAATATATATTATACAAAATTGATATACATGTATCTTAAAATTACTATTGAAAGTTGAAAGAGTTAATGAGTTGGACATGTATGTAATTTACTTATGATATTAAGTGATTAATATGTTCAATGAAAAATTTAAATATCTTAAAATTACTATTGAAAGTTGAAAAAGTTCATGAATTGTAATTCCCTTAAAATATCAAGTGAAAAATAAATTCAGTTACAAAATTGCTAAATGTTTAATCGCTCTTGACATAGTTGATAAGTCATATTTCCTATTGTTTTATTCCCATTTGAAGAGTTACGCTTGTAGTGAATTATTGACATTTAGGAGTTTTATGCTGAGATAAAAATAAATCATATGTCACTCTTCAATATTTATTTACAAAATGAAGAACAATGCAAGCATCGAGCCCCTTCTCTGCTAGACTCCATACTGCCCTATATGAATGGTGTGTATTTCCAGTGCAAAAATACCTCAGTGGCACATCGAGAGTTAATCTCTCCAAGTAGGAACACATCTCAGTGTGACTAAGAAGACAGATGTACAGTTTGTAAGGAACTTTAGTTGCTTGTAACGCTGAGACAACGTGACAGTGACACAGTGTAAGCGAGAGTAAGGGAACACCGTGACTCAGAAAGCAGAACAGTTGTAGGTAGTGTCTTGCTTCATCAATATAAGAGCTGGTTTCTCTGTTTCTATACAACTAGACTAAAGTCTTCATGAGGAAAGACTTCTAAGATGATGACTAACATGGAATCATAATTGGAAGCAGTATTTGTAGGATACTGTATATAGTTGAGTTGAATATATAGTATATAAACCCCGTTCATATACACCGCCTATCCGCGAAAAAGGCGCAACATTTGCGGCAATTTTGCCGATGCATTACCGATAGCTGCGTATATGAACGGGAATCGCTCAAATAATGCGGTATTTGCTTCCTCCTTTTTTGCGCTTATTTTGCGGCTTTTTCGCGGATCGAGACCTAGTAATAATACCGCAATATTGCGGTAAGCGAATCTTATAAACTGCCCGCAAAATAGGCGTAAATGTTGCGCCTTTAGCATCGCGCTCTGGCCTGTTGGTCGCTAATCCTACCGCTCGTATGGCTGAGCGGAGCATGTCACTATTGGTTTGGAGAGAGTCCAGCTGTCCAAAACACCGCAACATTACGGCTTTTGGGGGTGTATATGAACGGTGCTTTTGCGGCTCGCTGGAAACTTGCTTACCGATGTGCATCGGTAATAATAGCGGTATATGGTATATGAACGGGGCTTATGTTGCATATAGTATACTGGAGAGTTGTAGCAGTGTCCTGTTTTATAAATATAAGATCTGTTTTACATTGCAGACTGAGACCTCTTCTTTAAGAGAGTAGTTATATGACTATAAAAAAGAGAATCATAATGGGAAGCTTTATTTGTATATTTTTGTATAAATTTAAGTTGAGTTCAGTATATACATGTATGTTGAGTATACATGTAGTATACATGTAGTATACTGTAGAGTTGTAGCCATGTCCTGCTGTTTTTACACAACAGACTGAGAGCTTCTTCATGAGGTGAGACTTGAAATGTGACGAATGATGCCTAACAAGGAATCAAACTTAAAAGCAGTGTTTGTTGGTTATGTAGTTGAGTTGTTTATGTGTTGATATACACTCCAGCTCAAAGGAATTGGCATAGGGAAAGGAAAAGGGAAAACAGGGAAGGAGCCACAGTTTTAAACTGCGGTATATCTTGTCCAGTTCAGCATGAAACACGATGCTTTTTAGGCTAAAGCATTGTTATTCATGCTGAACTGGACAAAATATACCGCAGTTTAAAACTGAGGCTCCTTCCCTTTCCCTTTCCCTATGACAATTCCTTTGATCTGTACTCTGTAGTGTAGTTTACTGCAGAGTTGTAGCAGGGACCTGCTCAGTGAAGACAAAGCTCTTTCTAGACTACAGACTGAGATTTCTTCATGAGGACAGACTTGTAATGCGATGACTAACTTTAAATCATCAGTCCCCTCTTAATGGATGCAATATTTATAGGTTGGATATGTTGAGTTTACTATAGAGTGCACCGTCTGGTCAAGAAAAGTGCATGCAAATCTGTTTCTAATCATATGATAAAATATGCAAGGTATTAGGGTGCTATATTGCAAGAAGATATTCAACAAAGCAGGATTGCGACATAACGTGGAAAGATATTGTCTTGAAGTGTTTAAATCAAGAACAATTACTTATTTAAGCATCTTTTATTTTTGAAACTCAAATCTAGTTTTTAACATATGGTAGCAAATTCCATGGGACTAGCATAACATCAACCTTATTATAGTAGTTGAAAGAAATGCAACAGGCAGAACTGCTTTGTTGTGATCATAAGGGTAAAGAGAGAAAAAGTTTTTTTTATGCCTTTACCATGTGGCAGGATGTAACTATAGTAAGAATTTACTGTTTAGTTTATGTTACAGATCGATGTAATGATATTTTGTTAAAGTATTTTGAACATCAGAACAAAAACTTGCACATTAAAATTGAAGTCTACATGTCATATTGCATTCAATGTCACAGTGGCAAAGATAGCATACAAAGTGCATTTTGGCACTTCCAGAACACTTCAATTCACTACTCATGGCATTCTTATCAAGTTTTCAGATCAGACAAACACTTTTTGTTTACATGAATTGTTTATATTGCAGTTGGCCCAAAGTTTGAATTTCTGTTATCAGTTCAAGAAGCAAGAGTGAAACTCATGTTTACGCCAACTTTTGGCAACCACCGAACTGAAGGTGTTTCAGAGCCACATGGAGAAATTTGTTGATTTCAAGAAAACATGAAAACATGTGCGAATGTAACAAGACCCCACTTTCAAACTTCTTTGGTTTGTTTTAGTTTATCTTCACATATGAATACACTCTTTGCTGAGCATTGCAGGTATAGCTTCAGTTTTTTTTTTATTTCACTCTACCCAAAAAGATGACCGCTGCACAAACAAAGCAGTTATTTAATGTTTAAAACACTGAAGACTAAAGCTAAATAAAAGGTCTTGTGTAAGTCTTATAAAAATAACAAATCATCTCGCCTCTTTTGACTCTTTCTTTTCCTTTCTTCACCCCATAAGTGGGTAAATTATCATGGAAGAAAACAACCACATGGTGCTACCGAAAGTTTTACTATTATCTTAATAGTATTTATTAAAACAAAAAGTGCAAAACAGTCCTTTTTGATGTACCTCCCTCCCTATTCAGTCAGTAATTCAGGAAATTGTAGAGGAGACAGAATATTGCTATGCAAATTCCCATGATGTACATGTAAGCCACCATTTATATCTTATTACCTTTTTTATGACTTTATGCTATTGTTTCATCAAAAAAGAAGTACAACCTCAAAAGAAATTGAATATTTTACCGAGTTTATTGTACTTGTTTTTGATTTTCCATTACTGGTAAATCAGTCAGGGAAACTGTTTTTAAATCGCACCTTCTACCTCACAGTGTTCCTTTTGTAATTCAAATATTAATGTTTTCACGTTGTAGACAGAGGGAGCATACAGAA
Source organism: Arbacia lixula (assembly GCA_963669155.1). Taxonomy (NCBI): domain Eukaryota; kingdom Metazoa; phylum Echinodermata; class Echinoidea; order Arbacioida; family Arbaciidae; genus Arbacia; species Arbacia lixula. Next base: position 9,457,084 of record OZ022580.1, read on the forward strand.
TGCATACTAGAGGTGTAGTGTAGCTCTCTCAGGAAAAGCCTATTGACTAATATTACACAATTCATTCACATATATGGTACTGAGAGATTTAAGAGGGTTTGGCTACATGCTGTAAAATCATATCACGCTGCAAACTATCCCTGCAGCTAATTTCACAGTCTATTACCAGCCGCGTGTTCCATCACACAGGTACATGTATACTGCATGCCCCCATGCAAGGAGGCTGAGGCATAATTAATACAAGGTGTACCTCATGCATGCACGTACATGTACGCCTAATTAGCAGTGGGTGCCTGAAATTTATTGCTGATAACTTCAGCCCGTTAAAGGTAGGGTCTACTACCCATTTGCAGACATCATGAAACTTGGCAGGAATCAGCAGTATACCCTAACGATAGCGTGTATGAAATCCCACAGTCATAGCTTAGGTAACCTTTTTAGGAAAAGCGAAAAAAAATATCCTTGTTTATATTTGAACCCCCCCCCCCCCCCCCGTTTTATCAGCGAAAAGTCACCACTAGATTTGAAAGTGGAATCTGACCCTGCATTTTGACTATGATAAGGTGTAAAAGAATGTCGGCCATGGCAAAAAAAAAAAGAATAATTATTTCCAAAGGAGGGGGGGGGGGCTTCTTTTCAAGCCAGATGTCATAAAAGGAATGGGCTTTGCATGCACCATACCCAGTGAGGACAAAAACACTGTCATAGGGGCCCTTTTTGTTATTCGTGGGGGCCCTTTCACACATTGCGGGGGCTGAATCGCCTACATTAATCATAACAGCAGTTGACCTTACTTCCTAAAGTATATATCTGCAGATATCTGACTTTCAGTTCTTTCTTTGTCATTTCAAGTTATGATTAATTCCAGAACTATTTTGCCAAGAAAAATGGCACATGTCCAGTTCGGTCTTAGCCCTTCAGATGAACACCCGCATTCAGTACAGTGTTATAGGTATTTTCATTCTTGAAAAGCAAAGCAGAGCAAAATGTAATATGATGTCTAATATGATTCCTATTACTTCCTAAAGCATATATCTGCAGATATCTGATTTCCAGTTCTTTCTTTGTCATTCCAAGATTATGATTAATCCCAGAACTATTTTCCAACACCTGGCACATTTCCAGTTCAATCTTACCTCATCTAATGAACACCCACGTTAACAGTAATAGCGATAGTTGCATGATATTGGAATGAATTATTTTCATTAAAGTAGACTAAAGTATATGATGCTGATGGCGACTTTATTCTGCCTGGATGGCATTCTAGCCAGCAGGTGGTTGTTTGCCTCATGTGGTTTCCAAACCTGATTGTGGATGAATGATAGAGATATTCTACAGTGTGGAAGCTGGGCAAATACAACAGTTCTAGTGCAAAACCATAAAGCTTTTGTTTCCTTTTCGGTTGGCAGGTTCAGCGAGGAATTATTGTCCCCCTGCGGGTAATGGTAATGGACATTGTGTCCCCAAAGTTGAGAGTTGAGAGGGAGTCTGTGGTGCAGAAAGCGGTGGCATAGTCTGGCTTCAAGGCTGTTGGGAATTTCTAATCCAAACAATTTAATGAAAGAGGTCTGGCTACAGTAGACTAATCATTCTTGATTTCTTTTAATCTGAACTATTTGATAAAAGGGGCTGGCTACACTAGACTTATCGTTCTTGATTTCTCCTCCGCCTCAGACTGAAAATATTGGAATGATAAAATGGGGAGACATATGAGCACTAGTCTTTTCAGTTTGGATTAAATATGTAACTGCCTGAAAGCCAGGCTACAGTACATGTACTTGGTTAGCATGGTTGTTAGTCTACAAATACACACTTAAAGGGAATATACTGTACTGGAAAGACGAAAAAGCCTTCTAAAGGTAATCATGAGCAATCTTCTTGCAAATAGTCTTAAATTCACGTATTGTCCATTTTAGAAATTTGCTGAAAGTTATTTGCCCTCAAATGATGAACATGTGGAGAAATTAGTGATTAGATTACAAACCCTGAAAATGTTCGGCCCGAACATTTTGATAATTTTGCAAATAATCACTACATTCTCCACATGTGGATCATTTGAGGGCAAATATAACTTTCTTAATTGGACAATACACTCATTTAAGACCATTTGCAAGGAGATTGCTCACGATCACCTTTTGAAGATTTTTTGTCTTCCCAGTACAGTATATGCCCTTTAATTGTGACACCATCCCAAGATATGGGACAAGTATTTTGTACCTGTAATGTGCAATTACAGTGGTAGTTGTGGTGCTTGGGTGTGTAGTAACATGTTTCCTTTTATCCAGCTCGAACAAATGTATGTATTTAATTAAATACAAATACATACATACACACACACACACACACACACACACATGATTAGCCTCTTTTTAATAGGGAATGTCATTGTAAATACAGTACCGAAGTGTGACGTTATTTGAGCATTATTGTCAAGACAACTGATTCCAAACAATGCGGGTAGAGCAAGCAGCGGTGATCACAGCGGGGACTGTAATTGGGAATACCGGACATTTGCCCTATAGACAATCTCGGACCGCCGGAGCGAGTTTTTTTAGAACCAATTGTCTTGACAACATGCTCATATGACGACACCACTTCGGTACTCTATAATGCTTATGTGCATATCTATCCATATGAGCGAGCCTCTGGATTTTAAACTCTTTGCTTCAGACTCACTCACCCTTTGACTGACTGACGGACAGACAGACTGACAGACAGACAGACAGACAAGGGTTCATACCTGCAAACTATGTGGGAGTAGTTGTGCGTGGGTGCGTAGTACGGTGTGTCATTTCATCCAGCGAGCGATACGTCACATTAGGCGGTGAGGAGTGAAATGAACCATTCGTACCGCCACTCTGAACTAATCGCATCGCAATCAGAATCTTACATCGCCTCGTAGATGGAATTTACATATGAAGGCAGGATGTCCGTGTATGAAATCTTGTCATAGTTTGATTTATGATGGTGTTTACATCGCTTGATTATTCATTCAGCAATAGAGGATATGAATGGAGTATGAAGGTTAAAGTGAGAGAATAAACGTTGAGACTTTAGTTCTCTGAGTGCAAAAATGGTGATTCAAACACTGTCTTAAAGTGAAATATGCATTGCTTGCTATTCATTGAGCAACAGAAGATATGATTTTAGTATTAATCAACAAGTAGAGGTTAAAGCGACAGAATAAACGTTGAGACCATGTTCTCAGAATAGAGGAATGGTGATTCAAAGACTGCCGTAAGATTGCAATGCTGCTGCTCGTTGAGCTACAGAAGATGTGATTTAAGGAGCAACGCAAGTGGAGGGAAAATTCACTGTAAACATCTAGGCCATGTTCTGAATGGAGAAATGGTGATTCAAAGACTGCCGTAAGATAAAATATGCAATGTATGAGTCATTTAGGTTAAGCCTGTAGGGAATAAAAGCAAGTCATCTGGACTGATGTATTCATATTAATTATAATATGGTCAACCTGTTTTGCATACAGGTGCACAAACATATCCACATACTCTATGTAACACACACAAGTTTGAGCATCATTGTGAAGTATTTATTTATGTAGTGATAAAGGGGAAAAAATGCAGTATCTCTTTTGGAACAAAGGCTTTTCTAGAGTAAAACTGATCGCTTGGCTTTTAGATTGGCAACACTATTTTTTTAGATTTTTTTTATCATAAAACAGGTCTTACATTCCATTTTAAATTTATCTATTCGTGCAAAAACACATGATTTAGAGCAATGATTATGCCAATTTGAAGAACAAAAGTGAGATTTAGTGATCATATGTATGACCCATATTTCCTTTGAAAAAAAAAACATTATAAAGATAATTACAAGTTACTAAATACATGTACCAAAAATTGATTCATCTTGTGCAGAATATCATACTTTTGCATGTGATGCATCTTTTTATTATTTTGATTTGTTAGTATCACGGTTAGAGCCCCAAACCACATATTTGTGGTCCTTAATGGGTTATATTATCGATAGATCACTCATCTCCCCTGAGGAATGTGCTATCACTTTAAATCAGCTTTGGTGATTCAGGCGTATTTCACATACCTGACTTAATACATGTAAAGTTGTGTTATACATACATGTATATCCTGTTGGCATAGGTCCTATTGGGATTTCGTCTTGCTGGGATATATATTTTTTTTCATGAGTCAGAAGTCGTACTTGAACTTTGTGACATAGCAACCAGGAGATTAGGGGAGTTTTCTCTGAAGGGTTTCACAAGGTAAGCTGCCCAGTAGAGGGGGTAAAGTTCACAATTGTTTGTATTTAAGATTACACCCCCAAAATCATGAGCATAATAATGACCAGGTAAACATGTCAAGCGCCATAGTTCTGTGTATGACAGCAGGATATGTGCTGCATTAGTGTGCTATCAAGCAGTGGTTGAAGGGGATAAAGAGTTCTGGTAGCCTTGCTCCCAGCCTGTTGGCCATTTCTTTAATCCAAACGACTTGTATTCATTGAATAGGTCTGGTTGCAGTAGACTAACAGTTCTCTGGCTGGAGAAAAGGGGAAGGGAGATTGAAAAGGTGGCTAATTGTTACATATCAGTGAATAGTAGACTCTTACTTCTTGTAGCGTATATTTTAGAAACTGAATTAAACTTTAATTAATGGGTCTACCGTAGCTGCAGTAGACTAATCATTCTCCAGACAGAGAAAAAAAGGTTACTGATCATATTGTGTGAGAACCAAAGTCTTTAATTTGTTCATTTTGTATTTTGAAACTTCCAACAGCCGTGGAGTAAGGCTATGGATTAGGGGAAAATACAAACATTCTGTGGTTAGCAGGATGGAAGCGCACACACTTGTTGAGTCTCTTCGCTCCATTGGGGTGTTCTAACCTGGGTAAGCAAACGCGATGAGCCTGGGAACTTTTAGGGGCAGGGTCTCCTGGAGGTTAACAGTTATGTCAGGAATGTGGCCTGTAGCCCAGGTTGTCATACATAAAGTCTGTTAGCTATAACAGGATATGTAACGCGCAGGCCTGAATATTCAAGTGAAATGGGATAAGTACTGGTATGAGTAAACTTTTATTGTTCTGACTACTCGTAAAACTAGAAAATATTGGCTATTCTATCATTTTCAGTTTATTGGTGGAGTACCTGTATTCATACATGTTCTCAGTATAAGCACAATTGTATTTTTTTATACTGTATGCCGTTGAAGCCTCTAAATAGAATACTTACAATTCATAAAGCCTTATGTAAAGTTTATATTGTGGGAAAATAATGATATATTGATATAATGATATAATGATATCATAAAGCTAGGCATAATGCACGACTAGACATAATTACAACCTACAAAATACAGTATCATTGAGCAAGGTCAGATAGATTTACTCCTTTATACGTACACAATTTTGTTTTCAAGTTGCAACACTCTGTCCTCGAATTTGTATGAATTCCTAATGCATTACGTGTAGGAGCCTTCATGATGGAGTGAGTGCTCTGCTTCTAGTACAAAGAGAAAAAACAACTTATGGAGGAGAATACGTCCCCCTTGGGAGTTAATACACATCATGCCTGCGAATTATCCGCTTTTCTTGAAAGTAATTTCTGTATTGTAAATTCACCTCCTTCCTCGAATGATCTCTATCATGTGACATCCCCTCTTTCCTTGAGCTGTAGGGGTATCTCTCCTGTCAATCCCCACCTCCCTTTGTCACAGTGGATAAGAAAGGTTACAGAGAGGTGAGGAGAAACGTACTATGTCCATGTACGCATACAATCCAGGAGATTTTGCACAGGGTTTCCTCGGGTGCACCCACTGATTTTTCTTGGTCTAAAAGCAATTGAAACAGTGATGACAGTGTCAAGAGAAGCTAACCTTCTCCACCCCTACTTTATCCATTGGTGGTTACTTGCTGGTTCAATGGTGTTTTACTGGGAGATGTAAGTCTGGAAGGTATCTCATATGAAACACAGATAATTTTAATGGGAAAGGGTCAAAATTAATAGAGTCTTTCACTTTTCCCCGCAATGGCGCTGGCCGACTGCATTACTGCGGGGCACAAAGACTTAACTTCCTGCTTCAGGTAAAGAAAATGTGCGCTTGGCTGGGCTTCATTGTCGTTAGATGTGTTAAATTTATCAGTGTCTATCATATTGTCTGACTTTCTTCAATGGAGATTCACCGGTGGGTCATTAGGAACAAGGAGTTGGGGTCGTGAGGTGCCAAAATCAGGTGTCAATATAGCAGTCAATATTGCTTAGGGTAATGTGTCACCATCTGCATGTTTGCTCTAGCTAGGTGTGTTGGGAGATAGAGTCCACCATGTCCAAAATACTGCAATATTTTGGCTTTCTCGGTGTATATGAACAGTGATTTTAGAGTCACTTGGAAACTTCCTTAATGACATGCATGAATAATATAGCGGTATTTTCATGATTATGGTATATGAACGGGGCTTATGAGGCCATGTTCCTTGCATACAGTGCAGTGTGTGGGTTGACTGAGCGCAGTCTGATCCTCTTACACAAATCTCCTTACAGCACTTAGCCTGTCTCCCAGGATCCCAGATATTATTATGTCCAGTCCACACTGCCACCATCAGACATCATTATAACCATTTGTGTGCCAGAGAAATTCTTGTCCTGTGGGAATATTTTGAGTAAAAAAAAGTCACGCATGGAGCTCAAAGACTCTTTAAGGATAAAGCGCTAACAAGATAAATGGTGATTTGGTGATGTCATTATCTGATTAGACATCTGAAAGAGATGTATTTGTAATCCAAAGCAGGGACACATGCATTTGTTATTTGTTTGTTTGAGAGGGATCTAGGATTCCACAATGTCTCCAGGAAACCAAGCTAAGCTCTATTGTCTGCAATCCTCTTCCCACATCTCTCCTCTGTTCTAGTCACCACCACCCCCCCCCCACACCCGATCTTCCACCCCCCCATCTTCCACCCCCCCATCTTCCACCCCCACTCAGTGACTGACCTCTCTTTCCTTTGAACCCTGCTTACTCCTACAAGATATCAGTTTCTGTTCTAAATCATCCCAATTAGAAAGAAACATACATGTCATCATGGAAAATAACAATTAAAAATATTTTTTATTGCTTCTAAGTGTTCAAAGTTCAGTGATTGACTAGCAAAGTATTTATGAAATTGTGGATAAGATATGGAAAAAATACTCTAGATCTGTACTATTGCAATAGAACAATTTATGTTCTCTTTCTCATTCTAAAGAAATGTGCAAGTCATCACAGAAAATAACAAATATTTGTACTCAAACCAGATTTCTTTATGATCAAAGTGTACAGATTTCACTAATTGACTGGTAAGGTTTTTTTTTATCATTTATGAAATTGTTTATAAAATACAATTTCTTTTAATTATTCATTGCCTGTAGACTGTGCTTACTTTTTCAATAAAAGATTGTTTGAAAGGTTGCCTGCCATACTAACAATTAATGTACTCATATCGGAAGTGTGTTCTTGACAAAAGGATGTCTGTACAGCGTTCCAACATTTTTTTCCCAGCCAATGATAACATATTTTACTAGCAAAATAAAATTGGCCATTAAAAATGACAACCATAATATTGTAACACATTGATTTGTTTGCTGCACATGTCAATGAAATAACTTTAATAAGACACTGTGAAGATTCTTTTTAATTCCTTTTAAGGACATTTAAAAAAAAAAGTGATTGCAAGTGACATTGAATTAAGATATTTTCACAATGATTGGTTTTATGGTACAGATATGCCACCAAATACATGTACGATCTACTCAACTTTATCACTCTCTTTTGAAAAAAAATACTTTGTACATCTGTTCAAAGCATAATCGAATTAAAGATATGTTTTTACTTTAAAAACGATTGATTTTCCAACAGCTTTCAGCGGACTTTAAATTGAGATCCATCCATATAAAGGTCCATACTAGAAATAAAACCAATTGTTGCTGGTGCCAGTTGCTGTTCAGTGTACAAGTTAGCCTATTTTATTTTGGTTATGGAGTTAGAAGAGGGCTTATAGTTTTATTATACAGACTCAGCTGTGTCTGTGTCCTCTACATCCTAGAAAGGAGGCTGAGCACATGTAGGTTGAGGGCCTACATGTAGGAATCACAACTGAAGCATTTCATCCAGGAAACTCCTGCAATCTGACACCATGCTTCTAAGTACTAGGCCCATTCTCTAGACTGGCTTTCAGGCTGTTGGACATTTTTCTAATCCAAACTGAAAAATAGAGTCTAGTACTCATAAGACTAGTCACTTTATCATTGTCCTCTTCTCTAAAAAATCTGTTGTGGCAGTGAAGATATAAAGAATGATTAGTCTCATGCAGCAGTGCAACCAGACCTCTTTATTGAATCCTTTGGATTAAAAATGCCCAACAGCCTGGAATTCAGGCTACTCATTCTTGTGTGAAGATCTTCACCACAGCTGACCACTTAGGGTTGAAAGGTGTCAAGAGCTCAGGCCTTGTCCTCTGTGTGTGTGTGTGTGTGTGGGTAGGTGGGTGAGGTGGTCACCTGAAACCACAGGGGTCGTTAACCTGGCCCCTCTAGGATTTGTTTGGGTCACATGATAATTGATATATATGGGATGACCTGATGTGACCTTGGCTAGCTAGGGCACTTCCATCATGATTAGTTCTAGGAATCAGTGGATATCAGTGTCTATTACTATTAGTTTAATATGATGAATGTTTTATGGTTAATGAATTATGAAGTTTGCAGTAGATTAAACATATGATAGTAAGTGTTCAAATTGATTAACAGGAGGTTCCTCCTTTAGCCAATTCTCAGAAATTATTGAAAGCTTGAATTGTTATACCGTTAATACAATGTGCATCTTTGTGGACATACTGGCTACATGTAAGTATGTATGATGAAAAAAAAAGAATATACAGTGTAATTGTATAAATACCACAGAAAATGTGCACTGCCTGGTGCAATACAGAATGAAGACTAAAAAAAAGTATAAAACAGGGTGTTTTTTTTTAAACAAGGAGAGTTGTTCACTTTTCCTGAAAAGGTTTTTGAAGCCATGACTGAGATTTCATTCATGTTATCGCGTGAGGAGACTGTTGATCCGTGCCAAGTTTTATGTCTTTCATAAAAAGGGTTACAGGTACACTAACATTTAATGCTAATTTAGTATTGTTTCGAGTTGGTCTCATATGAATTACATGCACACAGGTAAGGACATGGACATGAATATACTGTACATGCACTTATTTTGGTAATTAACTTGGTATATTTGGCTGAGTAGAAATTTAGCGGACGTTGACTTACAGCCACTCTGCCTGCTCGTGGTGTTTGTGTACTTTAAATGTCCTCTCATTTTTATGATCTCAGTTTCGATTATCCTTGCGCACTGGAATGAACTGTGATATTGTGCAGTCTCATATGGGTATTTTCTGATGCTTTTTCTTTGAAAAAGAAAGTAAGAAAGGACTAATGGAATGAAAATTCCCCAAGATTTTCCTATACTAGTACTACAGACACACAAACAACCAAACAATCAAATATAGAAGCTATCTTCTGTGTATTCTTTCTGTGTTTTGTCTCCTCTTTTTCTTTTTTGGAAAAAGCATTGAACAAACAGGAAATAGATGAATAGACTTTAGAGCATTTACATTTCTGTGTGTTATGGAATGAAAATTCCCCAAGATTTCCTCTGAAGTCCTTGAATGGAAGATTAAGATCAACAAAGCATGCTCTGAACAGCCATGTTTAAGAGACAACAAACAGGACAAAGTGTAGGAAGGGATTTGAATTTGAGTCATCCACCTATATCTCTTTAAGAATGTGTAAACAAGCCGATGGTAAGCCTTGCTTACGGGCTTTTGGACATGTCTAATTAAACTTTTGAAAATACTGGCTGATACTCACAAGACTAGATTGTCTTTTACTCTCTTCTTTTCTCCCAAGATGGAGCTGGAATTGGGAATGTTTAGTCTCATGTAGCCAGACCCATTTACAAAATATTGTAGTTTGGATTAAAAACGCCCAACAGCCTTTATGCTAGGCTAGAGGATGACATGTCCTCTTGATAGTTGTCTTCTTCTATTTAAAGGGATAGTTCACCCTGAAATTATTTTGGTTTCAATAAAAGGAGACACATGAAAGAAACATTCATGAAGTTTGGATGAAAATTTGTCACAAGGATAAGAAAGTTATGATCTTGTAAAGTTTTGATTTGTCACATTTTAAAAGTCATAAGGGTAATGTTGGGATTCTGTCACATGAATTTTTGATGAATTCCATTTCTGGTGTATAATTTATGTACTTTCGATGTTTATCATCCATCTCTCGATGCACTTACACCTATCCCGACCCATTGTTCTGGTTGAGTGAGCACCGTTTAACAAATACTCATCCCTCTTGAGTTTGAAACATTTAAAAACCCATTATTTTTGTCAAACAGATACAACTCTGGATATTTTGACAAAGATGTAATATGACCTGTTATGTATACATAGTTCGTCATTTTTGTGTCATGGTTGAGTGAAAACACTTTAAAAATAGCACAAGAAATGCCAAAATGTATTGTTAAAACCACATAAAAAATTTCCCTTGTGACTTTTGAAAAGTGACATTTTTGCCTTTGAAATTTGCCCACTCATGCATGACTAATTGGATTAATGTGTTTTTTCTACACAGAAGTTAGTCAAAAAGTTAAGAAAAAATCCTGCCAAATTATTTTGCCCAAAACCTCTTCTTTGATAAAAAAAATTATGCTGTTTTGCTTCGGGGGGGGGGGGGGGGGGGGGGGGGGGAGGGGGGAAGGGGGGAGAACTTACTTTTGTTGTTGTTTTTAAATGGCTGAGATAACTTCAGTTGAAAACACCAGATAAAAGAGTGTGTGTAAGTCATCCTCTGAATAGCTTTCAATAAGGCGTACCTAATCTTTCATTCTCAAGGTAGTTTCAGTTTTGTTTCATTCAAATCTGCTCTCAAGCTTGAGTTGTACTTTCTTTCAACTGAGTGACAGTCACATGGCATCGGTCTGCGGGATGTATGCATAAAGGTTATCACTAATTAACTCTGTTATATCAATATCATTTTTAATATGATTGTATTTGATGCATATAGCCATATCTACAACCCCTTTACACACAGCTTACCATACTTCTACCCCCTTATCTTATGAGGTACAATAACCTGTTAGACCATTTTCGATATGTATGCAAATTTTATTAACGTCGTTCAAACAATACGTTACTAATGGGAACCCCAAAGCTTGTCCAAGGTTTGTCCGAGTAGCAACAACTAATAGATTCAAAGTGCACTCCATCCATTGGATCTGAATGACTAGATACAGGTGAATGCCATAACGCATTACTACCCAGTTAGGGGGAAAGTTGTGAATACATTACAAAAATGGTTTATTCTCTATTGTCATTGATTTTATCAAATGGTTTAAATCAAAATTACATTGATACACACTAATTTCATCGTTGTAAGCCTGAGTTTAGTAAGGTGCAATTCCATGTAACTAATGTAATGGCCTAAATAGAGTTTTACCAAGAAGGCAATGCACCTAGTATTCCATCCTACCTCAGTGTAATAAGGTGTATTCATATTATACAGCTTATATTGACTGGCCTACTGTAAGTACAGATACATCAATACACACAGCATTGTGTACATGTAAACCTTAGTCTAACAAGATGTAATTTGTGCTCGCAAACAAGTCTTATTTCCACTTGAGCAGTGATGTAGATAGCGGAATGCAAGTGACTAGTAGTATATATCATGGAAAAATATCTACCGGCACCATGAACAATGCAAATACTCGACAATTTGAAGGCGGAGAAGAGTATTGTTATTGAATTTTAGTACCAATTTTATGGTGTATTCAAGTACCTGTAATTGTAGTGTTGTATTCTCCAGAAGCCAGGAATAGGGCCGGGCAATTCCGGCTGTAGACACGTTTTATGACATCGTCTTTCTTTTTTTTTCTGTTTGTGGCTTGCGCTAGCTGTTTGGAGTCAGTTTGGCTGAAGGTGGTGATAACTAGGGCAGGCAAACAAACATTTGTGTTTTCATGAGCAACATCATTTCTATGCTCACTGAACAAGCACCAATGCCAGTCTATGATAAATGTGGGTATCTTGAAATCTTAGTGTGTAAGATTACTTAGATTGTGTCCTTCACACTACCGTGTTTGCCAGAAAAATAAGATTGCTGAGTCATATTACTAGTTACATTTTTTCATATTTAAACATGCTAATTTGTCCTTCTCATTGTTTATTTTCTCATCTACAGTAATATAGTTGACGCTAGAATTGGAACAATTTCAGAGGGAGGTGGTAAGACCACAGATGTCAAGATGGCCGCCTCCTACAGAGCTCTTCCATGGTGTTCCCATGCCCCCCTATTCAGCCTTTACCTTCTCCTAGTGGCAGTACTACTTCAAACTTGTGGTAAGTACATCCTCAAAGTGTAAACTTGTATCAGATATTGTAAAGGTGTGATGGTACATACAGTCTAATTACTAAAAATAATCAGCTAAGAATCCAACACTTTAAATCCATAAACATTGAGGTCTTCCTTGGCCAATTCTACTAAAGTGTGTATAGAAAGGTTTTTCTCTTGTGAGAGGCATATTGTTATATTTCGCACTTCAAATATTTAAAAGATGCGCTTGGAATTTGTATCTCCAGTATAGTTACACCAAAATCATAATCATTGAAGTGCAGTGAGTGCACAAAATAAATCTTTCCAAGTTGAACAGAAAAAAAAAAAAATTCCAATTCAGTTTAGATATCAAGGTCTGCATCAACCGATTCTAATACAGAAATAGTAGTACATACATGTATAGAAAGATATTTCTTTTGCGAGAGTCAAATTTTGATAATGCATACTTTAACACACAACAAAGTGCAAATATTTTAGAGATAGTTTTCAATGAAAGATTGGTATCATAAATTTATCTCTATGTACAGTCCTTGTTTTGTGGTTTCCCAATCCATCATCCAACTTTTGGTATTTTGTTGATTTTTCACCATAGACATGAAGAAGTCATTTGAGTGTAAATATGAAATCAATCATTGCTTCTATGTTTGAGACCGCTTTTGTATGTTTTGGGTCAATCTTCTGGGATAGACATTTATTGCGAAGCCATAAAAAATACCTGTATTGGTCCTACTCTTGTATTTATTGCTCAAAGCCTGTGTTCTTTTCCTTTCTTACTGATAGAATGGAAACCCTTCTGTTTGATTTACCTTCATTTTATACTAAAAATTATATGATACTTTTGGCTTACATTTCATCAAGCTTTGACATATTATGAATAGCCTGTTATTTGTAATTTATTTATTTTTGACCTAGATGCAGCATCTTCTTTGTCTTCCTTCTTTTCTTATTGTCTTCTTTTCTAAGCGCATAGAGACCCTGTCAAGGGTATTACATGTATGAATTATACAAGAACGGCACTATTGTTATTATTACTTGGTCCCGAATGGGTTAATTAAGCAGATTTCCATTGACCTCCACACTGGCCAATGTAATTCATGGTACATGTATGAATGTGAATTATAGTCGCAACAAAATTGGGTGTTTCATATGTAAACAAGGGTATTTTTTTTTACATTTCCTGTAAAGGTTTGTGAAGCAATTACTACCCTACTCTGACAAAAGGAAGCAAGTGACAAATCACTCAAATGTGGGTTATTGGTACTCATAGATTGTGCCCAGCATTCCATACATATGGTCAAAATCTGGACAAGAAATATTCATCTTGCTGCGATATATTCAATCTAATATGATGTGGTGTTGCACTGATGCCAATGCAAGTGATAGACACATTTTGCTCATTTACAAGAAAAATCTCTTTTGTTAGTTGATTCCTTTTGTCAGATTAGGGTAGATTATAGCTGAGAGATGTAAGACATGTAACCATTAGGGTACATGTACACTACAGCTCAAAGGAATTGGCATAGGGAAAGGGAAAGGGAAGAAAGGGAAGGAGCCGTAGTTTTAAACAGCGGTATATTTTGTCCATTTCAGCATGAAACACGATGCATTTTAGGCTAAAGCTTCGCGTTTCATGCTGAACTGGACAAAATATACCGCGGTTTAAAATTGCGGCTCCTTCCCTTTCTTCCCTTTCCCTTTCCCTATGCCAATTCCTTTGAGCTGGAGTGTATACTGCTGATCCATGCCAAGTGTTTGACTTTAGTAACAAGGCTGTTCTGCCTTTAAGAATCATGTCTTGTGTGCATGTGTGTGCGTCTCTGAGGGCCCAAGGCTGGTGTGAAATATGAGCAGGCACAGGTCGATATGAATTATTCCACAGCAACTCACACGTTGTGTTTGAGCCTGGCCGGGGGCTCATAACGTCTAATGAAGCGTCTCTAATTAATCTCAGAATTAATTATTGAAATGAGAGCAAGGGGCTTGCCTGTACATTGTGTGTAATGTGAGTAACTAGGTGGTTGCATGGAGCAATCTCTGGGATATGCAGAACGGCTGTACATTACTAGACAGGTTGGATTTATAATGATGCAATGAGGGTACACATAGAAGGAGAGAGCGTTATTAGTCTGATATGATCATGTGACTATGAGACAACCATGATTATGTAATCACATTATTGTATTAAATATGAGCAGCTATATGGTTGAATGAAGCAATCTACATCATAATATATGCAGGACTGCTGTACAACACTAGATGGGATGGAATTACATGTATTATGATGCAATGTAGGTAAACATAGTATAGTAGGAGAGGTCATTGGTCTCACACGATCATGTGACAGCGAGACGACGATAATCGCATCACGTCCACATCACTGATTTATATATGGAGACAGGTTGCAGTTATGTAATTGAATGTACTGGTAGGTATTGCAGTATAAAGGTAATCCCATTAAAGACAGGTCATTTATAAGCTCATGTTACATCAAATCCATCTGTTGTCACATTTTCAGCTAACAACACTGCTTTATGGCGCTAGACAGGTTGGAGCGGGGGAGAAATTGAAATATTTGTGGGAGCTACTTTTCAAGCATTATGGCATTGCATTACATAAGCAACTTTAATAATACCCTAGGAAAACAATTCAATGTTTGCAAGGGTTCTTTTTGTCATCCACAGGGGCACTTACTTGCTTTATGGGGGTTTAATTGCCCTAATTGCCCTTGTGATTTTCTGCACTGGGTTAGAGTGTTATTAGTTAAATGTACATGTAGTTGGTATATTATCAGACTCTATCCATTAAATGCTGGCCATTTTTCATAAGCTCCAGTTACCCCACAATGTTGCACACATGTGTTTGTTTTGCTAATGAGCATATGTCATATTCGCAGTACTTTCATGATGTCTGTTTACCCTCATAGTTCTTTGTGCTCATTTTCCATTAATCTCGGCAGAATTAAGCTCCTAGTCCTGTAAGTATGTTTGTCTAGCTACATGTTAGCCTAGCTTTCAGGCTGTTAGGCATTTGTTAATAACCCGACTATTCAATAACAGGGTCTGGTTGCAGTAGACTAATCCTTCTCCCTTTTTACTCCAGTGGGAAGGATGGAGAAAAGAGCATATTTATAAAAGAGTGATTAGATTCTTAAATGTATAATATTAGACTCTCATTTGACAGTTTGCATAAGAAATGTCTAACAGCCTCAACGACAGACTAGAAATGTGCAACCAGTTCTCTTGCCTGTCTGGAGTCTAAGTAATTAATTCGTTTTAGTTGCGCTGGCGTCTCCTGAATTTGCTGGCCTGCACATTTGAGTGGGAAATCACGATTCTACCACGAGAGAGCATTAATCATGTTTGTAGATTACCCATGATGTACATGTACAATACTTCTGCTTTGGGAGACCTTGGCAATAAATGTGTTGCAGTTTCCAACCCTTACATTACCAGGCTTTGAAAACCCCAGTTGCTTACTGCACATCTTCATTTCATTGGTAATGAGAGAGTTACGCATTTTCGAAATTTGTGTTTGCCTGTTTTCAGTGTATGCAAAATGTGTCGCATGGATGGTTTTCCAGAAGCTGCTACCAGTACATGTGCATGCTAACAAACATTTTCATTTATTGCAACCAATAAGATGAGTCATAATAGCATCCATTAAAAAACAGACAAAATGTTTCATTATAGTTACTCTGAATTGAAAAAGAAAATAATCTTCATCTCCTGTAGATGTGTACACTTATGGTACATTTACATACACAGGAAAACAATAAAAATGTATTTGTGGGGGCTTTTTCAATCATTTGAGGGGGCTTAAAGACAGCCAGTCCCTTTTTCAGATCACCACAAAACCATCGAAACATTGGCAAAACATATAGAGAACTGTTAGCAAGCTCTATATTCACAATTTGAAACTGATACGTAGTGTAAAATTCAAATAATGCACGTAAACAACGTCTGATTAATAGTCTTTACCTCAGGTTCTTAGCAGTTTGTGTTGAAATATCTGCTTTATTGATTAATCTGTTTATTAAATTATAAAACGCATTATGAAAAAAAATTGTTCTATGGAAGGAATCATCTCCAAAGTTTGGTAGTTACTCATAAAATTAGGATTTCACACACGCATAATAACCACATAGATACTGTAACAAAGACTAATACTTTTTTCGTGGTACGAAAAAAGTCAGTTTGAAATTTAACGGCTGAAATTTTTTACATATACAGAAAGCTTCAACATGCTATATTCTTAGAAATGGTCTTGAATCACACTTTCTTCAACTTACGATCGTGATAGACGATTTTAAATTTTAAGCTTGCAAAAGGGACGGACAATCTTTAATTGCCCTCAGTACCCGTGTATGGTTTTTTTTATACCGAGGGTCTATCAACATAAATTGTTTCCACAGAAAGATATTGCTGTAGCATGGTGTCTACTAGATGAAAGCCATAATGTTTATTAAGTCCTTGCTAATAACTTTTTATTGTGCTATTACTCCACAAATAAATTAATTGTTTTACCAATGCACCATCACCTGAAAGACATCATTCTCCAATCCCATAAAAATTTATTTGTGTAATTGAATACTGTCCTGCTGACAGAGTTTTGTATGTTCATACCTTTTAACATATATCAAAATTGTCGGCCAAAGTTCATTTTGTTTTGTTTTTATAGGATTATTCCTACCAGTAGAATGCAATATAGCTTAAACAATGGTGTTATTATATTAGACGAGTTGAGTGTCTTTTGTTATTTCTCCGAATTTATAAAAGAATGCCTCATGAAACTTGAGACATGAGTATCAGACAAGAGAACACAGCCCTGTATTTACAGTACCCCACGACAGGTAATCTCCAATGCTTCTGTTCTTTTTGAAGAGATATTAAGGGTACGGCATATTTACCTCTGGGTTTTCATCGGACCAAAGCAGTGAAAAATAACATGGTGGGGGCGGGAAGTGGGGGGGGGGGGTAATGTCAGGGTGATTGCGCCTCCGCAATGCAAAGATGTTTCTGCAAAGTTTGATTCTAAAAAAAATGTTGTGAAGTACACTTTTGAATGCACATGTACTTTCAACAACAATGACTAGACTATGTCGCAAAAGTCGACTCAAATGCAGCCTTACATTGTTATCTTTTTTTATCAGTATTTCTCCTCTTGAAAAACAAACAGAACTATATGTACATAAAGATTAACATTTTATACTAAACTGTATGAGTCATACCAGCATCACACCATTTTCGATCCTGCACGCATTGCACCATTTGTTTGCTTCTAATTAAGATTCAGTTTCATGATCCATACAGCTGTTAATAAGGAATAAAGTAATATGTTGAAAAATACCCACCCATTTGAACATGTTGTACATGTATGTTAATTGTAGCAAATTTTCTGTATTGAATTACAATTTATGTTCGAGATCACTTTAGATCTTTACGTGCTATGTGTGGATATGTTTACCAGTAATACACACAAATTCTGTAGAGCCGCAGTTTATCTTGATTAAATAAAAAGATTGTCATATGATTTCTGTGCCTATTGTGATTATTATGCAGATGAGGCAATTGAGTTTCATTGTGGACCTGGAGATTACATAAAAGGCTACTGAACCTCCTTCTTAGAATCTCATCCACACTGGGTTGAAGAACCTAGAGTACTTATTGCATGGCAATGGCATGTCTTAGAAAGAGAAGACATACATGTACATATATAAGTCCCTTCCATTGACGATCCCTCTATTGTTACTTTCTTCTACCGGATCATTGATTTGGTGACGTTGTGAGGGGAACAAAAGGGACTCCGCCATGCGTGCAACAGACTAGCCACTTGTGGGAAAGATCACTGTGGTATAGACTTGCTTCCAAGCTGTCGGACATTTCATATCCGAACTGAAAAATAGAGTCTAGTATTCATAAAACTAGTCACTTTATCATTCTCTTCTTTTCTCAGTCCGGCCAAGTTGTGGAAGCCGGAGAATAAATCGAGACAGATTAGTCTACTACAGTATCCAGACCCCTTTATTGAATAGTTTTGTTTAAAAAATACACTGGAAACAGCCTGGTAGCCAGGCTAGCCACTGTGGTGTGGGTGGTGTAGTCAGTCAAAGATAGAATTGTTTCTGTGGTAGACAGTAGATTGTTGTTGTGATCCTACAGGTTTATTTAAGTTTAAAAGGTCATGATAAGGACAATTGAGTTTAAACAACATAATGGTAAGGAATGAAAGTTGTGGAATGTGCATGGGAGGAAAAAGAATGCAGTTAAATTGCGGAAGTTAGAAATGATGAATTCTGTAGTGTAACATGTATTATAAGAGATGGATGATAAACAGCGAGAGAGAGAGAGAGAGAGAGAGAGAGAGAGAGAGAGAGAGAGAGAGAGAGAGAGAGAGAGAGAGGGGGGGGGGGAGAGAGAGAGAAAGAGGGGAGAGAGAGGGGGGGGGGAGAGGAGGAGGAGAGAGGGGGGAGACGGAGGGAAAGAGACTCTCCCCGCGTTCACACGGTCCCCCGAGTCGCGGGGGCAGTCAGGAGAGATGCTTATCTTTTTACGACCGACCGTCCACACGAGTACTGACTTCCCCCGTTCCACGGGGGCGATCCGTGGGGCGATCGTGTACAGGACTATTCTACGGTCGCGCTAGAGCTCGAGCCAGCTTGTTTTTTTGCATGCTATGTACGTGTGCGTGTCTATACGATTTTGGAGTCCGCTCACGTTGGAACCAGTTTTCTTTCTTTGTTCTTGAATTTCATGTATAATGATTATACAAATTAAACAGCTCACAATAATTACTACAACGTATCGGCACCGTCCAGATGAGATAGCTATTTTACCAAAGCTACGATAAAATAAGTCGATGGATGAACGTCGAATGCATGATCAACAGTGCAATTCAGCACGCATGTTATATGCACGCACATTAGTACAATACTTGTATACATGTATACATGTATACATGTACAGAGCGAATGTGTACGTTCCTTGTGGAACCCACGATGTGACACGGCGGTAGTAGTTCTACCGATCGGCATTTCGCGCATGCGCACATTCAGTGAAAACAGCTGTGCGCTATCAATTACGCGTCCAAGGTCGCTCTCCCCTCCAAAACTCTCCCCCGAACCCCTCAACCGTCGAGGGGGAGAGGGGACTTCTCTCCCCGACCGTTCACACGAGAGAGTGCGAGGGGGAAACCCCGCGTCGCGGGGGAAACCCCGCGACAAGGGGGACCGTGTGAACGCGGTGACAGAGGGAGAGAGGTATGGGGAGAGAGAGAGAGGGGGGAGACAGGAAGTAGGAGATTTACAGAGAGTAAGAGAGAGAGAGAGAGAGAGAGAGAGAGAGAGAGAGAGGGGAGAGAGAGAGAGAGAGGGGGGGGGGGGAGAGGTGGGAGAGAGGAGGAGGAGGAGGAGAGAGGGGGGAGACGGAGGGAAAGAGACACCGAGGGAGAGAGGTATGGGGAAAGAGAGAGAGGGGGGGGGGGGAAACAGGAAGTAGGAGATGTACAGAGGAGAGTAAGAGAGAGAGAGAGAGAGGGAGAGATGGAGAGAGAGAGAGAGAGAGAAGAAGAAGAAGAGAGGAGAGGGGGTGTGTCAGAGGGAGAGAGAGAGAGAGAGATGTGGATTCACTGTAATATTGATTTCCATAATGCAATTGTCATTTCATTAGGCCATTTCAATCAGACATGTACACTTAACATCCCAGCCTTCGCTGTCTTATACCCCGTTTAGATCTACCTTCCTCTGGTGTCACGCCAGACAAGGCGTCTGGAACGAACACGGCATGAAATTCCTTATCAAAACACGAGGTATACATTGGGGGCCGTTTAGATCATCTGCGGTAAACGCGAGGTATATCGTCTCCCGAGTTGATTCGCGAATTGCGTTGTTCTTCTTCCAAGGAACCAAAGCGAGAGAAAAGCATCCGAAGTGCACCAACTCTCAATCGTACTTCACGCACGTGTTAGCTACCGTACTAGCTCGCTCAGCTCAGCTAGCTGAGCTAGCTAGTCTGTTGTAAATTGCGTAAAAATACAATAAAATAATCAACATATCAATACAAAATAGTTAGCAACATATAAATTATGTATTTATATGCAATAAAATATTTTTAAGACACATTTAATTTTTTTTAAAGTATCATATAGTCATATTTTTGTTAATATATGTTCGGCAGATTGGCCTCATTGTTTACATGACCGGCGCAGCCTGCATGCATGCCTGTGAGAGTAGCGCGCGCTCAAGGACTTCCGTTTTCTATGCCGTGTTCTTTACGCCGCGTTCACGCCGAGACCGTTTAGATCTACAGTCCAACAGTGGATCACGCCGGATGATGCCGCGATTGTGCTAGGCAGTCTAGGGTGTATTTTGTCTCGCGTTTCCCTCAGATTCGTGCTTTGTGCTTTGTGCCGAGACCGTTTAGATCTAACGACTCGTCTAGAACGACCTGCGGTAGCCTCCGGAGGCACGCTAGATTTTTGGTAGATCTAAACGGGGTATTAGCGTAAGATGCAGGGTGAGTTATTAGCGTCATGCAGCTTTGAGATGTGGTAAAACAGAGGGAAGGCTGACTCAGTGGCAATGTCTCATCATGATGACGATATGTGACTCCAAAGTTCAAATGTACATTGTACATGTAGTTGATGTAGAAATGTTTGGCCTGTTTTACAGTCATCATCTGTGCGATATGTGCAGGTTGTAATTATGATGTTCATTATGATATGGTAAACAAAAGATTAGCACACATTTGTTTCAATCTATGCAGTTTTAAAAGGAGCAACTCTTCAAACAGCATGTTGGTAGATAATTGTGGGGGTGTTGCTACTTAAATGTTGCATAATTAAAAGAGTTGTTTACTCATCTGACTTGTGAGGTAGGTTGCAAGTGATTTTGTTGCTACTTGTTCAGTGCTATTTTGGTGTGAGGTCATGTACAGTAGATCCTAGGTTGAGCACCTGGCTGAGTATGTGCTAGAGTGCTTGGTTAAGTGTGCAGTTGAGCACTTATTCCAATGTTATTTTAGTTCAGTGCTCAATTGAGTGTTAGGTCCAGTGCTTACATCAATGCCTGATTGAGTGTTTGGTTAACTATCTAATAAGTGGTATGTTCAGTGCGGGATTCAGTACCGGTACTTAATGAAGTGATTGATTCAGTGCTTAGTTCAGTGCTTAATTGAGTGTTTGGTTCAGTGCTGGATTCAGTACTTATAATCAAACAATCAGTTAAGTGCTTAGTTCAGTTCTTGAGTGTAAGGTTCAGTGCTTACATCAATGCCTGATTGAGTGTTTGGGTAACTATCTAATGAAGTGGTATGTTAAGTGCAGGATTCAGTACTTAATGAAGTGATTGGTTCAGTGCTGAGTTCAGTGCTTACCGGTAATTAAGTGTTTGGTTCAGTGGTTACATCAATGCCTGATTGAGTGTTCGGTTAACTACCTAATGAAGTGGTATGTTCAGTGCGGGATTCAGTACTTAATGAGGTGATTGGTTCAGTGCTTGGTTCAGTGCTTAATTTGAGTGTTTGGTTCAGTGCTGGATTCAGTACTTATGTAACACCATTTATCCATATTAATGTCATACATTTTTATATATAATAGTTACAGTTGTCAACCTCCAGTTATATTTAACAGTTTCAAAAGTTTCTTGAAAATTCACAGACCATGCTGCCTATCAAAATAACCTCCTCTGTCCCAGATTTTAATAGAAACAACCTTCTACTTGTTTACACAAATTGGGGGCTGAAACCCAAACTCCCTCCTGCATGGGTGGATATGTTTACATTAAAAGTAGCCAGTATAGTCCCCTTATCAGCTCGACCTCCGTTGGGTTGTATTGCTTCCTGCCCCAGTTTACAAAACACCCATCTTTAATTCTGCCTCCTTTAGATGAAAACTCCAAGAGTTGGAATCTGAATTCATTCTTCTCTTCTCTGCCTCTTGGCGTGAAGACGACTTTAGCTAGGTCTCCCTAGTCCTCCCTCTTTAGGGTTTGATATAGGACCGTCTGCTGGGAGTACCATTGAGTTTCTACCATTGAGTTTCTACCATTGAGTTTCTACCATTGAGTTTCTACCATTGAGTTTCTACCACTGAGTTTCTACCTCCGAGTTTATACCTCTGTACATTTCAGTCTTTACACATGTCAACTTTGTATCCGGAGTCATATATGTACAACCTGAACTGGAGATACGCCAATAATAAATTCTCCATTGACTACTGGACAAGAGCGTGTCTACTTCTACTATTTTCTTCCTCATTTGAGAAGAGTAAGAGTGTATATACCAGCCACGACTACAAACAACCCATATACACTCTTACACTTATAATCAAAGTTAAGTGCTTAGTTCAGTTCTAGAGTGTAAGGTTCAGTGTTGGGTTCACAGCCCATGAGTCAGAAGATGAGTACAGCTGGCAGAGCAGCCTGCCACTTACAGTCTCAGTGGATCAATCAAGCCCATCAAGTTGTGGTATTGTGAAATACCTCAGGTTTAGTGGATCAGGGCTGATCAGTACGTAGCCTTGCTCGCAGGCTGTCAGACATTTCTGATCCCAACTGCAAAATAGGATCGAATCCCTTTTGCAGGTCAAAAAATAAAATGTTTAAAAAAAAATACAGAATATGGAAGGGAATAAAAAAAAAATGCTGGCCTTTTAAAGCCCTTGCTTATGAGAAATGGTTCTTTTTCACCTTTTTCCCTCTCTCCACTGACTACACAGAGTGCGTTCCAAATGTGCGGCACCGGCGTCAGTTCAGCGATAACCTGTTCTACACCAGTGTGTGCGAGGGCAGCACAATGGACCTCCGCTGCCCGCCCGGTCAAGTCATCACCATCGTCTACGCAAACTTTGGCCGTGTGGACAACGTCACCTGTACTAGCGGGCCTGTGCTGACCACTCAGTGCTACTCGGAGAACGCCAAAGAAATCGTTGCGCAAGGGTACGTATCTTCACCTTTTGTTGAATTCATGTTCAATAGAAATTTGACATCGTGTGATCATGAATTTCTCATTTACCGCATATAGAAAAAAGTTGTAGACAATCCCCCTGCGCATTACACATTTGCAGTCATACCCTCTTCCGGTCATTTGAATAAACCTAATGTCCAACTAAGATGTAATTGATCATCCTGCAGAATATTTCTATTTTTGTTAATGTAATTCTGGGAAATTGGGGTGTTCCCTATTTGACTTTTCTTTCTCTTTGTATATTACCCATTTCTCTACGAGTATCTGTTTGTATTTTTCCTGATGGATTATGACATATACTGCATGGATTCCAGGCCGTCTCTTCATAATTTGTCTGAACCTTCTTGTTGCCATAGGCACGCCGATGTGTGCAAACTAAATAACATGTTAATGATTCGGTCCCGAGAGGCTCAACACTTCATGGTTCTTCAAAACTAATCATTACCTTACCTGTGACTTCACCATCACCCATACTGGTATCTTAAAGTGGAAGTTCACCCTGAAATTATTTTGGTTTCAATAAAAAGAGACAAATGAAAGAAACATATGAGTGAAGGTTTGACGAAAATCGGTCAGAGGAAAAGAAAGTTATTTGATTTTAAAGTTTTGATTTTGTGACGTCACCTGCAAGGTGCTCTCCCATATGTTGTGTACAAAATAAGTCGATAATGTGTGTAAAAAATATTTCTGATAATGTATCAAACGCACAAGTAAAAGGATGCATATCTTTGTGAGAAAATGCACATTTTCGAAAAACAATTGTACATTACATATGGGAGAGCACCTCGCATGTGACGTCACAAAATAAAAACTTTAGAATGAAATAACTTTCTTTTCCTTTGACCGATTTTCATCAAACCTTCACTCATATGTTTCTTTCATTTGTCTCTTTTTATTGAAACCAAAATAATTTCAGGGTAAATTTCCCCTTTAAAGTTTTTCACGAGCCCCCGTATCCTCAAGTACAGATCCACACACCTCTTCTATTAGCCAAGTATGAGAATGTCAATCATGTTTGAAATAAGTTGTATTAGTATCCATAATGACACATATGCAGGTAATTACATATAGGCAACTTTTTTGGCCTTGAGGGAGATAATATACACCAATCCCCCATGTAACTTTTCTCCCCCGAGTATCCACAAACCTCTAACATTAGCTAGGTACAAGAAAATCAATCATGTGTGATGAAATGTTGTATTCATTTTTTTTAGACATGCAGTAATAGTAAGGATACCGTGCTTCATCCTGTAAATGTATAACTTGTTTTTCATTAATTTACAGGATAAAGCACGCTATCCTTGCCTAAAATTTCTTTTCAAACTTGGAATTGTTGTATTAGTTTCCACATTGACACACCTACTGGTAATTTTACTTGACAAGGGCGCTTTATTGCAATAAGGGGGCTAAATCATACCAACCCCCCATGCATGGTATATCTCAGTATCCACACACTTCTATTATTAGCTATATGAGATACATGTGATAACTAGTGTGTAAATAAATGAGTTTACACATTGACACATAAACTTAAAAGGGGCACTTTTTACATTGTGGGGGATAAATCCCCCCCCCTCCCACTGAGCCCCCCCCCCCCCCCCCCTCCCATCCATAGTATTCATGAGATAATCAATCCGGTTGTATTAAATTCCACATTGACATATCTACTGGTAAATTCATTTGACCTCACATGACATTAATCTGTCAACGCCATGGTTACACGATATTCGTATCGTTCGCACATGCAGAAATCGTATACTTATGACCCAAGAAATGGTGTCAGATTCCTTTCAATCTGCTACCTTTGAATTGTTTTCTTACACACGTAGCAACAGATTCCTATTATCTTTCAAAATTTGCACGATTCCAAGATTCATTTTAATGTGCTATCTCTTAAAGTGTGTTCTTACACATGGTAGCAAATTCATATGATCTTCTAACATATTCCAAGATTCATTTCAAGCTGCTACCATTGAAATTGTTTTTGTACCCTGTGGCAACAAATCCCTATATTGTTCCAAATTGTGAAAGATTCCAAGATTCATTCGAACATGCTACCTTTGAAATGGTTTCAAACTGTTTTCTGACACATGTGGTAACAAAATTCCAATGATCTTCCAAAATATTCTAACATTCATGTCAATCAAGTAGATCAGTTTCCTCTGGATTAGAGCTGACATTCAACAGGATTAAACTGGAACAAAGGATATTAATCTACTTTTCTTAGGCCAGAGTGGTAGAACGGTCTGAAGGATACTCAATCAAGTTGTCTCGAAATTATTTAACCTTGTTTCCAGCCTGTTTGACATTTATAACCCAAACTGGCAAATAAAGTTGAGTACTCATACAACTAGTCACTGAACATTCTCCTCTATTCTCAGTATGTGCAGAAAAGGAATTCTCCCTGTCACATATAGCTGATATCAAACGATTTTACCTCACGATACTGATATCTAATCGATTGCTCTTGGGATGTATACTTCCGGTAAGAGTTTGGTACGCATTCAATTCACGCAATAACGCATAACGCACAGAATCTGTAATTTCGACCCTCGTAAACTTTGTAATATTAAAATGGAAGGGTTGTTACATGGATGAAGGGCTTGAAATAATTACCACCAATCACTCACAGCGATGTTTTTGCCTACCTCAACATTTATTGTGGATGGACTAATGAAAGAATGAAAAGACACAAGCAAGATGATGGCTATAGAATGTTCGTGAACCGGAAGTTCATATCCCAAGAATTAAAGGTGAAAAAAATAGAGCGTCACATGCGCTCAGATTCAGAGATCTAAATGTGATAGGGAGAATTGTGACTGATTAGTCTACTGCAGCCAGGCCCCTCAAATATATGGTTTGGTTTAAAAAACACTTTACAGTCTGAAAGCAAAGCTCGATATGACTAGG
This sequence comes from Arbacia lixula, assembly GCA_963669155.1. Taxonomy (NCBI): domain Eukaryota; kingdom Metazoa; phylum Echinodermata; class Echinoidea; order Arbacioida; family Arbaciidae; genus Arbacia; species Arbacia lixula. Next base: position 9,483,355 of record OZ022580.1, read on the forward strand.
GAGCGAAATAAAATATGTCAATACTGCGTTTCATACAACAGAACATTAATTGATTATTCCCTGACAATT
>OZ022580.1:9483623-9654599 GCA_963669155.1 Arbacia lixula
TTTTTCAGTTTGGAAAAGAAATAACAAACAGCCTGGATGCCAGGCTAGTAGAAAAGATACACCCAAGGACATACCATATACATCTTACATACATAGTCTAGACTTTGTTTATGTCTCGTAATGCTTTCAATGATTGTACTGTATGGCAGCAGGTTTTCCCCGTGTTGTGTCCGCCTAGACGAAGTAAGACATTGCTTTTTGGTAACACCCCCCTTGCCTGGTTTTCAGTAACAAGCACGCTCTTTCCCAACTTTTATTAAAACAAATCTCCTGTGCTTGCGTGTCTTTTTTTTTTTATTAACCCCCCTCTCTCTCTCCCCTGTCAATCATTAATCTACTCTGCCCCAGCATAATCAGAAAGACAAATCCATCATTCTGTCCAATTCAGTCCCTGCAGCACAAGACTGGCAAGAATTAATTTGGTCGCAAATGCCTAGATAGGTGAAACTTTGAGCAACCTACAATTAGTTTTCAAGTGGAACAAATGCCCCAACCTGTCAATGTTGATGTGAAGGTTGGTTTCGAGATTGGGTATTAAGTACTACACATTCTATATTACCCAGTTGTGATTATGATCTGAAATACTGTGATCATTAAGCTTTGGAATTATATGAGCAAATGAAATCTTATTACGTACAGGGGCATATTTAGCTTATTACTCAAGGGGCATATTACTCATGTGATTGCTGCTATGCAAGGCAAGACTTTGTCAAGTTTGGTATTTGATCGTAGTAACTCTTAGAGAAACACAGGTTATATATAACCAGGCAGTGATATCTCATCTAGAATTGAGGATTTGAGGACGTAAATAAAGCTCAGGGACATGTGATAGCATTTGATGCAGTAATAAGTATCACTATATTCCCCTCTTACCGAGTCAAAAATTTAAAAATCCTTCTTGTATTTGTGACACATTTAAACTCAGCCCACAATGCACCTGTGGATATTGTGTACATTGCATTAATGTCTCTTTGGTCATGAGTCAAACATTAGAATATAGACTCAATGATTAATATTCATCATCAGGCATTACGTCTATACTGTGATTTTTTTCTCTAGATATTCTATACTTTCTGTGAATATACTTAATAATGCATATTCATCAACAGGCAATACATTTATACTGTGGATTTTTGGTCTAGATATTTTCTCCTTTCTGAATATCTATTTTGGAGATGTGATGTATTTCCTACAAAATAAGCACACTGGTGTTACATGCATATGTTACCTATGCAGAACTTTGATAGCAAATACAAAATCAACAATATATACATCTGTACACATACGCAATAGCTATAGTTGACCAAGCTACCACACAATTTCAGACGATGTAAAACTGAAATAGAAATATTGAATATTCATCTGAACTGTAGGTAATATTAGTGGAAAAGGATGTGTTTGTGAACTATTAGTTCATTTCTGCCATCACTGTTATGTTTCAAGGGGTCCACAATGCCCCCGTTTAAGGTAAGGTAGGAACAGAGTCTGAAATGAAAACATTTGTGGGGGATAATTTTGAGGCTTAATGACATGGAATGGACACCCTTCATCATTTAATGCATTATACCGTATTAAAGTAAAGATTATTTTTTTACAGGGGCTCTCTTTGGCATTGAGGGGGCCCAGAGCCCACATGTCATTTTTTTTTTTTTTACTAGAACGGACATTCTTTCACCCCATTCCACCCCAAGTCTGTACCGATTGATGATGACAATCTTTATTCCACCCTCCTCCTCCCTCGTGCACCGGTTCCTCTCTCTCTCTCCATGCACCCCCACCGCCTCCCCTCTGCCCCCCTCTCACTCCCCCCTCTCCAGTTGTAATAATCGCGGTACCTGCACCATCCACGCCACCATGCAATTATTCGGCGACCCTTGCCCAGAAGAACCCGCCAAATTCCTCGAGGTCAAACTCCGGTGTCGGGAGCCGAGTGAGTAAAAAAAAACGAGGAATGAGAACGGACTCATGAGAAAAGCAAGCAAGCAAGCGACTCAGAGAAGAGTTGAGCTGTGATTGCATGATGAAGCAGCAGCGGCCTTAACGAGAGGCTGAAATAATTGTGATGATGCTACACCTACTGACCGCATGAGAAGCATGTCTGCTTGTTATAAGCGAAACTTAGCTTGTTTCTAGCTTGCATTAGCAGGTTGCCTGACTGTTCTAGGCCTGGCCCGTGATGACGACCTGCATGTTTGGCCTGTGATCACCTCTGTTGCTGGCTGGAACTAACTACATTACTGGCCTCATGACACTCTTTAACAGCTCAAACTAAAGGCCTCTTGTTTCTTAATGACTGTGTATGCATGATCTTTACTAACCCTGACATCTTCAATCTAGCTTTCACTTGTTCATTCTTTTCCTCCCTTCCACTCTTCTGTCTCTCTCTCATTCTCTTTCGCATTCTCCCTCTTATTCTCTCTCATTCTCTCTCTCTCTCTCTAATTCTCTATCTCATTCTCTCTCATTCTCTCTCTCTTCTCTCTCTCTCTCTCTCTCTCTCTCTCTGTCTAATTCTTTCTCACTCTCTCTCTCATTCTCTTTCTTATTCTCTCTCTCTATCATTCTTTCTCTCTCATTCTCTCTCTGTCTCTCTCTGTCTCTCTCTGTCTCTCTCTCTCTCTCTCTCTCTCTCTCTCTCTGTCATTCTCTCTCCCTTTCACTTCCATTCAATTCTGACTCTTGATCTTCCCTTTTTCTCCCCTCCCTCCTTCCTTCCATCCTTCTCACTCTCTGTCACTCTTTCCATCTCGCGGTCCTTGTTTCTTCATCTGTCAATCTTCCTTTTTCCAATCCTTTATCCCATTCTCACGATATAGATATTCCTTGACATCCAAAAACTTCACACACAGGATTTCGGAGTGATCATATACTGTAGTAGCAATCAGCATTCCATACACATTGTTCATCAATTGAACCAGTCTCGATCCAACAATAGGATGCTCGCTTGAAATCACTTGAGATACTTTCAGAATCACATGATAATTCTGTTGGCAAGGGTTTGCACTCAATGGCAAAACCTGTCCATCTCAAAGAGTTAAAGGGCATATACTGTACTGGGAAGGCAAAAAAGCCTTCAAAAGGTAATTGTTAGCAATCTTCTTGCCAATGGTCTTAAATTTATGTATTCACCATTTTAGAAGCGTGCTGAAAGTTATTTGCCCTCAAATGATCCACATATAGAGTAATTAATGATTAATGATTAAATCCTCAAAATGTTCGGGCCGAACATTTTGAGGATTTGTGATTTAATCACTCATTACTCCAAATGCAGATCATTTGAGGGCAAATAACTTTCAGCAAGCTTCTAAAATAGACAACACATGAATTTAAGACCATTGGCAAGAAGATTGCTAACAATTACATTTTGAAGGCTTTTTTTGCCTTTCCAGTACAGTATATGCCCTTTAACTCTTTATGCGCTGTGTGTTTAAGTTTTGTCGCTAGTAGTACACACAAACCCACCAGAGTAGCGTTTGTGTGGCTCAGGAAGAGTTATCTACCTATTATACTACAGGACAATGTTGAAAATACATTTTGTTAAAAGCAGTTTGTCCTCTTTGGTAGGTCTTACTGTTGCTCATAAATGGCTGTCCTTACATTAACAACAATACCGTGAACCATGTAACATTGTCTACAATGGGAAGAAATTAAATGTACACATTACACCATTAAGTCCAGTGTTAATCTTCATGGATTACACATTACACTAATCAAGTCAATTTAAAATCTTCATGGATTATATCAATGATATCAGGTATAGTATAGTAAACACTATTGGACTTATGAAGTTGTATCGGTCATACACAGCCGAGAGTGTTGTGAACATCCATATTAGAGTGTGGAACATATTGATGTATCTTTTGATCATATCAGGTAAGTATACCAGCATGCTATAGTGTATTCCGTCTGTAGCATTTCAGTGCATATTTAGTAGAAGTAATCAAACTCAAGCCGCAAAATCATCATTGATTACTCATCATTTTGACCAGCAGTATCAAGTGTACTTCATCGTATTCTAGCCAGATTGCATCTTAACCTGCATGTCTTTTGTTTCCTAACAACGCATACCCGCTACCTTTAAAAGATGTGACCAGCAGGCTTCCTGTTCCATCGCCACGACCGTGGAGGTCTTCGGAGACGGTTGCCCGGGCACGGTCAAGTATCTTGAAGCTCTCTTCGATTGCCAACCTGCACGTAAGTAGCCAACGAGACGCACTTCTTTGTAGACCGAGCAGTAAACCTTCGCTTTCAAATTAGCCTGCCTTCCAGGCAGTTGGGCATTTTTAAACTAAACTATTCAATGAAGGGGTCCAGCTGAAGAAGACTCATCATGCTCGATGTCTTCTCAGGCTGGGATAGAGTACCGAAGTGGTGTTGTCATATGAGCTTGTTGTCAAGACAATTGGCTCTAAACAAACTCGCTCGGGCTAGTGTCAGGCACTACTTATTACAGTCTCTGTTGTGATCACCGCTGCTTGCACTAGCTGCATTGTTTAGAGCCAGTCGTCTTGACAATAATGCTTAAATGACGTCACACTTCCTTACTCTGGGCTGGGAAAAGAGGAGACTGATAATGTGATTAGTCTAAGAATGCTAGACTCTATATTTCAGTTTGCATCAGAAATGCCCCAACAGCCTTGAAACCAGACTAAGCAGGGGCACTTCTTTGTACAGTAAGCTTTTGCTTTCAAATTTCGTTTTCTGCAGGGTGGTGCAGCTGTTGCCATGCCAATCTGTTATTATGATCCCTTTCAGCTGGGATTTGCCTCTCTACTAGAATTGGTTTTTGTGTGTCCCTGATTTTCTCCTTTTCCTCATTTTTGTGTTTTCCCATTTATTTGTGGAGTAGTGTAGGTTGTTCTTTTGTTTCTGTTGTCTTTTGGTAGCTTCAAGACAATTCTGTCCACCATACCTTGCCTTCATTACTTTTGTCTTTTTTCCCCTCCTTGCGTTTTTTTTCCTTTGTTTTATCTTCTACTTTATACTCTTTTAAAAGCCTTTCTTTTCTTTCTATTCATTCTTTCTTCTCTTCTTCCTTAATACTCAGCTTCTTCTTTGTACTTCTTCTATTCTTTCAGGTACTTTTTCTTCTTTTGCTCCCTCTTTCACTTCTGTATCTATTTGTTGATGTTGTTGTTCTTCTTCTCACTCTTCTTCTTCCTCTTCTTCCTCTTATTCCTTCTTTGCCCCAAAAGCAGTTAAACTTCTTAATGTCATGTCATGCATTGTGCTTTTATTGTTGCTTTTAAATTGGGAATATTTTGTCAGAAAAAAATAATTGATGACAAAATATGTATTTAAAGAAAGGAAACTGATTTTCAAATTTTAATGGTAACAAATTGTGTTTGCAATTTGTTTTTTATAATGGGAAATAAGCAGCCAAACCATAAATTATGTTTCTGATGGTTAAATTTTGATGGTACATATGCATTTCTCTCACTCTTTAATTCACGGATTTGTTTATCACATTTCACAGCCTTATTCCAGGAAATGGTTATTTTGAAATATATTTCCCCCACTTCCCAAAATAGCATGGGGACTTCTGTACCTTTGAAAATGGAAAATCAAGATCCAAATACAAGTTTGATATTATATTATTACATTTATAAATTATGTTTTGATGAAAAGTATGTTTAATTTGATGTTAATTTTTTATTTTTTGTTAAAATGTCATTGTACTATTGTACTACTAACCTTATTACATACATCACATGTAACCAATATAACACATTCATGCAAAAAGCTTCATTTATTATATTGGTGCAATTATATAGTTATATATCTTAGTGCAATATATAGTTGATATATATGCCTATATCAATATTTGTAGTCCATATAGTTTAGTACAACTATGACTCATGCTGTTAAATCGTTTTTGCCATATATCCTGTGAACATTGGTGTTTATGTGTTTGTGCAATTGTGCTATATATGGTATTTGCACTTGATGTCATTCATCAATATGATAACAACTTATTCATTTGGTATCGCAGTGGTTTTGTGCAAGAACTAATTTTCATGGCATTTTTTTTGTGGATTATGCGAAAGTTAAATGTGAGTTGTGAAATGTTGTTGTTGGCAGTGTTCATTTTGCAAGCATGAAATATGTGCTACCTATACTTCAGTGTTACATTTTATATTGTGCAAGCTGTGTTCATTGTACAATCATTGGAATAAACATTTGTTACAGATATGTTTAAGTTGTTAATTGTTTTTAATATATATTTTGTGAAGAAATAAAATAATTACATTTGAATGCTTTTTTTCTAACCAAAATTATCATGCTACAAACATGTTTAACTTGTTAACTGTTTTGATTATATACTTTGTGAAGATATAGAATAATTAATTTTGAAATAGCTTTGTTTCTCTTTAACCAAAGTTATCAAAAGAATATTGTGCATGTGCGAATCTAGTTCAAAGTTGGATTCATGAACAGTTGATACAGATCACCGATTTTTCATGTTGAGCCATGCCATTTCACATCACGTCTGTTCCGAAAGCGATAAGATATGCTGTGGAATTCCATTGCATTCTTGGAGGCAGGCAGTTGCTCAAAAGACACTACTAATGGGAGAAGTTTGCTTCTAAAAGGATCTGAATTAACTTTGTAAATATGTTTAGTTGTTCATGTTTGCCCATGTGGAGGCGTATCTAAGAAACTGAAAGTACAGGACGAATGTGCGTTTTTAATTTGTTCTTATTTGTCGAAGTTTGCTGGAATATTTACTCAACAAAAAGCTAATTAACTGACCAGTGCTGCACTGATGTGAACCCTTAGCAATAAGAGAACCTGGGCCATCTTGCATATAGGTTTTCAATTTTTATCACTTACCATCAATGGTAACTACCATGGCAACAGCCAATGAGCTCTCATTATTGCACCTATTGCAATGGTAGTTACTATTGATGGTAAATTACAATAATTGAAAACCTGTATGCAACATGGCCCAGGTGGTCCATGTGTTAGTCTATGGGAAAAGAATGATCTAGGAGGGAATGTGTTAACTGATAGTGCAGTGTTAAATGGGTATTGGTTAGTCCATTATGCAACCAGTTGCTCATAATACTGTGTATGCAGTTTACAATCCATTTTGAGATTGTTAAAAAGGAAAAACAAAACAAATTGCTGTTTTTCATAGGAATGAAGCTCGGTGATGCAAAAATATATGTGGCATTTGTGAGATGGCAGTCATGCTTCACTTAAATCTTAATTTAATCTTTGATTGCAACTTGTTAGAGGTGTAGAATAAATGATATAATGTATGATAATATAATGTACCGGTAACAAATTAAAGCATGTAATATATCTTACTGTAATAATATGAAATAATGTAATAAATTACTTTTTCATTTTAATGCCATGAATGCATTTAGAGAATGTGGCACATACATTTTAACTGGCCATATTTGGAGAGGGATCGAGTTTAGGGATGTAACATGACCATAAGAACCCAACATTTAAACAAAGATGATGTTAGACCTTGGAAGTATATCTGAAGCATCTTCACAGAGTTGTCTGTGTGTATTTCAAGTGGTTTGCATAATATTATATCACATATAGCATTCTTTTATCTGCAGCTTAAGCCCTCATATTAAAGCTAACTGCCATCTGCATACAGACTTTGAGCTATCATTATTCACAAATATGGGTGCACAAAATAAGTTTACAAGCTACTGTGCATTTCTGCCAGCAATCATTCACTCCAACATTGCACCATTCCTGCGCCATGCGATGCTATGGGTGGTAAATTATATTATGTAAATTGTATATTTATAGTCATTTGGCGATCTTTCCACATTTTGCAAGGCATGGTGAAGTTTTTATTTTTACTCTGTTTTCACTCTTCATGCAAGTAGTACTCTATAAATGCATTCAGGAGATTAGTACCCATCACAAGGACGTAAGCTATTTAAAAACTATTTGCCCGTAAAAACGAAGGTTACATCAATAAAACGCCATGAAAAGCATGCTCTGAGTTTATTACTAAAGCATCCCTATTAATTCATTCAAATATCTAATGCAGGAGTGTTTCTCTTTGGGAAATGCTCAAATTTTAAACTCTCATTTTTGTTGACAACTGTGAGCAATATAATGAGAAATGATTTTTTTTTTTAAAGTTATGCATACATCTTGAAATCACAGTAGTTGTTTGATTTGTGAAGGTTTGCTCATATTTTGTTTGTTTGTTGGATTACTTGCTATTTTAATGAAGAATGAGTTTTGTTATTGGAGCAAGTAAATCGTTCCATGAATGATTTGTTACATTGCTTCATGCTTCATATTCCATACGTGTCTAGCCGTGTATCTAAAAGTATGGGGCACCTCCTAATTTTCAGTTTGGATAGAAACTTCTCCATTACACAAAATGATAAACTCAGGATAACGGCACAGAGCTATCATGACTTTTGAAGTCAACATTTCTGAAAAACATCCTATTTCATTTCTACATTCCACATACCATTTGCAACGTAAATGTGAAAATCTACACAATTTCAAAAAGCATTTTTTGTTATCTCATGGCCTTGCTTAAATATAATTGTTATTGTACCTGAACCTCTTTATGTGTCAGATGTCAATCCAATCACAAGTTCTACACACAAATCCAATAGAGCTACACGTGTTTGTCACTCAAAGGGTTGGCTCTTTATGCACCATTTCTGCAGTTTTGCACCCGTTTTACACAGAAATATCCCACTTTAGTCTGACACACAAAGGGTTGAAGCAATCCAATTTTGATTTTCTCCATGATCAGCTACGACCACGCAACCACCTACCACAAAAACAGTTGCCACCACCACCATACCACCAACTACCACTGTGACTCCTACCACTACAGCGGCAGCCACAACTACCACCGAGTGGTCCGGAACGGACTTTTCCCCTGGGGAGGTCGAGACAACTCTAGCATCTTCTACTACCACAGCTCTTACTCCGGGTACATACAAGCTTCGCTCTTTAATACTGTGTGCCTTGTCAAGTTGATGCTATTTTACAATATATTCCTTCCCTTTGCAGTGAATGAAATGTCAGTTACCTCTTTACCCCCAGGTACCCATGCCTCACTCCTAAATACTTTGTGCCTTGTTGAGTTGATATTATATTACAATATACATGTAGTCCCTCCCTTTGAAGTGAATGAAATGTTAGTAACCTTGCTCTTACTTTGTGCCCTATGAAGTTGATGTTTGAGTAATTACATTATATTCCTTCTCTCTCAAGTGAATGGAGTGTGAGTTGTATACCTAGTTCACCACACATATATATTAGTTTATAACTATTACTGACTTCTTTCAAAGAATGCATGCAATGACATTGTACTGCGTAAATGCACAATATACACAAGAATTTACTGTTTTGCGGAGAGATAATAGATGGTACGATATTTGCTTTTGCTGTTACTGTCTGTAGTAGGAAGATTGATTGATCAATTTGTTTATTCTCTGTGTATTTTTCAAACAGATTGACCAATCAATCTTACTCCTATGGAGCGTAACAGCAAATATGATATCATCTATGGTGCTATACACGACATATGGTGATTCTTTTTTGGTGTGTCCGTGTTGTGTTTAGTATTAGTGATTTATGAATGACATTGCTTCAAAGCAATATTGTTGTTTAGTTCTACTACCAGGAACTTCAGGAATAAAATAAACACAAACTATGTACATCTGTGTAGCTGTTCTCCACTACATTGTAATGTAGCTGCCATATTTTGTTTTTCATTGAGTAGAGAGAATTGCATGTATACTATATTTTTAGATGTAGGGATATATGTGCATGCATTGTGTTTGTGAACAAAGTGCCTTGAACAAAGTGCGTGAACAAAGTGCCTTGAAACGAAAGCAGGTCTCTTGAAAAATATTTGCAATGCAAAATTCATTTTCTTTGCATATTTTTTTTGTTTGGTGCATCGTTGCATTGCATGAACAGGTGCATGCGATTGAAAAAAAAAAAATAATTGATTGTTGTAATCATCACTGATTCTATGGAATGTGGGAACCGTTAGTATAATTTCATTTGATTTATTTCAGCCATTATTAAAAACAGCAAATGAAATACAGGTTATGTATATACATAACATAATGAAAAGGCCCTCTGAGATACAAGTCTCCTAATGACCAATGCCCTTTACATTGTATGTGCTGAGTGTAACCAAATACTCAAAATGAACAAATCATGTTTAAAATATGCATAATTCTACTAATATTTACATGATTTAATAGGCCTTTTTTAAATTTTAATGAAATGGGGTTATGTCTATCAAGTGATATCCTCCACACAGCATAATTTACATAGGCAATGTGAGCATCAGTTGAATCTGTTGTTAGAATATATAACTGTTGTTAACCTTTAACTCTCACTTTACCAGTGGCATGAAGATTTGTAGTAAACCAACAGGGTTTGCAAGGCCTGGTAACATAAGGGTTAATGCTCTCAGTATCATTGGCACGAAGATTTTTGATAAGCCAATGGGTTTTCTAGGGCCTGGTGAAGCATTAAGATCTTCTAGAAGAGCACTTTTTTTTTTTAACAGCGCCATTCCGGTAGCAAAATAAAATATAAAGGAGAGTGATGAATCTTAGAACTTAGGGCGCCCCCCCCCCCTTCCCCCAAAGGAAAGAGGAAATTGTGCATTGTTTCCCATACATATAACAGTATTCGGCACCTGATATGCTTATTTATTTACAGAACACTTGAATGCACATGTAGTAGATCTAATGATAACAGTGATTATACCCTATAATATACTCCAGTACTAATCTACATGTAATCCAGTAAACTAAAAATCAACCACTAACCGACTTGGTATGTAACTATGGTTAGATATTGGAGATTTTTATATTGACTTACAAATATATAGATATTATATTTATCATTTAAACAGAAATTGATTTACCTCATATACGTACATCATTTCCATCTCACTCAACCGCACCAACTTAGTTATGATTTCCACTCAGATATTCATTTAAAAATGTTGTGGGAATTAACTAAGAAGTTGTGTTTAAGCGATTTTAAACATCAACAAAAAGAAATTGTGATCTGACTCCTTTCTTTTGCTTTATTCCAAACATTTCTCCTCTTTGCCAAAACTTTGCCTGGTGAGTAAATAAATCATATAGCCCCAATACATATTATCATTCATCATCCTATACTTAATGAATAGTAATCATAATAAATGGTATGGACTCATGCAAAATAAGCGTATTAATGGGAGAGGGTAAAAATGTCCAGTGAAAAGGAGAGATATATCTTTATTTGTTGTATAAAATTGGTATATATTGCATATCAAGAATTTTGGTAGGAAAATGTTTTTGCTTGGGTGCTAAAACCATATGAGCTCCACGTGTATCTTTAACTTACCGGTATGTACCATAGTATATAGTCATATACTCAGTACACTAGTACTAGTATTAGCACTAGTATTACATATACTTTGTATTCATTTAGCTCATTGGAAGATGTTTGTACCGGAGCACGTTTTTATAATGGCTCCCTAGTGTGGCCATTTATTATAGCAGCCACTGCTTATAGAGGTTTTGGCATTTTACATGCCTGATTTAATTACCGAAATAGAATTTCAAGGTGGCGTCATTGTCGTGTAGGTTTTTAGTTCTAAACCACTTCACTGAAGTGAGAGTTTCACTGGTCAAACGGACATTGTCTAGCGGGCAAATGTCAGGCACTCCCAAAGAGAGTCCCAGCTATGATCACTGCTTGTTGCCTCTATTCTTTTAGTTTAGAACGAGTTGCATTGACAACATGCTCATATGAAGTCACACTTTGAGGCTCTATAGCTCTGCACATGATCTTTGAAGTTCGAATTAATAGGAAAGAAAAATATCAGTGGTTGTAAGGATATATCATATTTCATTCCTTTTACAATATCAAGAATAGAGTCTTCTCCTTTCATAGCGTTAGGTAGTTGTGGAGAATATCTCTCCAAAACTCGCATGTAGTGCAATTGCTTTATCATAGTATCCAGGGGCCATGTTCACGAAACCTTTGCTAAAGTTTGTTAGTTGCTATGGTGAATTCGACTACATGTACTTTTAGCAACTGACTAGATTAGTAAGGATCCCTTAATACAGCCCCTGGGAGATAATTTGTCACAAAAACATTACTGTACATTCCATGTACATGTATACATAGGAATAACAAGAATTGTCTCAAGATCATAGTACAAATTGAGGTGAATGGCTGTAGACACGGTTTCATTCTATTTTGAGGTATAGATTTGTGTGATACTAATAAGCTGGGAGCATCCTGCTAATGGGTAACCATGGTAATGTGGTATCTTGTTTTTCTTTTCCGTAACCAGCTCCTACAACAGGTGCCCCTACCACAGTGTCACCAACCACAACAGCTGGTGTTGCCACGGAGAAGGTGACCACCAAAGCAACAACGACTCCTGTCCCTCCAACCACACCAAGTATGTTTTTGTTATATATTTTGCATATTATTTAACCCGCTCAGTCCCATAGGTGAGAAACTAAGTTGTTATTAATGTGGGGCTGCCAGTGATATTGGTACTGAGACGGTTACAGACAGGGTGTCCCTTTTGCAGGTATAAAACAAACAAAATTTTGTAAAAATTATATCTTATCAACTATGTCTGGTAGCCAAGACTATGTCCTTTCCCCATGTTGTAAGGGGGGTCTATGGTCCAGCAACATGGAAGTCTTTGTTACCAGACCCGGTAGTCACTATGACCATTGTTTCTTTGTAACGCGGACAAATTTCAGAGGGTCATGTTCGTAGTGTGTGTCGACGTATTCCACGTACAGCTTAGAAACTAGGCAGACGAGGACGTGGTCTAGTTATACGCGTCCATGGGAGTGATTCTGGAGCTATCATCCCCCAGTTTGTGGAAGACTCTTGCGCAGGAAATTGATTGTGAGGTTTACGGCCGAGTAATAATTCATGTGAGTGATTGGGATCTCCTGGATGGATGGTGCTGGGGATGTCGGCTAAATAAAGAGAGATGGAGGCCGGGAGGTGACGGAATGGGAGGAAAGAAGTGAGAAACTGTCAACGAGGCGATGTGTCCTGGGAGGGGGGCTCGTCAATGTGACAGTTGCGACTCAAAGGAATTCTATGAAATACATCAATGTGTTAACATACAAAATTAAGAAGTCTGCGATGCTTTTGATCATGTTTATAATGCATGTTAGAGGCCAGCTGTGGGGGCCATATTCATGAAAACTTTCTTGCATAGCACGTTACTCAAAATGCTTGTTATTTTACATGAAAGGAATATGATTAGGGTTATTCATTATATTCCACGAATTTTTATTTTAAACCCTGTGTGGAAGCTTAATACTATTTACACTTGACATGATTATCTGGGCCATGTTGACTATAGGTTTTTAATTATTTTAACTTACCATCAATGATAACTACCAGGGCAACAGCCAATGAGCTCTCATTATTGTACCTGTTGCCATGCTACTTTCCATTCTTGGTAAGTTACAATAATTAAAAACTTATATGCAACATGGACTAGGGCATTTTTTTCCTCCATACTAACATTATTGACATGCATGTTGTGTGTTGTGTTTTCCAGCCGTCCCCATGACAACGAAGCGGCCAGAGTTCTGCCTGCCTGTGATTGTGAGGGATGTTCAGTGGCAGCACACTCCCGCTGGGGTGACGAACGAACAGGACTGCCCCCCTGGGCATACCGGTGAGTATCCATCCTCCAAGCATCCTACTCACTCTGGACCAATGGTCTAGCACCAGTGGAAAAAGTCATATACTTAGTGGCAGAGAGACCAATGGTAGAGCGTCGATGAAAAAGTCAAATTTTTCCAGAGGGACTGATGGGCACAGGATGGCCATGGGGAACAGAGGGGCCAATGGTCAAGCATCAATGAAAAAAAGTCATATACTCAGTTGCAGATGGGCCGATATAGGCCAATGGTCAAGAATCAGTGAAAAAGTCATATACTTAGTGGCAGAGGTGCCAATGGGCATAGAGGGGCCAATGGTCAAGAATCAGTGAAAAAAGTCATAAACTTAGTGGCAGAGGTGCCCATGGGCATAAAAGGGCCAATGGACAAGAATCAGTGAAAAAAAGTCATAAACTTAGTTGCAGAGGGGACAATAGGGGCAAATGGTCAAAGATAGAAATTAAAGCTATGATGAAATTGTTATATACCGTTACTTAGTGCTGTAGCATTTTAAACAAGAGATGCTCTTCAAGGAAACGCCATGAACATTGCTCCCACTTGGTCAACAATGGTTAGCAGGCCGAACGGGAGTTTGACTCGATTTGTGTTTTCTATTGACCTTTAACAAGATTTGATTTGTTTTGTAACATACTTTGGCCTATACCTTAAGGAGAGGCATTTACAGATGTGCAAAAATAGTTTGATTGGGATGATTATACAGCATGCATGACTCGGGACACGCCTTGATTTTACCTTACACAAATTCTGGTAATCAAACCAACTTTTCTGATATCTGTCGCTGGACATTGAATTGTAGCAGGTAAGAGTGGTTCCCAGCATGCATCTCTGCGTGGTTGGGCCTGCACACTAGCAGTCCCCACCCCACTCCTCGCCAGTAAAAACACACGTCAGGGACGGATATGTGAGGTGAATTTAGAACCATCTAAGAGTATTTTTACGCCACGCCGTTGATTAACGTGCCAATGGGCCGTGGCATGTACGTCAGCGTGAGTGTTCAGTTGAGGGTACGAACGTAGGGGATGATTAAGAGCTCGATTAGACTCGGTCCCTGGAGGGTAGCTATGCTAGAGTGTTACTAGGAGTGTAATAGCTCCCCCCGTACATCATATCATCATATACAGTAATCATTGCCTTGCATGTACAGGCTTATGTGAGCTCAAAAATCTTCCTTCATTGAATGTTGATCAAGTTTGTAAGACAAGAATAAATGCTTTGTAAGGTTATTCTTTCACATCTTACTGTAGATCTGCCACGGGTTATTTAAACTTGGAAATATGTGATATGAAAGCTTATAATAGTGGTTGAGTGATCTTGATTCTTAAGAAACATATGGCATATATAGAGGTTATATGAATGTGGTATATAGGTTCTTAGCCACACAAGTTAAACAAAATACTAGTAGTTTTACCCTGTTAAAATAATGTGCTAATAAGATTTTTTTTTAGATGCATGGTTATTACCCTTTGTTTTCTAAAAGGGCAACAGTAAGAAGCTTTTGGTAGAATTACAAAACCATCAAGCTTGATAGCCAGTCAGATTCCATCACATTTCTAAAAGAGAGCAATGTAATCGAGAAAGACCTGCTGTCAAGTCATGTGCGAAGTTGACTGCGATTCAACCTCTGATTGCCTTTGTCCTTGAATATAAGCCATCCTGCAATGCACTCTGTTCAGCCGAGCTGCTTCCCTCTTTGGTTTCGGTCATGTCAGCTCTCTGCTAGCTGGAGAGGATATCTGGCTGATACTCGCAGGAAATCCAATTGTTGCCCACATGGAACACCTCTAGAGGTGTTGTGGCTTGGCGTAAGAGGTATTCCTTGATTTAAAGTGAGCAATTTGATTAACTACATTCAGATCTCGCTGATGAGTGATGATGTCATTGTCCTTTTGTTTCTTTATCTCTATGTTTGTGTCAGTAATTTACTGATGTCATGCTGGCTACCTGAAATGAAAATGAACCTCCATAAATTTTGACCAGAACTGTTTATTCCTCTACCTTATGTCAAAGCTGCTAGGAAGGAGTCAATATTATTAATTTGATACTAAAGCGTGTTTTCCTTTGTGATACAGAGAGGGTTATTGAATAAGTAGATGTATTTACTTAATGTAAATACTTCTGCTGTGCACATTAATATGGGCCATTCTGCATGCTATATAGGCTATCCACTGTAATACGTCGCCCCATGCGAGCAGGGATCCTGTAGCCTTTGAAACTCACATCAAATCAAGCTTTGAGCGTAATAAGTGGCAAGTTTGCCTGATTAGCTGCAGCTATCAAAATCATCCGTTGTAGCAAGTTTTGATTTGGCATCGTCATGGTGACTTTCTGGCAGATGAAATACGGTAATGTGCCATGTCAGCGTGGATGCGATTTACAGGAAAAAGCAGACTCCATATCTGGACAGCATAGCCACTCCTTTCATTTTGTGGCAAAATATTGACGCAACAAGAAGGATTACATGCAATCTTTCCCATCGGAATAATGCATACTGACAGAATCTGTTGCATCGCCTAAAGAAACATAGCAAACAAGAAAATAACTGAGCCAATTTTTTTTTTTGAGGGGGGGGGGGGCGAATTTGGCTAAGATTGTGACTTTTGGGGGATGGGTATTAGGTGTGAGTGGCTTCATTGAGTGTATTTGGTTCGGTTTTGAATTGGATGATTCTGGTAAAGTGGTAAATTTGTTTATCAGTGCCGTGATCTGACTGCGGTGATTCATGATTAAGACCAGATGAGGTCCCATGTGACTGAAACATAGTCTGGACTGTCTACATAACGGTGGGATCAGGCATAGGAAGGTGGAACCTCAACAAACTCTGCTATATTTGGGAGAATGTTATTAAAGAATGCAAGCCATGACAAAGCATTTAATCCTTTTATTCACATGGGAACTAGAGTATGTACAACCGATTGAGCAGTTTTAGGCCTTGCACTAAAAGGGTTCATTACATAATACACATATTTGTTGGCTTGTTAAGAAAGTGAACAACACGTCGGTACACAATTATGATATTGTCAATGCATCACAGGTAGTATTTTCAATGTGCATGCTCATGCGGGTTCTGACAAGTGTGCATGTGAATATGAAACTCATTATTTTAGAAGTCTATAAGCAGAAGATTTTGTTTTGTAACTCTGTACATTAGTGATAAGGGATCAATCACAACTTTTTATGAGATGGGGCCTAGTATTGTACATTTATTAACTAATGAGTTCCTTTTGGGCGGATGGAGGGATGCATGAATGGTGAGTTAACTCTCTAACGTTTCCTGCTTGCTAGACCGAGGTTAGTGACGATGTTAATGTATGAAGCCCTGAAGAGTCACAGGCGCGTTTTAATTGCGTGAAGCCAGTTTCCAGGTGATAGGAGAAACAGTGATGTTTAGTGTCTCTCAGATGACACATGTGTAAGGAAAGGTGAGTGTGTGTGTGTGTGTGTGGAGGAGGGGGGGGGGGGTCTAATTTGACTTAGTTTCCTTGATGTGCCATCTTAACTTAAATCATAGACCTTTTCTGCCCCCCCCCCCCCCCCTCTTTTGTTCTCACCCTGATTTCATGCATTCATTAGATACAGTCAAATGATTAGCTTGTTTATTCCTAGCTGCTATACCGTTTTTGCATGTAGGTCATCGAAAGCTGCTATTCCTTTACTTTCTGTATTTCTTTCAGCATTTTATTTAAAATTTCTATAATTTGTTAATATTAGAGATTAGGAAAGTTACCAGTCGGTTATTTTGTTGCTATTTTCCTTCATCTGAATCATAGGGTATGAAACAACTTTGCAGTACTGAATGAATATTAATTATACAAGCAGCTTGAACTTTAGATGCGCCATTAATACATTTGTGCACAAGCATCACACACAAATCCCATAAAGCAGCATTTTGCTTTGGCGCACAGAGGGTTAATCTGATAGGGTGTTAATAGCTGATGATGACAGGTGAACAGAGAGCAAAACCTTGCAGGTTTGAGGTAATTAGGAAGGAATCTGGGGGCTTAGAGGCTGAGGTTTGGAAGAGAGCGATTAGCCCGGATTGCTTCCCTGATGTAGTCCAGTCATAAGCTAGTGCCCCTTGAACATTACCCAGGTGAAAGGAAGGTAATGTGGTGGGTGACGCGAAGGGGGGAGGGGAGGGAGGGGAGGGGCTTGGAGGGTGAGGGATAATCCCCAACAGGGGTGTTCATCATCCTCTCCTCCTGATACGCCCTCCTGATCTTCCCTCCTCCTTGCCCTCCTGCAAGGATGTGAGTCACTCCAGAACCCACCGATTATTGATCAAGATACCACCCTGCACTAACCTCTCCTGGCAACACAGGATTAGCCAGCAGCTCCTGAAGACTCGACCCGCTGATTACGCGCTCGTTACGGGCCCATCCAATTAGCAAGAGAGAGTGAGAGAGAGGGAGGCGAACTAGAAAGCCTAGAGTGGGTCGGTTGGTTTGGATGAGGGCCAAGTTTGTTTCAGCAAGTTATATTGGGAGTGTATTTGAAGTTCTGTCTTTAGGAAGATTGTGGTGTGGCCAGACACAGTTAAAGTGACTGTGGTGTAGCTAGACATAGTGGCAGTCCCAGAGGCCTTTGGTCAGCTGTCTGTCCAGATGCCTCATCAGGCAGTAAGATGAGCAGAGAGATGTAAATTCCAGACCCTTGACAGGTCTAGCTGTGTAGATGTTTCATTGAGGAGTCGGATTTTGGTTGGTAGAACTTATGGGGTGTTTGCTCAGAGCACAGTGGTGTGAATAGTCGAATCTTGACATTTAGCTGTCCAGATGCCTCATCAGATAGCAGGATGAGCAGAGAGATATGAATTGTAGACCCTTGACAGGTCTAGCTGTGTAGATGCTTCACCATGGAGTAGGATGTTGGTTGGTAGAGGTTATAGGATGTAAACTCAGAATGCAGTGCTGTGAATAATACACCCATTGCAGGTCTAGCTATACTCAATATTAAATGCAGGTCGGGCAGATGGAGTATGGCCAATTTTCAAAACGTCAAATTATAGATATGGACTTCATTCCAGATTAAAGTCAATTATTGCAGAGGATTGGCATAGTTAGGGTTGTAATCGTTCAATGTCTGATGGCTTAGACCATGAGATACATTAGATATGACTGGCTAGCTTTAATTATTGTGCAGGAACAATTCTCCCTACCGCATATAGCCGATATCAAGCGATATCACCTCACGATACCGATATCTGATCGATTGCTCTTGGGACGTATACTTCCGGTAAGAACTGGTTGTCGGCAGAAAGTGACCAAGAAATCACTTTTTTTTATGAATTAAGCAGTGAAAATTTTGTGTAGGGTTGTGGTTGGGGTCAGGGTTAGGTTTAGAATAAGGTTTAGGGTTAGTGTTAAGGTCAGGGTTAGGTTTAGGGTTAATATTCATAAAATTAGTTGGATACCCTGGTCCCTGGGATTGCCGAATGTTCGTGGACCGGAAGTTCATATCCCAAGAATTAAAGGTAAAAAAATTAGAGCGCCACACACGTTCAGATTCGGAGAGCTATATGCGATAGGGAGAATTGACTGTTGGCAACACTTCACTGTACCCCATATTAGTGGAACATGAATTATGTGACTGTTTAGTCTAAGATGGAAGAGAAATTGATGGTTTCCAGACATGTATTGACAAACTGTTCTCTGCTCTTTCTGTCTCTCCTCTCTTTCCTCTCTCCTCTCTTGCTCTTCTCTTTCTATATCCCCCGTTCCTTCTCTCCTTCATCCTCCTTCTTCTCTCTCCTCTCTCCTTCCCTCTGTCTTCTCTCGCTCTTCTCTTTCTATATCCTCTGTCATCTCTCTCCTTCCTCCTCCTCCTCTCTCCTCTGTCCTTCTCTTTCCTTCTCCCTTCTCTCTCTCTCCTCCTCTTTCCTTCTCCCTCCTCTGTCCTTCTCCCTCCTCTCTCCTTCTTTCTCCTCTCTTGTCCTCTCCCTCCCATTCTCTCCCCTGCAGGCGTAGCGTATTGGGAGTGTAGTGACAACCCGTCCGCCCACTGGGTGGAGTCTGGCCCAGACCTGAGTGACTGCGTCTCCATCAAACTCCAGAACATCACCAACCAGGTAAAATGACACAAATATTCCACAGAGCAGTAGTTCATCTGGCACATAAAATGTTGAAAGAAAGTTTTGCGTGCCTCTCAAGTTATATCAGAGAAAGAGAAACAAAGACCTCCGGTCAATGAGCCTGGTAAGGATAAGACAGGTGACGAGGAAGAGCAGGTTGAGATGGTGTGGCCATGTGGCTAGGAGAGAAGAGACCCACTAGCTCCAGAGAATACTAAATCTCTCAGTTGTCGGGAGGAATCCATGTGGGAGACCTCGCAAGACATGGGAGGAAACAACCAAATAAAACAGAAAAGTGTTAAACATTACCCACATAGACCCAAATAACAGGACAATATGGAGGAGAGCCATATCAAGGAAATTAAGTGTCCAACCCCACAAACATGGATTTAAAACATTGATGATGATGATGTGATTATTACATGCTGAATGAAATCTATTGACTTCATGATATTCTGATGGCAGCGGTGTGTATATATGTTTATTGTCATTTGCTCCAATCCCAGTTGGTCCTCTCACCATTTCGTCTACAAGGAACCCCTTAAAAATACCGTTTTAGAATAAAATACTGGGTTAACTTGTCAACAACTCTAATCTACACGATAACCTTACCCGATAACCCTAATCAAGACCCCCTACACTAACCCTAACCCATACATATCAGCATGTGATGGTAGACAACATGGTGAGTGGACCAACTGGGATTGGACCAAATGGCAAATCACCTGTATATATGTATATTGCCTTTGCGCAATGGTTTATTAATTTACCAGATTTTAGTCATTCAGATGAAATGAAAGTTATTGTAGCATCATTCAAAATATTGATTTCAGCCCAGTCGTGTCTTTCAAAAAATCATTTCTTCTGACTAAAGCGATAGGGTGCAGTATCTATATTTGAAAGACAAACTGAGCGGTTGGCTTTGTTAGTGTGAACAAAAGAGCAAAGTGGAATAATGACTTTGGAAGACTAAATGTGATTGGTTGGCTTGTGTGTGTAGCTGGAGCAAGGTGCGTCTGTGGCCGTCATCTCGGAGGACCTGGCGCAGACTGTGGATGATGGGGAGGAGCTGTATGGAGGGGACATCGTCACGGTAACCAACATCCTGACGACCTCCCTGGAGACCCTGGACCAGCAGCTTGAGAACGCCACGGCCGAGGAGAAGACGGAGACAACCAAGGAGGTCACCAAGGTATGTTAACGCACATTGGTTGCACTTACTGACTATAGTGAGCCAAGGATCCAAAATCATATGACCACTATTTGGTGTGCCTTGTTAATGGTTAAGCATATTGTTTGGAACAGAAGAAGATAGAGGTGCAAAGCCGCCAACCCCTCTTTAAGGTACGGCACTTGATGATGATGATGATGATGATGGTAATGATGATGATGATGATGATGATGATGATGATGATGATGATGATGATGATGATGATGATGATGATGATGATGATGATGATTGCAAGTAAGGGGACACTTCTAGATTGATGATGATTGCAAGTAAGGGGACACTTCTAGATTGATGATGATTGCAAGTAAGGGGACACTTCTAGATTGATGATGATTGCAAGTAAGGGGGCACTTCTAGATTGGTGATGATTGCAAGTAAGGGGGTACTTCTAGATTGGTGATGATTGCAAGTAAGGGGACACTTCTAGATTGATGATGATTGCAAGTAAGGGGACACTTCTAGATTGATGATGATTGCAAGTAAGGGGGCACTTCTAGATTGGTGATGATTGCAAGTAAGGGGGCACTTCTAGATTGATGATGATTGCAAGTAAGGGGACACTTCTAGATTGATGATGATTGCCAGTAAGGGGGCACTTCTATATTGATAGACAGAAATCATTACTTCACAATTCGTATTGATCCCATTTTAGATTTGAATTCCCGCTTCCACCCCTTACCTTTGACGATCACCTAATTCATTCAAAAATGGTCACTGCTAGGTATACAGAGACAACATTGGGCCCCAGGTGATTTTGCCCTTGTAAAGTAAAAATGAGCCACCAAAATTGTTGTCATAGGTTATAATGCAAAATAAACTTAAGCAGGATGGATTTATGACATAAGGGTTGAAAAGAAGCCCAAGCAATTTTTTCCTGGAGGTAATGATTTGGTTTTATTTTGGAAATGATTTTGCAGAACTACCTGAAGGTTGGGAGCGCCATCCTGGAGGACAGTAATCTGGACTCGTGGGACGACCTCCCAGATGACACCCAGACTCAGACTGCCTCCTCCCTCATCACCTCCCTGGAGGAGTCCGCCTTCCTCCTCGCCGATACCCTGGACGATGACCAGACCCTGGTCGAAGAAGAAGCCAACGTCGGTGAGTTGGCACGCCTGCATGAGAGAGACAGTCTGGTTGATGCGAAAGAAGTTTCCTGTGAAAAATGTCGGCAATTGTGAATCCACTTTTGAACAGGTTGTATGGCTGATCAGACCAAGTTGGGAGAAATGTATGCTTGAAGTGAAAGTTTATTGGAATCATGGATTGTGCAATCACTGTTGAGTTCTTCATACTGCATATCGAGGAAAATCCCTAGACGGGAAGTGGCTATGACTGCAAAAACAATCTGAATGTTCCTGCGCGGTGCATCATGGGACACATTTTCCTTGTCTAATTCTTTTTATAGTTAATGCCTACATATTACATGATAAAATCATGTAAAGATGACCACCACTCTTGATTTCCCATAATGCATTTGCTGTGCAGTGCAATCCAAGCCTTGTGCCATGGACATCTCTGGTAGGGTGGTACTGACAAAGTGCATCGCCTTACTGCGCACTCCGTTGACCTGTGAGTGAGTTGGCAGTTTGCTAGACTTGTTCACCAGCCACTCGTTTCCTGTGGGAGTTCAGCGGGTTTCGGGTTGAAAACGTAGCATGTAAATCAGAGGAGATGAGAGTATGCAGAATGGATGGCCCATTTTTTAGTGATCGGCTGTCCGCTCATCATTTATCTGTTTTAATACATTGGTTTACTACCTGACGCATACGTATGTAAAATGAGCCTTTGGATTGAACAGATGAACGGCGATACGCAAATAAAACGATGAAGAAAACACATCATTTACCTGTTATGATAAACTAGTTTACTACCTGAGACATGTGTGAGATTCATGTGTATCCTTTGGATTGAACATGTGAAAATCATACACAAGTAATACAATGGAAGAAAGCACGTGGTGACAGAGGGATTGTGGACAAGTTGGAATATTTGTTATACACAGGTGTTTAGTATTTCAAAGAGGAGAAAAAGAAACAACAAGGTCCTACCTAATTATTTCGGGGAGAGAAAGGGGAAAGAGAGGACAGAGAGCAGGAGATTGCTGAAGTGACAAGAGATGATTTAAGATTTAACCAGGAAGACTGATACAGAGGACAGGAGAGTGACAGAGGCAGTGAGAGAAACAAGGAAATATATATATATCTAAAAAAAGATAGGCAGGGGCACAGAGAGTGAGAGAGAGAGGGGGGGAGGGGGGAGGGGAGAGAAAAAAATCACCAGATAGATGGAAAAAGAAAGAGAGACTGAGAGAGACATGGAGAGAGACACACAGTTACACAATTAAAGAACAAGAGGGAGACAGAAAGAGAAAGGGAGAGAGAGAGAGACAAGCACACAATTAAAGAGCAATAGAGAGAAAGGGAGAGAGGAAGGGAGGAGTAGACAGACAGAAAGACAGACAGACAGACAGACATATAATAGAGCCAAAGCCAAAGGAATATGAACACAAGAGGAAGAGTGAGGGAACGACAGAGACAAACAAACCAAGAGAGCATATAAAAACATGTCTGAGTGGATGTGGTGTAGTTCATTAGCTCGTGCACCGACATGTCACTTCTGCACATTCCTGAACCTTTTATTTTTTTGCTCTCAAGGTGATAAATCTCTGAACTTGTTGGAAAAACCAAAGGAAATCTTAATTTCCATGAACTAGCAGGAAATATGCAGTAGGGTATCTTCCTCACTCTCCACTTCTCCGACCCAAAGGAACTCCCTTACTAATCTGTTTGTCTCTCTGTCTGTCTGTCTGTCTGTCAGGTCACTCTATCTCTCTTACCTGATTTGTTTGCACACGACAAGGCCTTTGACTTTCAATCCTTTGAGAGAATATTTGACATTTTCATTTTGTCGTAGCACATTGTGTTTGTCATTTCAAACGTGGCAAATCGCTCTGAAGATTCGCCGTAACTCTTCCACGGCCCTCTGTGGGAATTGAGTATGTCTCAAGCTGAGAAAGAGGTGGTGGGTGGGTGGGTTTGATTGAGAGCGCCAGCTGGCTTCATCATAGGCTAGGCACCTCGGATCACGCGCGGTGATTAAGGCATGATTAAGAAACGTGCTTGTCATAATTGACAAGTAAATTAATAGTGCTATTCTCCTTGATATGTGAGAGCTGCAAGCACTGTGGTGTTGTGCTTATAACCCAAATATTTGGTGAAGAAGAGGTTGGGGCCTTAAGGTAGGTTAACCATTTTTATGCCAAACAAAATAGTGTTCTATGGGATTTGTGTGTATTACTTGGGAATACATTCCCATATGGCACGCAAAGAGTTGGAAGATATAAAATGATAATAAAATATTGTGAAAACACATGCCTGATATTGGTATTATACTAGAGATTTGAAAAGTTGTTTGATTACAATGTTAAATATAGTAACTTGTAAAAGACTAGAGTGTGGACTCTTCTACGATAAACTCATGGCTCAGTCACCGATGAAATAAATATGTTTTGTTGCTGTCCTCTTTCAAGCTGGACCCTTTAAGGGTATGGTATCTAGTGTATTGATTAAGATGTGTCAGAAGGATGCAGGGAAATAATGGTAGGCGTCACCATGCATGCACTCCTGTCAGACAACATCAGCCAAAGTTTCTCCACGGGGGTCATAGAAGACTCCTGACAGCTGCAGACACCCAGAGGATGCATGCATTGCATACTGGAGAAGCCAGGAATTGATCTAGTTTTTGAGGTGTCTGGTGAGCCATCGGCCGGGCGCTGCGTTGGAGACAAGCCTGGTCTGATTCCCCGAGGTCACCTGTCCCCCTCCATCACCCCCCTTGGTACCAACCAATCATGCTCCCATGTCAATAACACCACTATTTATCGACTATAGGACAGAGAGGGTTAACTCTTTATGTATCAGACATAATGATGCTGAATGGGAGTTGGGTACGTTATTGGATGAAGAAATGCACTCATGGCACATTTAGAGTGAACAGTCCTGTCTGTGTGAGGATCAGCCACTGGCTCTTGCTGGAAGGAACACTCTTAAAGGGATAGTTCACCCTGAAAGTAAATTGGTTTCACTAAAAGCAGACATGTGACAGAAACATATTACTGAAGGTTTGACGTAAAACCTGTCAAAGGATAAGAGTGCATGATCTTTAACTTTCTTTCATAACTTTCTTTTCCTTTGACATATTTCATCAAACCTCCACTGATATGTTTCTTCCATGTGTCTGACTTTATTGAAATCAACTTAATTTCAGGGTGAACCACTATTCACACTCTCTCTTTCCTCTCTATTGTCATTTTGCTCTCTCTTTCTCACCCCCCCCCCCAACTCTTTTCTCTCTATCTCTTTAGTGTCCTCCTTTCCAAATCAACAGGCACAAGTACATCACTCACTCTTCCCTCATTCACTCTTTATGCCCAACTTTTCTTTACATTTCACAGCAGAAATTGATTTTAAGAAGAAGAGAAGTGAATACTGATCACATTAAGGGATTGACCATTGCAATTTCCGAATACATAGGATTTTTAAGAGATTCACTCTGAGCAAAACTAAATTGTTCCCGAAATGATCAGGCTATTCCATTCCTACAGCATAAAGCTGCTTTTTTTTTTCTTCTTACGTTCTTTGGATCTCAATTGAGTGTGTATTTCTCTCTATATCTATGGAACTATGGGACGCTACTACAGTGACGATTTCAGCCAACAATGTGTAGAATGCAATTGAAGGGTTTAACAATTTCACAGGGATACACTGTACCTGTTTTGTGTTAGATCTCGATTTAGTGTGTTATTTTGTCTTCAACATGTCTTTGAGGCTATGGGAAGCTAGAGTCACAATTTCAGCAGGAGTTGGGGGAGCGGGAAGGAAGGGCAGGGATATGACGCTGCCTGGCATTGTGAGCCATGCCGTCTTCATTAGATGGCAGGTGGAGAGAGAGAGAAACAGAGAGAGAGACAGAGACAGAGACAGAGATAGACAGACAGAGACAGATATAGAAAGAGACAGACAGAGAGAGAATAAGAGTGACAGGGAGAGACAAAGAGAGAGAGAGACAGAGACAGAAGAGAGAGAGACAGAGAGAGATAGAGAGAATAAGAGTGACAGGAAGAGAGAGAGAGAGAGAGAGAGAGAGAGAGAATAAGAGTGACAGGGAGAGACAGAGACAGAGACAGAAGTGAGAGGGACAGAGAGAGATAGAGAGAATAAGAGTGACAGGGAGAGAGAGAGAGAGAGAGAGA
Organism: Arbacia lixula; assembly: GCA_963669155.1. NCBI lineage: Eukaryota > Metazoa > Echinodermata > Echinoidea > Arbacioida > Arbaciidae > Arbacia > Arbacia lixula. Next base: position 9,509,873 of record OZ022580.1, read on the forward strand.
GAGAGAGAGAGAGAGAGAGAGAGGGGGGAGGAGAGAGAGAGAGAGAGAGAGAGAGAGAGAGAGAGAGAGAGAGAGGGAGGGAGGGAGGTCCCAGCACAGCGACGTCATCTCCTCCCCCCTTGTCCGCATTTGTCTGCAGCCTTTTTGGGAGTCCCGTTTCCTCTGGCCCGGAAGGAGGGCGACCTGTCGGCAGGTGGGGGGGGGGGGGGGGATGAAGACTACCAAAGGATTTGTCATCCTGGCTAGCTACACATGTATTGAGAAACAATTATTGTGGCTTGATTTGTACATGAAGGAGCCATTTCTATCTTACAGAGATACCTGTTTAGTTTGGAGCTCTCCAATTTTACAAAAGAATGAAAAGTCTTCTCCCATGATGCACCAGGCATCCACATTCAGAGTTTGTTTGCTTGTGCTTTCATGTGCTAGCGTATGAGACCGGAAGCGGACATGACTGCGAATTAAATGTGGATGCCACTGCGCAATGCATTATGGGATGGCTTTTCCTTATGTGTGTGGCCTGGAGAATTTGTCAATACAAAACAGAACAATCTCAGAGCAGTCTCAAAGCAATCTTAAAGAAAGGGCCAAGATTCCATCTATGGCATGAATCAGTGGCCGGGCTGTCAGGAAGCTACATGTCAAGAGATGTCAGGGGGTAATTACTGCTTTTATTGGAGGTTGCCACTCCGCTCTGGCCGGCATGTCTGTCCGTCTGTGGTTGGTCAGAAGATTTTCTTTATGTGTGCGCTCTTTATCAAAAGCTGAGGGTGGTATGGGGGAGCGTGTCCTGTGATAATTGATTGCTCATTCACCGGTTGTCATCTTTGGCCATTAAGGTGTTGTCAGGCTGTGAGGATATCCATGAACAATTGCCTCGTCTTTAACCAATTTGGGACCAAGTTCCCAAAATATGTGGTTTGGGGCTGTAACTATTGATATCAACTGTTAAAAATATTAAAAGATGCATCATGTGAAAGAGCATGAATTTCTGCCCAAGATGAATCCATTTGGGGCATTTAGTGATGTACATTTATATTACCTTCGTAATGATATTTCAAAGCAAAATAAGGGGCAAATGGGCACTTAACCTTCAAATTGGCAACACGCTGAAAAGGTCGAGATCCCTCTTTTGCTCCTCAAACTGGCATGATTTTTTGCTCTTCTAACTTGAATGATTTTGATATTTTACTAATTTCTAATGAAATTTACATTACATGTCCTCATAAGAAAAAATCATTTGAAATAATAGCAAGCCAAATAGTGATCAGTTTTGCTAAAAAGAAAAATGGCCTTCGTCCTGAATGAGTTAACCCCCTCATTACCATGTGGTCATTAATTCTGTTATGAATCAAATGGTCGCTTCATGCCTGGGTATCAAGAGAGTTAACCCCCTCAGTTCCTTGGGTGCATGATATGTACAATATGTCAATGGTCTTTTCTTAGCTTGGTACTAGGAGGTTTAACCCTCTTAGTACCATAGGTGCATGACATATGATAAGTCGATGGGCTTCTCCTGGCTCGGTGCTGAGAGGGTTAACCCCATCAGTACCATAGGTGCATGAAATGTGTGATAAGTCAATGGTCTTTCCTTGGCTTAGTACTGAGAGTGTTGAAGCAGATTTATGAGGCCCATCAATAATTGACAGCTTTCAACAGCACATGAAAGGAACAGCCTTGTGTTAGTTTTTGTACTTTCTACACTGTAGTACTTTATCATGTTCCTATCAAGCATGCACCTGTTGCCAATCTTCACTCCATTATGATCTACCTTTCAAGTATATGAGTAATGATACACGAAACCTGCTGTAGGGACCACTTGTTATAGAAAGACTACCCGCGTATTAAGATAATAATTTTGATTTCCCTAGCTTGGACAGCACTTCTCATTGAAACCTGTGTTAAATTAACTTTAACATAAAGACCACCTCCTCATAAAGACCACATTTGTTTATAAGTTTCACCGCCTAGCATCTTAGCCTGCCTCTTGAAAGACCAAAACTCATCTCTAGCAGTTAATACAATTCTGCTTAAAGTCTGTTTCCAGTTCTAACTTTGAGAGGGAAGTTCTCGTATATGACTCCCCCTCCCCCTTTTTTTGTGGCATTTACAAAATTAAATTTTTTCACCTGCAAAAGGGCTACTTTATAGTTTAATTGATTGATAATTGGAAACTACTGTTGATGGAAGTATGTTCTCATTTTTGACTGTGTTGTGTGCACCGGTTCTTTATCGTTTGCCCGCAGTAATGGAGGTGGTGGTGAGGGGAGAAGATGAGGAGGGGGATCTAGTCTTCCCAGACCCCAGCCAGCTGTCGGGGGACTGGCAGGGCATCACAGACTCCATCACGCTGCCGGCAGACACCCTCAAGGAGAGGACCAAGGATGGTAAGACAATTCCTTCTTATCAACTCATGCTTATCTTCAGTGGGAAGACACTAGTCAGGTGTTGAGAGAGAGAGAGAAACACAAAAAACAAGGATATGATAATGATGGTATTGTTCAAAGAATTGAATGTGTTATGGAAACAGAAGAGATGATATAATCAATGTTTTGCTGCCCAGCACGCAGTAAATGCAGATTCAAGTTAACCGGCATGGTTTACTTTTTCTTTACAGATTGATCAATCAATCTGATTACTATTGAGAGTAAGATAAAAACAAAGATTATATCCCCTGATGGTATGCTAGGCATCTCACTCCTATTTCTGATGTGGTTACAAAAGTTGCTCACTGATATTGTGGTAAGCATTAAATGTAACAATAAGGGCCCCAATTTTAGGCAAGACCACTTATGTTGTGACATATGCAAGATGTCAAGGCCTCAGCAGAGCCCACGATATCAATCAGTTGTGTGAATCTACGATTGGCTAAATTACAGGACTCGGTCATTGCATGTGTGTAGGTGTACCCGGTAGGTGATATCACATTTCCAGTCGTAGGTTTTTATGGTATTAAAAGTAACATTAAATGTAACAATGAGGTGCTCTGTTTTAGGCAAGACCGATTATGTTGTGACATGTACTAGATTTTAATGCTAACTTTATCCTTATGTGAAATGAATGTAAGAAGCTGATATCTTAAGACATCTCTCTTTTCCACAGGCAAGACGAGGGTGGTGCTTTTGGCATACAACAACATCGGTCAGTTCCTCGGGGTCGGCAACGGCACCTCCGCTGGCCCAGAGGTGACCACCTACTCCCCTAGCGCCCAGAAGCAGGTGTCTTCGCGCCCCTGCTGGCCGGATGAGGAGTGGGAGACGGTGGGCAGTGAGGTCAACTCCCGCGTCCTGTCCGTGTCCATCAATGACCCCTGGCACTCCACCCCGCTCATCAAGCCGGTCAATCTGACCTTCGAGCATGCCGAGCCGGTCAGAGCCAACCTCACCGATCCGGTCTGCTCGTTCTGGAAGTTTGACAACAAGTGAGTCTTTGGTCATCTCTCTCATACCCCTGTACCCCTGTCTTACACCCATAGACACCTCCTGGACCGTGCACCCCTAGTTTCCTTTTCTTTTCCCCTCTTATATGAAATTATATCTATAACACAAAATAGCACAACATTCTATCATCTCCTGTCTGGATGTTTCTGATGTAGACACATTAAATGTCTCCCTCTGTTGTTGTGTAGGTCTAATAACTGGTTTGGCCAAGGGCGTGTGCCGGTCCACAGCAACTGTATTGTGCTAATGCACTTCTTCTTCCTATTGTCCCTTGCCTCCTAGATGTATCAGATCTAACCTTATTAAATGTCTCCCTCTGTTGTCCCGCAGGTCTAATGAGTTCCTGGCTGGAGACTGGTCTGACCGAGGGTGCGTGCTGGTCCACAGCAACTCCACCCACACTGTCTGCTCCTGTGACCACCTCACCAACTTTGCTGTCATCATGAACGTCAAGCGGCTAAAGGTAAGTCAACAAACTTAACCCATTTCTCACAGTTAGATTTCGGGGCTCCACGAACCCTGGTCCAGTTAGGATGTCACTATGTACCATGGAACTGCAGTAACCAAAGGGGTGTGGCTTGTGCATCCTATAAGGAATCTTAAGTATAGTCATAGCCTGTCATATATCATCTGTGCTGCAGATAAACAGGAGTGGAGAACAACAAGACTGCAAATATGCGGGCTCAGTAAAGGACGAGTTAATAGGATAAAGGTGAAAAAAAAAATGCCATCATACTGGATTATCTACAGGAGTTTTGTATGTTAACATGTGCACAAGGAATCAAAATCAAAATCATATTTACTAGTAGCAATATTTGATATGGCGGGAAGATCTTTTATATTGAGCACCTAAAGAACAAATATAGTATAGAGCTTAGTTGTATTACCCATAGATGGAGAGGGGTAACAAAGCAGGGCATAATTCAAAATGTTTCTGCTGGGACTAATTTTCAAGCTTGCTGTCATGAAAGGAGCACACTGAAATATGTTTTTCATTATACCATGTGAGGAGAAGTAATTTTTCACATGGACTCTTTTGTTATTTGTGGGGGGGGGGGGGCTCTTTGTATTTTTTTTTTTTTTAAACTGAGACCAAGATTGGTTTTCATCCACAATTGATACTGACACTGTTAATGTATCATTTATTCTCTGTAAATCCTATGAGAGAATGCAATACTGTAAACTGTTGACTGTTTTTTGCATTGGGTGTCTTTTGCGAATTTAAAAACACACAAATATTAACTTGGATGTTTATAAGAAAATGATGTGCACACGCACATGTATTGTACTAATAGTACTAGTACTCCATGATAGCAAATTTTACCACTCGCGAAATTGCTTAGAAGTCCCGATTCGCGAAAAATTTGACTTGCTAAGTAAATGGGGTGTACAGTATTTATTCCTGTTCCTGTCGTCTCTCTCTCTCCTTGTGTGAATCCAGATCAGCCGGCCTCACCTGTTTGCCCTGTCCTTCATCACCTACTTTGGCTTCATCATCTCCATCCCCTGCCTCACCATGGCCCTCATCACCTTCTGCATCTTCAAGTAAGTCTTCCGAGACACACGCACAGACAGACACACAGACAGACAGACACAGACACAGGCAGACCCACTACACACTAACACACAGCCAGACGTACAGTACAGACGACCACACACAGACAGAATTACGTATTCTTTTACGTTTTGTTGCAAGTCAGTCCTTGTCTGCATTGACCTTACATATTAAACCTTGATTTGAATTGATAGACAGTATTTGCATCAGACTGGATTCCCCCTTACATGGTCAGATTTAGATGTTTTTCTCCTATTTCTTGTGTTCGTTGCCCAGGAATCTTCAGAGTGACCGGACAACAATCCACAAGAACCTGTGCCTGTCCTTGCTAATGGCTGAAGTCATCTTTGTGGCTGGGATCAGCCAGACGGCAAATAGGGTGAGCCTACTTTGAATTATCAAATGAATTTATATTTGTAAATTCATGGTTATGGGTAGGTTAATAGTGGAGAAGATTTTTTTATAATTAAAAGCATTAAACCTTGTGTGAATTAATTAGCACTGTCATCTGTGCAATGCCTAATTATTGACAGTCAAATACAAGAGTTGTAGGCTTTGAACATATTTCAAAGCCACCCTTCCTCCCATACAAGGTGTGGCCAAGCTAAGGCGACACTTGCTTGTCCTTGCATCCTTAATTTTCCTGCCTGTGTCTGATTTAACTTAGTCAAATGTCTCCCTCTGTTGCCCCGTAGGTGGTATGCGGAGTGATAGCACTGCTACTGCACTACTTCTTCCTCTCGTCATTTGCCTGGATGTGTCTGGAGGGCATTCAGCTCTACATCATGCTGGTGGAGGTCTTTGAAGCTGAGAGCTCACGCCGAAAATACTACTATCCATTCGGATACAGTGAGTACAAAGTTACTTACTGATGATGATAGTACATAGTAACTCTATACATTCAATTCTACTATCTATTCGGATACCGTGAGTACAAACTTTATCCATTCGGATATGTTGATAGTACATATGAACTCTATACATTCAATTCTACTATCCATTCGGAAACAGTGAGTACAAACTTTATCCATTCGGATATGTTGATAGTACATAGGGACTCTATACATTCATAAACAATGAGTAACAAATACTACTTTCCATTTGTATACAGTGACTACTAAGAACCTCCAGTGGGATATGGGGATATTACATATTATATTCCACATACTAAGAATGTTGCTATATGATTGGTCAATAGTTGATCACGTGATGAGGCGTAGTTTTCCCTATCAGATCACCTGAGAATAAAAGTTCGTTACACTCTAGGTGATAGTACTTTTTGGTTTCGCTGATCTCTTCACTCCTCACAGTCCTAATGCGTGATTAATGTTTTGAGTACGCGCGAAAAAAAAGTGCGTTACACTCGGACTATCAGCTCCCATTTACGCGTCCAAACGCGCGTCATAATGCGCGTCCTAATTAAACGCGCGTCACAATGCGCGTCCTAATTAACGCGCATCCTAACGCGTGTTCCCCATGGCAGCAGCTCGGGGTTAGGTAGAGAAATAAACATTACTTTTGTACGTCAAATTGTCATTTTTGGTATAGATAGTTGGTTTCAGATGTGGAATATAAATCAAATAATCAACTTTTGGTTTCAGGCAATGAGACGAACTATCACTTCCTCAGCGATCTGAATGTATACGCTATCTTTCCTCAGCTGCGCTTCGGAAAGATAGCTACATCCAGATTGCCTCGGAAGTGATAGTTCATCCCATCACCTTCACCAACGTTGATTATTTGTTTAGTAATTCTATACATTCATATAGAAAGCATACCAAATACTACTATCCATTCGGATACAGTGAGTACAAAGAAACTAAATTACTTGAGCAGGAATGTAATCGTTAACCCCTTTACTTATTTTCTCTTTTGCAGTTTTGCCGCTTATTATCGTAGGAATATCTGCGGCTGTTGACTTTAGAAGTTACGGAACCCCAGAGTAGTAAGTATTGCGGTGCTTTCAGTAAATTGCTTGAACTAATTTGATTTTTTTTTTGAATGTAAGAACATTAGATCATTTTCTAGCTGTTGATTAGGAGGGTGAGAACAAAAGGAACTGTTAAACTTCAGAGGGGAAAAATTCATACTAGAATATTATAATGAATCTGTTTGTCGTAGTGTGAAAACTAGCCACAAAAGTAGCATGTTGGGAGGCCATTAAAGGGCCATTGTGTCCTTGCTGGTTCAAAGTTTTGATGAACCTCAGTGTTTCATAATCCAGTAAAACCTGCTTTAGCAGCCACCTGTGTAGAAAGACCATCCGTCTATGAAGAAGTATTATCCATGTCCCTTGAATAATGTTTCTTATTGAAACCTGTACTAATCCATTCAGTCCCCAGATGTATGAAAAAAAATGGTTCGTTACATATGTGTGTGTGTGCCCATGGGACTTATAATGTTAATATACCCTTTCAGCAACAAGATAAGATATGATTGAGACTGCACATCTTGTCTCTCTTGAGCGGTCTTTATTATACAGTTTCCAAGATAAGATAAGATATGATTGAGACTGCATATCTTGTCTCCTTTGAGCAGTCTTTATATAAACGTTCCACCGTACAAGACATGACATATTCCTCCTTTTATATTTGCAGTTGCTGGCTTTGTACAGATGGCAGTTTGAAGTGGGCCTTTGTGGGACCTGTGTGTGTCATTATATTTGTAAGTATATACAACTGTCTTCCTTGATGGGTGGGACAAAGAGATTTCACATTTCTCTCAGTCTGCATGTAAAATATCTCTCACTTTTATTCTACATCTCCCTCTTTCTCTCTTTCCCTCTCTCCTCAGTATTTCTCTCTCTTTCTACATTTCCTCCTCTCTTTATGTATCTTTCCTCATTCTCTTAATTTCTCTCTTGCACTTTGTCTTTTTATTTCTCTGTCTATCTCTGTTATTTTCTTTCTCTATCTATCATATTTCTCTCTCTCTCTCTCTCTCTCTCTCTCTCTCTCTCTCTCTCTATCTCTCTCTCTATCTCTCTCTCTCTCACTCGTCTCTCTTGTCTCTCTCTTTCGATCTCAATATTCCACAAATTCCTTAGTGCAGTACGGAGAATTGTCAGTGTTACGTCCAGCTCAGTATATCTTTTCAAAAGGTATCCTTATTATGTTGCATGTTTGTTTGTTCCCAGGGAAACATCTTGTTCCTGTCCATGGCCCTGTATATCATGTGTAAACACAGCTCCCTCCAGACCAACCCTAGAGAGAAGACCCCCAAGGAGAAAGCAACGTGAGTAAAATTATTAGGTTACCCCCTTCGTAGTTCCCTCCCCCCCCCCCCCCCCCCCCCCCCCATCCCACACTCCAACCTCAAACTCTGCCCTACTCTCCCCTCATCCTACTGTTTCCACCCTTTGGATCAGTATAGTATGAGAACTAGGCTGCCCCCTCTCTATTCCCCTTCCTGTAACCCCCTACACCAACCTCCACCCTCCTGTCCCCCTACCTCAGCGTTCCCATCTACCCCTACCTCCCCCCCCCCCCCCCACCTTCCCCTACTTCAGCTTCAGGGTAGTAGAACAACAATCTTACCGCATTTGACTCCCTCAATCTTATATTGCATGCATGTAATATTAAGAAATTAACATTACAGTATATTGACTTTATATTGTTGCAGTTTATTGATTGCATCTCTCCACACCAAACAGATAAATGCTGTCTTATGATTTTATACTGCATGTACATTATAGTGAGATTAACATTACAGTACATTGATGAAGATTATGTATTGCATCTCTTTCTTGGAAACAAAAACAGATCAGTGCTGTTGATGGTAGTCCATTGAATCTGAATTTTAGCATTTGAACACAATATGTTCCTTTGAATGACCCTTTTAGGAACATAAATTTTGATAACAATTTCATGTAAAAGTTACACATCTTGGAAACACTATTTTGGAAATTTTATCGCATCTTTGTGTATCATTTTAACTGTGGTACTCACTAGAATAATCTGAGTGATCTCAACAAAAAAAACCACACATTTAATTTCACCTTTGACCCGCCATTTGGGCATTTTGCACAATTGCTACTTATAAAACATGTTGAGCAGTGGTGCGGACAGCTTACATAATTTGATATGATAGTGACTGTAGAGTCATTGGTTGGTACGTCGCATCCTACATTCCGTACCTCATCTGCATGACTTTTCTCTACCCAAAAGGTAAATAAAAACAAGACAGAACATAAACAATTCAGATCAAATCAAGAAAGCCCTTTGGATTTCGTCCCTTCACGGGTCAGTCTTCCACCCAGCCTTTGTGTGGAGTATCTGTAGGCACAGGATGCCTTGTGAAAGGGCTAGTTGAGCTTAGGCTGCTGGTCAGAGTGTCCGAGATGACCCCTTGACCCCCATGGGACTCTGTGAGTCAGTCATATACTCAGAGCAGATGAACGGGTCAAGATATCCATATTTAACTTATTAGACACCCAGTGATGAAAGCTTTTTGTGCATGACTGCCCCAGTTTCCAGATGGCTACATATTATAGATGGGAGAGGTAAAGAGACAGACAGACAGATAGACGGACAAAATGTTACATCCTGTTCGTATCCTCTCTATAGAAACTCAGTACTCTTCTTTTCTCTCAAAACGGGTATTACCCCAAGACTTATGAAGGAACCACACACAGAAAAATACCCAAATAATTATATAAACACACACACAAAAAAAAACACTCATAAATATATACATACATATATACACATACATATATGCACACATACACATAGGAAACCTACTTCAAGTTGCTTCTCGCGAAAGTTTGTTATCCCAAGACTTGTGGAAGTACAACACACAAAAAAATACTTATACAAATATATATATATATATATGTATACACACACACACTCACACACATATAAATATAAAGTCATACGTACATACATTTATACATACTTTTTTATACATATATATTTTTTTTTACAAAAGTTTACATACAAATGAGATTTACAAATCAAACAGAAAACATACATCATTACCAACAAATACGTAGCAAATCAATTCATACATTCATACACACATGTATACGAAGGAAACCTATGTTAAGTCACTTCTCTTTAACTGGTTGTATACCACATTGCTCCCACAATGCCCTTCCAAACAGTGGCAAATACCGGCGACTGTCAGGACCCATCAACTACCTCCGACGCTCTAGCTCCATCTTCACCAAGCAGAACAGACGAACCTCAAAGTTTGTATTGTTTCTATGACAATCCATCCTCATCACCACTATCTCTCTCGGCACACCATGGCAATTCCATCTTCTCCTGTTACTAATTAATTCAAAGGTTTTCTCTCCCTCTCTCTCTCACCTTGGTGGATTTGCACTGTGTATCGATGTCCATATTCCAACACCCTCTCTCTACTAAATAACGATATTTCTCCTTTTTGTGCTAACCCAAAGAATCGGCCTGCCCCCCTTGGTGCAATGGTGCTTCAACTGGGCAATTCCACAGGTTTGGTTAAAGTCATGTAACATGAGTAACCAAAGCTTCTTTATTTTATATTCTGTTACAGTTTTGCAGAAATTATTTCAATAATTATTAAGGAAACAGTCCACCTTTCCATGACACACAATCATATCCTCAGCACAGAAACTTCTTCTTCAATTACACGACTTTAACCAAACCTGTGGAATTGCCCAACTCTACTAATATCAGTATATAACCTTGTTGTACGTGTGGGAAAAATGATTTGCTAACATTTTGCTTTCAGTAACCAGAGAACCACTAAATCCCAACAAATTTACTCAAAGGGAAAACTCAGTCCTAAAAATAAGCTGTTCTCAATAGAAGCTGAGAAGAAAATTGGACAACTAATGAGAAATTTATGAATGTTTTATTGTTTTGCCAGTCTGGTTAACCAACACCATAATTAATGCTCGCAAACGTATGTTGGATACTATGATAGCATTGGAGATGACTGAGCCACTAAATTGGAAACATTTGGACAAAATTGAATGCCTTGTGATGGGGAATCGGTGGTGTTATATTGTTAATGAAACGTAAATATGTGCAATAATTTTTACTTTTTGTATTGCATATATTGACATATGTATAATTTGGTTTGGTTAAGCCATGAAAACGCATGGTTTACTTTACATACATTCTGCAAGATGTGTATTGTTGATGTATGTAATTGTTTGTATTATTCAATATGTTTTTTAATGAGCCATGTGGATGGGAAACAAAGTGTTTTTTTAAATATTGATGTACATACTAAAATCTGTACATAAAAAAACATTCATGGTAGATAAGTAATGTGTTCTTCATGTACAGGTTACGTTGCTACATGATTCAATAGGAAATATTGTTAAACCACTAACAGGAGACAAGAAGTGTGATCTTTATGTATAAGTTACTTTGTTACAAGTTTCAATGAGAAACATTGTGCAAGGGTAAAATTACTGTAACTCACATATGCACATATCTCTCACCAGCTAAAACAGCAGATATATAAATACTGCGCCCAGCAAGCAACAAGTCTGTCACATGTAGTTAGCCCTCTTATTACCAAGACATGAAGGAACCGATGGTGTATAACCAAGTGAATGAACCCATGGTTAAGAGAGGGGTATACCTCTTTGTACCAAGAGATGACATGATCATTGATGTATAACCTAGTGAATGAGCCTATGTTTAAGAGAGGGTTAAACCTATTGGTACCAAGACATGGAGACACCATTGATTTAAAACACAGTAAATAAGCCAACGGTAGTGATGGGGTTAAACCTCTTGGTACCATGGCATGAAGAGACCATTGACCTTTAACCCAGTGAGTGAACCCATGGTTAAGAGAGGGTTAATTACATTTTCGTTCAATCATCTCTACTTTGATTATCATTTCTTTGCCTCCCTCCAGAGAGATCGAACCTCTGGACATTCCAGCTGATAACTCTGATAGATTAATGTAAGCAAGTTGCATCCCCCTGTGGTGGTGGTGTTCTTGTATCTCTCTTGGTACCAAGACTTTAAGAGACCATTGACATCTAACCCAGCGTACGAACTCGTGGTTAAAAGACGGATAAATTTCTTACTACCAAGACATGAAGGGACCGGTGGTGTATAACCAAGTGAATGAGCCCATGGTTAAGAGAGGGTTAAACCTCTTGGTACCAAGATATGAAGAGACCATTGACGTCTAACCCAGTGAATGCATGAGCCCATGGTTAAGAGACAGTTAAACCTCTTGGTACCAAGACATGAAGAGACCAATGGTGTATAACCCAGTGAATGAACCCATGGTTAAGAGACAGTTAAACCTCTTGCTACCAAGACATGAAGGGACTAATGGTGTATAACCCAGTGAATGAACCCATGGTGAAGAGAGGGTTAAACCTCTTGGTACCAAGATATGAAGAGACCATTGACGTCTAACCCAGTGAATGCATGAGCCCATGGTTAAGAGACAGTTAAACCTCTTGGTACCAAGACATGAAGAGACCAATGGTGTATAACCCAGTGAATGAACCCATGGTTAAGAGATGGTTAAACCTCTTTGTTCCATGACATGAAGGGACCAATGGTGTATAACCCAGTGAATGAAACCATGGTTGAGACAGTTTAACCTCTTGCTACCAAGACATGAAGGGATGAATGGTGTATAACCCAGGGAATAAACTCATGGTTAAGAAACGGTTAAACCTCTTTGTTCCAAGACATGAATGGACCAATAGTGTAGAACCCAGTGAATGAACCCATAGTTAAGAGAGGGTTAAACCTCTTGGTACCAAGACATGAAGAGACCATTCAGTTATGGTTAAGAGAGAGTTAACCCTCTTCACTAAGACATAAAGAGACTATTGATATTTAACCCAGTAAGTGAACCCATGGTTCAGAGAGGGTTAATCACAGTTTTGTTCAATCATCTCTACTTTGCTTATCATTTCTTTGCCTCCTTCCAGAGAGATCGAACCTCTGGACGTTCCAGCTGATAACTCTGATAGATTGATGTAAGCAAGTCGCATCCCCCTGTATAGTGGTGGTGGTGTTCTTGTATCCCTCTAGTCTATCCTACACTCACCCACCTCCTTAACCTTTTATGTGCCAGATGACACTCTGTTCTATGGGATTTGTGTGTATTGACGTGGAAATAATCCCCCAGTGGCACACTAAGGGTTAACCCCTACTGTGTGACTGTGTGAGATGATGATTCCCTGCTCTATAGCATATTACCATGTATAACCAGGGGCAAAATATATATTTGGCACATAAAAGGTTTAGCATTTTTTTTGGATATGAATGTTCGGTGGAGTGCTAATGTATTGTCTAGTCCTTTTTCTACTGGCCACATCTCTCATGAACTCTTTATGTGCTTTGTTCTCCAATTCTTTGGACCGCACATGGTAGGGGAAATCTGTGTTCCACGATGCACCATTCAGTAACATCCGGGCATTTGCGCAGTCATACCCATTTCCGGTCTTGTATACTCTTATATTTAACAGGAAATTGGTATGATAAATAAAAATGTCTAAGAATAATAATAATAAAAGCAGAATAATTCCTAATGTCACTCAGCGTTGCATTATGGGATGACTGTTTGTTACAGCAGATTACGCAGGAGTCTCGCTGCTAAATATCTGAGTGGAGAAAAGCATCCTCAAATTTGAACAAATGTGTATCAGCGGGCTCAGTAAAGAACAGCTAGTTCAGAAAGAATTGCACACAATCAAGCACGTAGAGAGTTCGACATCCAATCCTCATTAAGCATCCATTTCGTATGTTGGATGAAATGGTGGGTGGATTTCTAGCGCAGGGTGTTGGCTGTGTTCGACAGCATGCGTGTGGTGTTATCTCCCTCAGATGTTCGTGGTTTGGTAGTGACGTGTCTGGCCCTTGTATCAGCGATATTATGCTCTCATTATTAAAAGCACCCATCTCTCATTAAAGATAAATAGTAGAAGTAGTATGAGCCTACACTTTGGCCTCCTATGTCATTCTTTTTCCAGTTTGATTGGACACTTTTTCTTATTTTCATTCCATGGAACTCTTTTCTTCCAACTTGTCACTTTAGGGAATCGATACACCAGTGATGTAATCACATTTTAAGGCATTAATTATAACATGACCTGTAATCGCAGAAGAGCAGTTGATATTCGAAAATCTACCAATAGATGGCGCTAGATCACTGCGCAGCTACCGATTTATCCTGCAAATTACAATTCAAATTATAGTGGAGTAACTAATGGCTCAAGTGATTAGAGTGGCTCTTTTTAGTGTAGCTTACATCTGTCAAAATTTAAATAATTATGCATACGCTCTCATATACACCTCAAAGCATTCTCTAGGCACTTTGCTGTAATTTTGGGAGAATTGAAAAATTCAGCCTCCTACTACTACTATCTCTTCCCTTTAAAGCATCCTTTTGATGCATAAATGAAATGGTCGCTGGATTGTTAGTGTAGAGTCTTGGTTGTGTTATGCATGGGTGTGGTTTTATCTTCCTTTGATGTTTTCACTGTTCACTTGAATTGGCTTGTGTAAATTCTCCTTACAGCATATAAGGAAAAGACATCCCACAATGCACTGCCGAGCGATATGCGGCATTTTGTGCAGTCGTACCTAACCCACATCCAGTGTCATCCGCTAATACATTCCACAGGAAGTGGGTATGACTGTAAAATAATGCTGGACTTCGCTGAGCATTGCATTATGGGAACACTTTTCCTAAAAATATGCGGTTTGGAGAATTATGTCCCTCTTTATTACCCCATTATGCAGGTATATGTTTGGAAAGATAGCTTAAAACTGTTAAGGAGTAGCACAGTAGTGTGCCTTGTAATAAGAACATTTGAAGAATATAATCTTGTGGCATGGATGTCACCTTGAATGCAAACTCCTGAATTCAGGTTATTGTTCGTATCGCCTATATTTCTGACTCTTTATGATTTTAAGTGATTTCGAGGTCCTCAAAAAGCATTTCATTGGCATTCCTCATGTTAGCTTCTTTACTATCTTTGACAGTATGGTATATCTTTCATTAAAAATCAGTATCCTGTGCACGCAATGTTTTTATTATATGTCATCTTAGTTATCCTTATATTAACTTGTTTACTATGGGAGCCGAGTGTATCCTTTCACCAAATACATTTCTCTGTCTTATAGTCATGTTTCACAGAAATGCTATGTGTTACTGCATTTTGAAATCTGTTTTTGTTTGTTCTTTGTGTGTTGTCATGTCTAGTAATATCACTCCACTTTTTCCATTGCGTGTGAAATGTCTGTTTTTCATTTACTGTGGTATTCAATGCTTTTGTATTCAATGTCAATGTTTTTGTATTCTTCATTGTTGTATTTACTGTGGTAATTTATTCAGTCTATATACTGTGACCTAGAAGCATTATGCAATTACTCTGTATATATTCCTTCTTGCATGGTAAGCTTTTGTGATGAAGTGAGTTATCATGGTGGGAGATGCTCTCTTTTGATTTGGAATGTAAAGCATTTCTTAAAGGTCTCTCAACCAGACAGTCTGAAAACTGTATTAACCATGGGAATGATAAGTTGTATTTAGAAGAGTCTCTTGTCCCATTAAGTTTACAAGTGACTCTCACCCTCCCTTTCCTCCCTGGTATATTTAAATAAGGCAGATATTTGCATTGGTTGCTAACTTTCCTCCTCACCCCTCCCCGCAAACATAGTATTTATACAGCTCCTCAATATGCCCCTTGCTTTCATTCAGGAATTTAATCTCCTATTTTTGCGCTCCTTTTACCAATCATTCTAGTATTATATTGTAATTTAATTCAAATATAATGAAGAGGGTACCAATTTAACCTTTTATATTGTTACAGAAACAACACTTCTTTGGGGAGTGCCGCAATGTAGACTAATATCTTTCAGTTGATTATGCTTTTCCTTTGTTTTTGTTAACACAATGTACGAATATTGTGTAAATTTATACAATATTCATGTAACCACTAACAAAAACTAATGCATTGTTTTCTAACCTCTCTTCCTGCATGCCTAACACACATAGTCTGGGAAATAGCAAAGCCGAGTATTTCAAGTGAGTATTGGCAGCTTTTCAGCTCTGAACCCTCCCAGAACCTATGATAAGTTCATTGGTTTGTTACACATGTGTGTGACCTTGGGGCTGAAAGGTTAATTTACTTCTGTCACTTTTCACTTGCACCAGTGGAAAACAGAAGTCAAGAAAAGCTCATAGCCTAGCTATAGTCAGGGCACAGAGCTTTATATAACTATAATTCCACAGAGTTGGGCCCCGTCTTTCAAAGAGTTACGATTGATCTGAATGCGATCTCTCATGTACAGAGTTACAATTGATACATGCATCAATGGCAAGTCTAGTTGCAACTCTTTATGAGACAGTGCCCTGGTTGATGAAATTGATATATTTATCTGTGGCTGGTCAAAGCTGCAAAATGAGAAATTTTCTGAGCTGCAGATATTCAGAGTGTTTGTGGTTTCCTTGGAGACCCATGAAATTTTGATGCGAAAAAGCGAAAACAATTAGAAATCCTCTATCTCTAATGTACAGTTACAATTTATATTAATCAAGACTCAATTAGCAATCAATCGCAATGCTTTATAGAAAGGGCAATCAGCCCGTTTCTCAAGGAGTGAGTTGCAATAAGACGAGCTTTGCAATCAAGTGTAACTCACCTTATCATAAGGCCATTACTTACATGGATTGCAAGCCTTGCAAATGTATAATTAAGTGTTTACTTATGATAGATCCACTCGAGATACGATCAATGTCCACTGCAAGATACAATTGCTTTCTATCGCACTTCATTTTGATACAGATTCATAATTGATATTGATCAGGGGCGGTATTCATGAAACTAAGCTAAGTTAATGGCTAAAGTACATTCAGCTGCATGCACTTTTAGAAACTTACTAGGCTATAGTCAGGTTTCATGAATATGGCCACAGAACTCTATGTGATACTGGGCCCTGGTGACATAATTTATGCACTCTGCATGACTATATGGTACCTGTTTTATATGACATTTTATTCCCCTATACGCCATGGTATATTGATTCCCCTTTGTGTCATTTAACATTCTATTCACCTATATAATGTCATAATCACTACTTACAATGAGCGGTTCAAGTTGACTGCCGTTAGCAGCGAGTTAACTCTTACTGTGCCAGTCGGGCAAGCATGCATTGTTCCGTACGATTTGTGTGCATGAATCTATCGTTGCAAACATGTTAAACAGGAGCACACATAGCGATAATCAACACACTGAAATGGGCCCTGTTGCATAAAACTTGCCATTGATAGTAACTAACCAATGGCGACTTTTATGGAAACCTTGAATTTGATTGGCTGTTGAGCGATGTTACCATGGTAGTTACCATTGATGACAGAGTTACCATTAATGGTAAGTTTTATGCAACGGGGCCATGCAGTGTAGAATTACTATTGCAGAGCACCTTTTAACTCCACTTGTGCCAGTGGACCAGCTGACCTACGGGATTTGTTTGTTTTACTGGTACAAAAAGGGAAATATGGTGTATAGAGGGTTAACTTCAGGAACTGGATGGGAGTGATGCAGCCCTTCATGAAAGCTGCTATTATCACATGCATACTCTACACAAGATGTTTGTGCCTTGCTGTTGATGGAAGGTTTGCCCAACATGGCACCACACGGCACTCATCTCATCCATTATACCCAGACTATATAGCTGGAAGGCTTTGCCTTGTAAATGGTATCTGGAAAATTATGTTTCAAGGCACACTTCCAGACATTTCATCCACAATACCACTCTGTACCCAGGATATCTACATAGCCAGTAGGATGCACCTTATAAATGACACCTGGAATGATGATGCCAGTTAAGTCAGACTTGACATATGATAAAGAAGTCAACTACTGTACATGGCCATCCTTTTACGAGTTGCATGCACTATAGCTTCACAATACAATCTCACTTAGGGTGTTGTTGTTACAGTGTTTATTGCCCTTATCACTAACTCTTTATCTATCGATCATATTGTGTAAGCCCGTATTGTTATTGTTATTGTCGTTGCCATGGTAGATCGCTGGTGCGAGGAGCCTTGGTGCTGCTATGCCTGCTGGGAGTCACCTGGGGTTTCGGCCTGCTCTACGTCCACGAGAGCCTCATCACCTTCGCTTACATCTTCACCATCACCAACGCCTTCCAGGGACTCTTCATCTACATCTTCCACTGCTGTATGAACGACAAGGTGGGTGAATGGAGGAGTGGGGGTCTTCATCTACAGTAGGAGGGGCTGGGGGGGGGGGGGAGGTGGTGCTATTGTCAAAAGGTATCTTGTCAAAAGTTCAAGACACAAAAGGCTGCGGTTTTATCCGGGAATCCCGTGTGCAAGCTCTTCTATGAAAGGCTCAATAATCCCCAGTCCTTTTCAATATACGGCCACCAGCATTCTTTTTGTTCAAAAGACGCATGTGATACTTAGATCATTGACCCTACTAGGGTCCATGCTATCATACTATAATACACCATGTTTCCTCTGATACTAACGACCCTCCACCCCCTGATTTTACTCCTCACATGATGCGGCTTCAGGTGCGCAAGGAATACCGGCGCTATGTCAGGAACAGTACGTGGCTGCCTGAGTGTATCCGGGAGCAGTACGGCGGGACCTTCATCACCAACTCCAACCAGCAGAACTCATATCGGTCCAGCAGTGCCGCAGTGAGTAGCTCCCTCTATAGCCCATTCCCAGTAATGTCACATCAGATTCTGAGGCGTAACACACGATCATTCTCCGAATGTTAGAAATCACCCCCTAATTGTGCTGTTTAAGAAAAAAGAAGGTATATTTTGCAATTAATAAGAATTGATTGGTTTGATTCCAACTTTAAATTCAATGGTACATTTTCAACCCAACCTACAATTTTTTTTTAGTATAGAAGATCAATTTCAATCAGATGGAGATAACAAAGAAGCGGAGGCATATGTATTGACTGTGTGGCAATCAAACTGCTCTAGTTGTCTATATTATGTAGCCAGCTTAAATTACTTGTATACAGCTGTGCAGATATTGAAATTACCACATTTTGATGGTGACATGGTTTCCTTGAAGAAAATCTCTTTTGATGAAAGCTGATCAGAGCTATTTCATATCTTTTCTAGGCTAGCAACTTATAATGTTGTTTGCTAAATTCTTACTTTCTTTTCCTTGTTTTACATTTCTCCCTAACAGCAGAAGAGAAACGACAGTAAAAGATTTAGTAATACGACAGGCTCGTATAGTGTCGACCACAGGAAACTGTCTAATTCATCCGTCTACAGGAATTCAGGTGAGAGACTACTCAAGGAATACAGAGGGCAGAAATCAGTGCAGATGTCATTTAATGTCAAGGGGGAATGAAAAAATAAGGGGAAGAAGTGGTATTGATTATGGCCCGTAATCACGGTAGAACATTTTTGTAGTCATCACGAGATCCGGATTTCATTCCGATCAATGATTGGATGATTTT
This sequence comes from Arbacia lixula, assembly GCA_963669155.1. Lineage (NCBI taxonomy): Eukaryota > Metazoa > Echinodermata > Echinoidea > Arbacioida > Arbaciidae > Arbacia > Arbacia lixula. The sequence continues at coordinate 9,529,311 of OZ022580.1, forward strand.
GATGTGATTCCTTCCCCGTATCCTGACATCAAACAAGAATAGGATTCATTGTCATAGCAGAATGGCACTCTGATTACTGGGGGGTGTTTCACCGAGCTGTTTGTAAGCTACGAACAACTTTACACATGACTGGTGACCTGTTCTTGTGCTAAATCACATTCTCAGTGATTTTGATTCCCATCAGTTAAAGTTGAAATATGATCTATGTAAATTAAATTTTTTGTTGTTGACAAGCATCTGAATACATATTTTTTGATATGTCAAATTTGATTAGGATTATTGGAAATCAAATCCCACTATGTTATATATCTGATTGAACACAAGAACAGGTCACCAGTCGTGCGTAAAGTCATTCGTAGCTTACAAACAACTTGGTGAAACACCCCAAGGACCTGTAATCTCTACCACTGCTACCCCTTCCCTTTAAGAATGTCAAATGATCACATGCTTGCTTCATCTTTCATGTATGATTAAGTACACCTAGCGTATGTATAGTCATTTTTTATTAAAGTGCATTGTGTAAAAGAAAGGGCATCATATAACAGGTTGGGACCACTTTAACACATTCAAATAGTCTCAGGGACACCAGACTGTATAGAAATAATGAGATAAACACAAACGTGTGTATTGAGAGCCTTTACTTTGTCAAGACATGATGTTGCACAATGTTTGGTTGTTTTGGAAGTGCCAACTCTGAGTGACCATGGCATAACTCCTTGTTATGCCATATGTGTCTTTTTTGTCACAAGTTATCCACACAAACCCCATAGTGAAGCAGTTTATCTGGCTCACCAACGGATGAAGGAATAAGTCCATTTTGAGTCCAGCAGTACCCTGAAAGTCCTTAACCGAAAATATCCCAATTTAACCTAGTTAGTCCCTCGGAATGTGATGTGGGTGGGGGGGGGGGGGGGGGGGGGGTGCGGGAGGGACTTGCCATATAAAGGGACTCATCTTTCTATTGACTGCTGCTCCGGGACCCTGTCTTCTAAAGAGTTGTGATTGACTTGAATGGATTGCAAGTCCATTGAACAGAGTTGCAGTTTAATTGAATCGGATTCAAGTCAATTCTTTATTCATTTTAAAAACACAATAAAACATTTTCATGACCAGTGACTTGAAAGGTATCACAAGAAAGCTGATGGATAGATTTCAATTGCAAGTCAAGACATGATCAATAAACATGAAGTATGCTTTCTATGTAAATTGTATGTCAAACCATTTAAACATGTCACGATTGTACATCAAACCCAATTCAGCCTTCGAGCTGCGGTTTGATTTTTTATAAAAACCTTTCAATTCAATTCAAATCAAAAATCAATTGCAACTTTTTATAAGACATGGCCCTGATGTGGAATAAACCCCTGTGATGTTCCCAGTGTCATCTCTCATCCTCCCATCATTGTCTTGTCTTGTCCATTATCTTGTGTCCTCCTGTCTGTGCCCCTAACCCTATGTTCCCCGCTCCATGCGCCCGTCACACCTCTCCTGAAAACCCACTTGTATTTGTGTCCTGTCCATCTCTTTTCCTCTTTCTCCATGTGATGTGTTCTTCATATTGATGACTGTATAGCCTGAATCCACAAAGGAGTTTGAGATTTAGACTACGGTTCAAGCAAATTTTGTGGAGTATGATATGATATTGCAACTAATTGTCCAATTGGAAATTTCATTTTCGCTGGTTTACAAGGATGATACATTGATAGAAAATAAGGAATGTGACATCAAACAAGTTACATATAAACAGAAAGACATGTAGTCCTACAATTATTAGCTAGCAATTATAAACGAGAAATGAGTTGTTAAGTTATTAAGCAGTATTTGACTAATAGCATGTCCAGTATAAGCAGATAGGCCCATTTAGCACCTTATGCAACGGGCGTGTTCATTATTGGACTTCTGTAAAGAGTATGCGCTAAATGAAGCGCACATATTTCCTTACAAGCCACAAAATTTGCTCAAATCATTGTCTAAATTGAGAACTCCTATGTGAATTCTGACCTATGTGTTTAACTCTTTGAGTGCCAAGGGTGCATTTTTTCACCAATAATGCACACAAAGCCCATTGAGCAGCATTTGTCGTAGCACAGGAAGGGTTTAATGAGAGACGTCTTTATGAGTACTGTATCCCACAATCAAACCCAAGTAATGAAGATCATGCAAATCATATGTGATGATCCTTTTTCCAAAGTACCTCTCTCAGTCCCAAAGGTGAAGGATTATGTTGTAATTGACATGGGGCTATCAATGGATGTTATCAAGAGAGTTAGACACATCCTGTATTCTTCTTACCACCACTATCCCTTACCTCGAACTTAACTGTCTTCCTTAAATCCATTGGTATTTTGAAAACTAACTTAAGACAAAAACTGCAGTAATATGGATATGGATTGTAGGGGACTAAGTCACAACTTAGTTAAAAATTAAGTTTGTTTTCAGAGTACAAAGCCACGTGACAGAGTGCTTTAACTAATGTATCGAGGACCTGATCGAAGTTTAAAGTTTGACATGTCGTTTCTTTCTTCCTTCCGCCTTCATCTCCCACCATGCACCAGTACTCACTGGGCAGCCAATAGGGAAGTCTTATACTTCACCAGTCTAATCCATTCCTCTCCAGGCCGACATCTTTCATCATCTCGCTCCTCGTACACAAAGTACCCACTTTCTGCCTCTTCATCCCTTATCTATTACATATCACTCCACTGCTTCTCATTGGCTCATATTCGGAACAGAGGTTTAACGCAGACAGTGTACTTAACCTAGGACCTGTTGCATAAAATTTGCCATTGATGGTAACTTTGCTCCCGACGGCAATTTCTATGGAAACCTTGAATTTCATTGGCTGTCAAGTGATGTAACCCTGGAAGTTACTATTGATGGCGGAGTTACCATTAATGGTAAGTATTATGCAATGGGGCACTGGACTAACTTATGGGACACCAAATATCAGAACACAAAACATTATTATTGATTCAAAAATTATAGTGGATTTTGTCCTCGGAATCACTATGATATATTGAGTTGGTCCACATAAGAACTACAGCTAATAATTGAAATCACCACTGATGTGGTTCTGTGATGAAAATCACTGAATTTGTGACAGTATCAGGTGATTTATTTTGCACCCCATAAAGTTAGTCAATGTTAAGTAAGCGGTCTAGGTTAAACCACTGTTGTGAATATGGGCTTTGTCATATAGCCAGCTTCTCACTCACATATATGGTTTGCTAACCACTTTACGATAGCATCCTATGTTTTCATGGTATCATTGCTCTTGAACTTTTAACATGTGCTCATTGAAAGTCTTTGCTATTTATTTCCATCGTCTCGCATGCAAACATGGTTAGCTAATTTTACAACAGCATCCTTTGTTTTCATGATATCATTTGCTGTGGAACTGTTACATTTGGTCATCAAAAGATGTCGGTGTTTGTACTGTAGAAACTTATATATTGCTGTCTTGCCACTTGCATACATGGTTTGCTATTAAACCATTTTATGATGGCAATTATCGTTTTCATGGTATCATTGCTGTTGAACTCAGTAACATTTGCTCTTCAAAGGGCTGCACTGTTTTATAGAAGCTATTATACATCGCCATCTTCTCACTTGCATATATATTGATATTCTGCCAACCATTTTTTAATTTGCACTTAGTTAACATTAGGAAGTTTTAGATAGACACAATAAGGACATGTGCATGCATCACATTTTTTTGTATTTGGAGTGAACAAGGGTGGAATGTTAAATTAAATCATAATTAAAAATAATCAAGCATCATAGGGCCATGTCCCAGTTTCTATCCAATGAGCATTATATTTTAAAGAGAAATTGTTCATGTAAAAAGTAAGGATGTTAAATTAAATCATCATTAAATAATCAAACAGTACATGGCCATGTCCTAGTTTCTTTCCAATGAGCATTACATTTTAAAGAAAAACTGGTCATATAAATTGTTCAGCTGAAGTAGGATACTGTGCAGTACCATGCATGCACCAACAACCCCATGTCAATTATAACACAACTTATTACCAATGGAACTGAGAGAGATACTGAATGTACATGTATGGTAATACATTAAACTACACCATGCACATTATGACCCTGTGCTTTGATTCCGTTCTATTCTATATTGAACCATATTATTCTGCCTGCCCTGCTGTCTTTTTGCAGGCAGTGGGTGCAGGCTGTGGTAGTCATAGTAGATGCCCCTGCCTCACTGCTTGCCTAAATACCTTGATGCTTTGCACTGCATAGACTAGATTTTTCATTGCATGGCTTGGCACATACTCTATTCCATCAGGTCTGAGCATATGAAAGTCACTGCATCCTGCTTCTTTCTAACATTATTTTTTACCCTCCATCATATCATTTGTTCATTTCGCCGTGTCTGGCTAATAGTTGAAAAATCATTAATTTTGTCATAATTTTCCCCCCTCAAAATATTTTGCTTTATTATTTTGACTATACAATATTTCAGTGTCACATACAATCCAGTAGCATAGATAGTGTACTTGTATAGATGGTAGTGAAAGGAAGGTTCACAATAAGATGTGAAATGAGTGTATGTGGATAAGTTTTAACCCTCTCAGTACAAGGCCTTGAAAGCTCCATTGACTTACTACATACCTCCATGCCATTAGTATTGAGAGGGTTAACTATCATTTGGTTTAATTTCTTGTTTGCTTTTTTTTGGGGATATTTGTATATCATTTGCTCAAATTAAAATCTGAATTGAGTTTATCTTTGCATGTTGGTCATTTAATTGTAATAGGAAGATGTGAACAGGTATAATATATTAGTAATAAAGTGCAACCGCGCTGCACACAACATTGCTTTGAGTACTTTAAACCTAAAATGGATGGGTTATTTTGGCCACAATTTTTTAATGTATATTTTATTTGTTTAAATTGTGATCTAATAAATGATATGAAATTTTTTGGGTTTGAAATTGTCTTGATTCTATCAAAACAAAATTTTACCCAGTTGTAAGGCGAATGAATTATTGTTTTCCAATTTTTTTACGTACTCCCTTTTTTGTTGCAACTTTTCTTCCTTTTTTCTTCTTTTTTTTTTATTTGGAAAAGTTCTGTATTGAATAGGTATTCCAATTATGATAATAGCTAATGTTTAATTGAACTGAAATTATTTTGATGCAGTATTCAAACAATGTATTAATGAGGTTACCAGGAAGAATTTAAAATGGATTTTTCATCATAACATTCTGTAAACTTGAAATGCTGGAGTGAGGGTGCATGTACTGTATATATTAAAATAATATGTTTGCTAATGATGTTGATACAGTGTAGTATACTTTGATATATATATATCTTGTGTGTTTTTAATCGTGCATGCATTAGATTATACATACATGTATGTATAGTGAGCACATAAGCATGTACCCAGGGTCCTATTGCATAAAACTTTCCATTAATGGTATCTCTGTCATCAATGGTAACTACCACCATATTCCATGTTTCCATAGAAGTTGCCATTGATAAGTAAATTTTATGCAACAGCACCCAGTTGTAATAAACGAGATCAGCAGTACAGAATGCTATAAGAGGTCAGGCAAATTTGTGCAACTTTTTTCTCTAAAATAGACAAATGAATGTAGACACCCACAAGCGTGATCAATTGCATAAATATGGAATTTGTGTCTTCGTACTTAATTTTCGCATATCTTGGAAATTAGTCCCATGATGCATGGCAGAGCGACATCCAGATTTTGTTTGCAGTCATGTCCACTTCCTGTGTCATACACTAGTACACTAGACTGCAAGCGGATGTGACTGCAAACAAACTCTCAGTGTGGGTGTGTGGTGAATCATGGGAAGACTTGCAGTATGGAGAATTTCAATCCTATAGATGGAATAGAAAAACAGCATCTAGCGAAACAGTTGCAGAGTCTTGAGGCAGTACGGTATAAGATTCATTTTCTTCTCTTTTTCTCTCTCGCTGCCCCCAGGCCAATATGAGCAGGTCAAGTTCAGCTCTGAGATGAGCGTTCCTGAGGAGGAGCAAGTGGACTTCGGTGGTGCCAAGGTCATCGCCGACGAGGGCATCAGCATGGACTTTGAGGAGACTCCTGTCCTGGAGTCGACCAGGATCGATGCCGAGGGCGCCGACTCCAAGGACACGCCCGCCAGCGACAGCTTGTCCGTCCACACCACTGAGTTCTTGCCGCTGATACTGGACATGGACAAGGATGACCAGCAGAAGCATGCTAAGCTGATCAACGTGGGTGAGCCGGAGGACAGGAAGGCAGAGTCACCCATCCAGATGCACCCGCTGATTAGGGAGTCTGGGATCGGGGGGTCGCGGAGCGGTAGCAGTAGCAGCGAGGATTTCGCCCCCGCCTCGCCCCTCTCGCAGGACAAGCCAACCAAAGCTCTCCTTTTCCCCAACCGTAGCACCTGCGGCATGACGGGCAGCATGCCAGATCTGATTAATCCTCTGACGGCCCACGCCTGCAAGGCCCGCATGGACCTGGTGCCCGTTGCCTACGACGCCCCTCTGGACCCGTCCGGCCATGCCGGCTACCACACCTTGCCCAACGCAGCTCCATCGCACTCGCAGCAGAGTAAAAAAAACTCGCATCAAAACAACACCTTGCCCCTCCCCACCCCTACCCCCACCCCTACCACAACAGACTCACACCCACAGAGTGACCCCAGAGATCAACCACACCAGGGACCTTCCCCCTGGCACAAGCGAGCGTCCAGAATGCACGACATAGAGCCTGGGCAGGAGCTAACTCCCAAGTCGGAGGGGGCGTCGCCGTCAATGGAGGCGTCGCCCGATAAACAACCATCAAACTCACCACTGGAAACGGTGATATGAAGCACCGAAGCACCACAGACTCTGTAGCACCATCAGGCTACGCGTGGTCAGGAATTGTTTTGAGTGTTCAAGGAGAAAATGACCAGTTGGGAAATCCTGTGATGTGTTGTGCACTGCTTCAATGAACAGCATTCTGTGACTTGCGCAGAAATCAGTCATTAAATGTCAGAGTTGGATTTGAATTTGAACAGGCATTCCATCGTTGCATGTCGCTGCATCCATTGTTGTACAACAAGTCAGGAACATAATCTTATTCATCATAATATTAAAAAAAAACATATTCTTAATGTTGGAAAAAGCTCATGACATTTACCAAGTCACACAGCCTGTTGACTCTGCGTACCAAATAAATTCTTGCGCAAATTCTTGGGGGTTGGTACTGAGAGAGTTTAGAAGACAGGACAGAGCGTAATCGTCACTTATCAAAGCTTCTTATTGAACACGGTACAAAGCTAGCTTTCTTCAAGCACCGTGCCAAGAAAAGGCTTTAAAATGGTTGAAGACCCATTCCAATGCTCATTCTAAATGCAGTTAAACTGTAAGGAGATTTAATTCTTTGTTTTTCAACCTTTTCAAAATTCATGTATGAATTTAATATCGAATTACATATCCATATTGGAGTTTCATAGATGTGTCACATCATTTAAATCAAATAGCCTCTGTAAGAGAATGTATTATTTCGTTGGCAATGTTGACGATCAACAACTTATTCCTTGTATTTAGAAGTTTGATATTCTTTTGCTGGTTGATGAATGTACAAGTCGTAGCCTTGGCATTTTACGCCTTAACTTGTTCATGACTTTCTTGCGTGCTTAAGTCATGAAGCATTTTTTTTTTTAAATTCAACAAAATTTGTGGCACGGGCCATGTCCGACCAAAGTGCAGCTTTTTCCCACCCTGTCGGCCAATGACGGCATAATGTATTCATCAGTTGTAAGAAGTATATGAAGAATTTATATATGCAGACGTTTTTTCTACTACGTACATTGCCAAAAAAATCCTCTGTCTCCCACCAGCTCTTTTGTAGAGTAATAGCTTCATTAGGTGCTCAAATCTAATCAAAATAGTATGTAAACAAGTAAAAATGTGATACTAAAAATGATATTACAACAACGTCTTGAGTTGTAGACATGATTGTCCTTTTGTTACAATGAAACCTGTATAGACCCCTCGAGGGAGGCAAGAAATTTGATCTTCATGAGTAGGTGGCTTTTACATACAGGGGGGGCGTTTCACCAAGCTGTTCGTAAGCTATGAACGACTTGTAATCCCTTCTAGTGCTAAATGCGATACCACACTTTGTTCCTGTTTTAAACATATTGGGAGTTAATTTCCAACTATCCTAATCAAATTTGACAAATTTGATAAACTTTCATTTATAAACATTAGATTTGAACTTAAGCTGATGGGAATCAAAATAATTGAGAGTGTGATTTAGCACACGAAGAGGTCACCAGTCGTTCGTAAAGTCGTTCGTAGCTTACGAGCAGCTTGGTGAAACACTCCCCAGGTCTCTTTGATATAGGTTTCAGTGAGAAAAATTTATCAAGAGAAACAAAAAATGTGTTCTTTTTCTTACGGATTAATCAACTTATTACTATAGAGAGTACTTGTAAAACAAAGATTATTTGATCTTTTATTCATTTCACATAACATCTGTTCATCTGAGAGAGTGAATATCCACTGTAGCCACTTTGATTATAAGTACACTCATGTTTCATTTATTTTGTTTCTCTTTGCATTCTAACTGAACTTCAGACTCCATGAGGGTACATCTCACACTTTCACAAAAAATGCATTGATATCTTAATGTTGAAGTTTTAAGCGCTGTATTTCACTTGCATTCTGCATCTAACGAGACAAAAAAAACCTTGATGATTGCAACCCACCTTAGAATTAGTTTTTACACTAGTGGCTTTGTTACCATTGACTGTGTATTGTGGTCTTTGTATTGTTATTGACAGTGGTGCTTTGATCATTTTGCTGGTGTGTCGTGGTTGAGATACACTGGGATACTCTCAAAGAGTATAAATATTGTAACGGTATTCATTTTATTTGTTCAAAGAGTCAATATTTATGCCATTTTCTTTTGGCATACACATTCATCCATTCACATTTCTTGGTGAAATGGCTATATCCTGTCATCAAAAAGAAATTACTATGTTTCACAATGCATAAGAAATTATTTTACTCTTTTTGTATTACCAAGATCGGCTATGAATCACATTTTTCTTTTCAAAATTGATGATTGATGGCATATACCTGTCTTGGTACTGAGACCTTTTAGGAAGGCACAGGCATTGCAAATTTGCAATCAGTTAGTATTGCAGGTAGCTGCTGTCTAAAAGTCTCACGCAGGTATAACTATACAGCTAAGCCTTCCCACATTACCAGGTATGATGGTATCTCTCAGCTGAGTGTAACTATATATATACTTTATATGTTGGGATGTACACCTTGGAACAAATTTTCACCAACATTGTTCCCAGCATTTTGCTCATGTGGGGGTATGTATTCTGTAGATATTGTAGATACTCGGCAAAGGTATTTGTATATATGAATTTTAAACACTTTGTAAAGTAATGTATAGATGTTGCGGTTTGTGTATAATAGTATTGTATTTGCAATATGTGTATTATCAAATTATTATAAAAGCTTTGATAGTTTTTTATGAACTGTTTGCTGAGCTATGGTTTGCTCAAATGCCATGGGTGGTTCGGGGTCAGTCCTTTCTCCCGACTTTCTAGTGACCAGCTTGGGTTGGTTCTGTAATTCTTCAATGGTATTGAGCTTTATTTTTTACTTAGTATGCATTATAAACAAAACAATCAAACATTTATTTGAATTTGCTGGGTTATATAGCTGGCTTGCTTCCAGAACTTATTCTGTTTTATATGTCTACAAAGCTATTCCTCCATTCAATAGAAATCGAGAATGCATATAAGCAACTTCCAAAGTACCCATTATCAGAAGTTATTTTTGTATTCAATCGTTTATAGTTTATTTGCACCAGTAGAATATTGCTCCTTTTGCCACTAACTCCCATTTAGCATTCACGAATGTGCAGTTACACAGAAGGCCTATAGTGGTTTATTTTTTTTAGAATAAACATGTGTATTCTGATTTAGCCAGCGTCTAAGATTGCTCAGATTCATTCATTAAGAATAGTTAGAGGACCCATTAATTTGAATTCATTTTTTTGTGCAATTTTTACCTTTTAGAAAGGTTTAATGAAGTTGTTCCAGATAATGATAAGATTTTGTTATATGTTGTGTTGTAATTCAAATCATTAATTTTCTGTATCTCCCTGTGAAGATGTGTTATTCATTTTTTATTCAGAACAGAGACCCATATCCCAGGCTATGTTTGTGTGCTTTACTTCAAAAGTATTGTCACCAGCTGTGGAAGGGAGAAGGGTATGTTGGAATGGATCCAATGTCATTAATCAGCATTCTCACATCATGTGTTCAAGTTATATGAGGATGCCGAATTGTGTGCATAACTTGTGAAGCAAACATATTTAACAGAGAATGGCAGTCTTTGTGGCTTTAAAAGCAAAAATAAAACAAGTTTGGCAATGTTGCAGCAATTCTATGTGTGGTGTGTGCTATTTTCATGGTAACTTAAACCAGTTTAATACCAATATTGAGTTGGCTGTGTGAATGGAATAGTGAATGCTAAATGTACAAGTTAAGCTAGGAATCAGGGAGACATTAAAGATTATGTTTTTTGTTGGCTTTGTGATCTTTGATTTAGATATCATTTGAACTCCACATTGTATTTGTAATTTTTAAAAAAAGATGAGTCTGAGGAATTTTGACTTTTTCAAAGAATTATTTGAAATTGTTTTGTTTCAATGTGGTTGCAACGTTTCACAGAATTTGAAAATGACTGCAAAAGGTATTGCCCAGGAGGCACCCAATTATATTTCTTCATTGTCCTACATATAGGCCATGGTCTTTAAAAGCAGGTGATGGGAAATCATAAGTTTCTGTTCTACAAATAAACCTAACCATATTGACCAATCTGTGAACATCTTAAAGGGATAGTTCACCCTGAAATTAAAATCACTATAATGAATGCAGAATCATTAAACAAACATTAGTGAAGGTATGATGAAAGTTCGTCAAAGGAAAAGAAAGTATTGTTTAAAGTTTTGATTTTGTGACGTCACATGCGAGGTGCGCTCCCATATGTTGTGTACAATTTTTTTTGTAAATGTCTATTTTCTCATAAGGAAATGCATCAACCGGTGCATTTGATACATCAATAGAAACTGATTTTTACACACATACCTCTACAAAAAAGAAATCCTTCATCAAAAACAGAAAAAGAGCAATTAATGGAATCATACAGGTAACAGCACACAACATATGGGAGAGCACCTCGCACGTGACGTCACAAAATCAAGTTTTAAAGATCATAACTTTCTTATCCTGTGATGAATTTTCGTCAAACCTTAACTAATGATTCTTTGTGTTGTTTTTAGTAAACCAACTTAACTTCAGGGTGAACTATCCCTTTAAATAGACCCCATGGTTACATATTTGGGATAGTCGCACATGTGTGTATAATTAACTCAAGGAAATCCGCCTATCAACATGTCTGATGGCCCAAGAGTACACACGCACACACACACACACCTACATATACACGCACACATACACACATGCACGCACAAGTACACACACACACACATACAGTACATACATACATTTTCTGCCTATGAAGGTAAATCTCCACAGGTCTCGATTGTAACAAAGACTCAAAATAATGTGCCCTAAACATAGGCAGGACATTAATATTATAAAAAAAAAAATGGCCATTACCTTAATTCATGGCATATATTTCACTATCAACAGTATCTGGACGATAACGTTACATTTGTATATTTGATACGATACATAAGGACACGCAGAGACATCATATCTATCAAAATTTAATCATATTCAAGAATATACATCAGTCACTCTGTGTACATGCTGTATCTGGATATATATAAAAAAAACATTATCTTAGGTGTCATGAACAAAATCTGGAATAACATGGTATCAAGAAAGGATATAAGATATAGGCAATAATTGATAGTTTTGTTCATATACCATAATGTACAAAATACTTGCAAAACAAATTTATCAAAAACAGCATTGATACAACAATTCTGAGAACATCAAAGAAACAGCTGATACTGTATCTGCTTCTGGCAAAACAACTGTGTGAAAATTACTGTTTACACATGATTTCTTTGGAAATTTTCTGGGGAAAATTTTATCTTGATCTTTTTTTAAACAAAATGCTTTGTTACTTCATTGCCTTCAATAAAGCTGTGAAAACATTGTCAAAAAAGCATAAGCCTTTAACTTCCCAAATATTCAAGCCAAATTTCATCAAAATTCAAGTTCTCTTCGTAGGTCCTTCCTAGATTTGTGAGACTTTCATTTACAGCGATAATAATAAATTCACTTGTTTATTCTCATGATTTTTTCACGAGAGCTTGTCAAACACAATTTGTATATGCTTATGCTGGTGATGCATGTTTTATTATGTGAATACTTCATTAATATACACTGAAACAAAGCTCCAAAGCATATATTTTTATGAGCAAAGATCTTGATTATAATGGCTAAACTTCTGTGTAGGAATGATAATGAATTCAAAACTGAGCCTGAAAAAACATTACTATATTGTAACTTATAAATGCTGGTATAAGATGCACTGCATTTTGTACCTTATATTTGTCAAAACCAGTATATTTATCACATCTGTATACAATAATATGTGCCTCATTCACACTACACCCATGCCTTATTCTAACTAATTACTCAATATCGCAGTAATTCAACATCCACATCCACACGTTGCAATAAAAGTTTTATTCACACTTCACAAAAGCCTCATTCGCAATGCACAAGAGTATCTCTCATACTGCACAAAATCCTCATTCACACGAACAATGCGATGAAAGCTTCACTCGCACCGCACAAATGCGTCCTCGGAGTGGTCGCAGTTGTGGTTGCCCACACCTGGATGCGGGCAGTCATAGAGGGCATCCTCCTGGCCGTTGCAGTGGACGTTGCTGAGCCAGATCGGGACAGTGTCCGAGAAGAAGGCAGCCGCAGACTGATGCAGGAACGGGTTGCTGTAGAGGAGGGCCTTGCCAGAGGTGAACCCGAGCTGGCGGCAGACCACCATCGCATCGTCATTGTTCCAGTTGTCGTCGCATACCGTCCCCCACCGGCCGTTGATGAAGAGCCGTACATAGCCCTCTGCCGGAGTCATGCCCCCGTACAGCTCCACTGTTGCCAAGGAGACAGACAGATTGAAACAAACCCAATGTAAATTGATTGAATGTCATATAGGGGTCATCCTATAAAGCATCGTGCAGTGACACAGTGACATGTCCATTCTGGGTCTCAGAAACTAGAATAACAGACCGGAAGTGGGCATGATTGCAAACAAAATCTGCACTGCATTACGGGATGTTTTTACCCCACATGCCATATAGGGAATTCGGTAGAGGACTGATGTTTTGAACACAGCAAAGTATTACGTATTGGAAATCGCAATTGTTCAACAAACAGCTTTCATTCAAATCACCTTTTTTGAAAATGTTGAATACATATTACTCGCCTATATCTCGCCCAATCTCCCACTTTTTGCCTCGATCAGTTCTTGATGGATCCTCAACTAACATGCATTCTGGTTTTACCACATTTCAACGCTTAATTGACACTGCAATTTCAGGGTTAAGTCTGCTTTATTGCAGGGCCAAATTATCGTGTAAATCTAAACAAGAAGTGGACCAAGCTGTGTATATTATATTTTGTTTGTCGTTCATGTTCTTGTACCTGAATTTCAAGCATTGTTGTTTTTGTTACTTTTTGTAGAAAAATGAATTGAATGGCCAGCCCTCACCTGGGGCGTTGCAGACGACGCCCGCGTCCGAGTCGTGCGTGCAGGAGGCCGAGCTGCCACTGCCCTGGGGGCAATCTCCTAGGGAGGTCTCCAGCCCAGAGCAGGCCACGTGGTGCATGTGAATGGGCCCCGTTCCTCCCCCACCACCCAGGCCAGAGAGCAGGGAGTCCGGCAGGGCGTCTAGGAAGCCCAGCTGGCGGCAGACGACGCTAGCATCCTCTAGGTCCCAGCCCTCTTTACACACTGTGCCCCACTGGCTGTCAGAGTATACCTCCACACGACCCTGCCTGCCGCTGGATCCCCCAGCCAGCCGCACTGATGCTGTATTGACAAAGCGAGCAGAAAAAAGGCCATGTTTTTAAAAGAGTTGCCGAAAATAACTAGAATATTTCACCGCTCTAACACTTTTTGGATTTTCGATGAACTTGGCACTTCCAGATATATAAGTACATCAGTGCAGACAATCGCACCTCCACAAACACTTTCCCGGTAACCCACTTTCCCACGGAAATTTGTCCTATATTTGCTACATTACCGTAATATTGAGAGTTCATGCCAGATGTTTGAGAAGATTACTAGTAGAACTTTAAACTTTCTTGACTTGAATGCACTATGTGCAGGACTACAAGACCGGATGGATACAGGTCAACGAATTCAGCTGAAAAGCTGACATATGGTGATATTTTTTAGTTATGTGCAATATCAAGAATTGATACTACATGTAATTAAATTCTGTACATTGGAGATAAAGGATTGCCACTCTTTATAAAGCGAGACCCAGGCCAGGTACATGTATGCATTGAAGTACTTCAGCTAACATGGAGTCATTGCATTGTAATTACTATTTAGATATTGTCGGGATGAGGATGAAATATCACACTCAAGGATGTTTCATATCCACGAGGGATTATCTTTTCCAGAAGTGCACAGCCTGTATGGGAAGATACAATTTCTAGGGAAAATATAACATCCTTTAAAATCAATTTATCTACATAGGTAGAGAAAAAGTGATATTGAAGTGAATCAAGTTGAATATAGAGCAATGAGGAAATGAGGTGGGATCAACAAATTTTTACCAGCTTACCCGCCTGACTGCAGACGACGCCTGCGTCTTCAGAGTGGTCACAGTTATGGAAACCGATGCCTGAATGCATGCATCGACTCAAGTCGTTTTCTCTGCCCGCGCACGACACGTCATCCATGAAAATGGGCCCCTCCCCTCGCCCAAACGCAGCCTCTCCAGGTGCCTGTAAACACATCAAATAGAGAGTACAACCAGTCAACATTGAGGGCAGCAGACTAGATATTTATGAAGATGGGCTCTTCCCCTCACCCAAACACTGCCTCCCCAGGTGCCTGTGAACACACTAGATACAGAGTACAGCCTGTCAACATTGAGGGCAGCAGAATAGATATCCATGAAGACTGGCCGTTCCCCTCATCGCCCAAACTCGGTCTAGCTCCCCAGGTGCCTGTAAACACATTAGATATAAAGTGCAACCCGTCAACATTGAGGGCAGCAGATTTGTTTCCTTCCCCGGCTTGGCCAAACACGGACAGGGAAAAGAGGAGCATGAAAGAGCAACTAGTCTTGTGAGTACTAAACTCTTATCTGTGAGTTTGAATTAGCCAAGTCCAACAGCTGGAAGCCAGGTTAATTTGACCGCAACCCTCGTCTTCTTACCGCTGATGCAGACTGGTAGCCGAGATGACGACAGACCACCGATGCGTCGTTGATGTCCCAGCCATCGTCACAGATGGTGCCCCAGGCCCCTGCCAGATACACCTCCACCCGGCCCTCGTTGGGATTGTTACCTCCAACCAGACGCACTGTGGTTGGACAGAAACAAGGAAATGGCAAACTCCTTATAGACGCACTAGGTTTATGAGACAAAGGTACTGGGTAGGCCTATATGAGACATAGGTACTGGGTATGTGAGACATAAGTATTGGGTATATGAGACATAAGTACTGGGTATGTGAGACATAAGTACTGGGTATATGAGACATGAGTATCGGGTATGTGAGACATAAGAACTGGGAATATGAGACATAAGTACCGGGTGTATGAGACATAAGTATTGGGTGTATGAGACATGGGTCCTGGGTATATGAGACATGAGTCCTGGGTATGTGAGACATAAGTACTGGGTATGTGAGACATAAGTACTTGGTATATGAGACATAAGTACTTGGTATATGAGACATAAGAACTGGGTATATGAGACATAAGTATTGGGTATATTACACATGAGTATTTTGTATGTGAGACATAAGTACTGGGTATATGAGACATAAGTACCGGGTATTTGAGACATAAGTACTAGGTATATGAGACATGAGTGCAGTGCAGTGCAGTGCCCATGACCACTTTCATATTCATGAGCAGAAAAAGCTAAAAGACGCACTCTATATATCTGAAATTGATTTGAGAGAGAGAATGGTACCTGGTGATTGGCAGATGATGCCAACGTCATCACTGTGAGTGCAGTTTCCGTCTGTGGGCTCGCCCTCGCGGCAGTCTGCGATCTCTCTCTCGTCCCCGCTGCACTCCAAGTAGCTTCCATGGATGGGTCCAGTGCCACTGCCAAACACACCCTGAACAGTCACAGAGAACAAGAATATTGAATGGATAATCATATCATATGATTATCCGCTTGTTTTTCTCTTCATTTTTTTATTTTTTGGTACTTAAAGTTTCTCTTTTATGATACTGTGTTCTAGAAAACTATAACCTACTGTAAATAGTGTACATATATCTTTTATATGTTTATTTTCTCTTTTGATGGACACTTATTATAATATCCAAAACTCTTGTTTAATGATACAAACTTCTGAAAACATACTTAAATTTTTATGTGAGCCCCATAAACTCCTTCACTGTGCTGGAGTGATTGGAATAGTTTTTTTTTTACTTTACTTGAGTCACTCTTCAGAATGCCAACTGACAGGTTTGAATTTCAGTCTCTTTCAGAATGCTACCGCAGGCTCCTGGCAAATGTATGTCTTCTACGGATGATGAAGATTAAATCCTGCACCCCTGACTGGCCCCCCCCCCCCTCCCACCAGTAGAGGGAGTGACAAGGCCTATACTCACAGGAGGAACCACCTCTATGGCACCAGGGTAGCCCACTTGGCGGCACACCACCATGGCGTCGTTGATGTCAAACAGCTTGTTGCATAACGTCCCCCACTCCCCATCAATCAGCACCTGCACACGCCCCTCATAGTGGTGCTCACCGTCCACCAGCTGAATACCACCTAGAGAACGGGACACAACGTTCAAAGTATAGTGTGAATACCACATAATGCACACTTTGATTACCACCTATTTGGTGTGAAGGCTAGTTAATCTACAGTGTAAACACTACTTAATGTACAGAATGAACACTAACTAATGTCTTGGACACTCACAAAGTTTCATGTGAAAAAAAAACCTAATGTACGGTGTGAACACCACATAACGTGCAGTGTGAACACCAACTAATGTTGAGTTTGAATACCAGCTCACATGCAGGACATTCCCAAAGCTACAGTGTAAACATAACTTTATGTAGAGTGTTAATTCCACCTTTTGTACAGTGTCAACACTATCTAGTGTACAGTGAGAAACCCAACTTATGTATATCAAGTACTGAAGAGGACAAGAAGTGACTCACTGTTTGTGTAGCAGACGACGCCAACATCCTCCGAGTGCTGGCAGTTATTGTCCTCAGAGCTGCCTTGCTGGCACTCTGCCAAACTGGCCTCCATGCCGGTGCACTGTACGTCGTCCATATGGATGGGCCCCGAGCCCTGGCCGTAGTGGGCCTGGGGCACCACGGCCACGGCGGCCAGGTACCCCAGCTGCCTGCACGCCACCATGCCGTCCACCATGTCGAAGCCGTCGTCGCACACCGTGCCCCAGACGCCACCGTGGAAGACCTCAAGACGGCCCTTGGTGGGGTCGGCTTCACCGCTGTCCACCAGCCGGATCGACTCTGTCGGATCAAAGAACACGGGCATTCAGTATCATCCCCATGCACTTACAGTAGGACTGCTAATTCTGTATGATTACGTATCCGGTAGGAATGGAATAAGCGCACCTTACTGGCCGCCATGATGCTAAATTCTTTGTGATTGGACAGGTCTGACAAAGACAAATATCCCATGAAAAGGGTAATAATAGTGAATAGCTCTGACAGATAATGCTCTCATGTATTACTCACTATATAAATACTTAATATCATTATTATCGAAAGAGAGACTCTCACAATTTTCATGATGAACCCCAAAATATATGAAGTTTTAAACAACAGTTCTCCCAAGTATTTCGTGTGACAACCATTGAGAGTGATTTAGACTATGGTGGCTCAACAATCTATGGTAGATATCAAAGTATCACTACACTAATGCGGTTCAATTGGAATACCAAGCTGGAACGGCACACCGGACACCCTACACTTTTCAGTACAGTGCATATAACTCACCTGATCCTCTGCACACCACACCAACAAATAGCCTACACCAATGTACACCTACACCTACACCTGTCAGCACATTTGTTTATTATTCACCGGGCCCTTGCACTCCATATCGGCAACCTACCCCTATGTACACCTACACCTACACCTACACCTGCTAGTAAAGTGCTTATGGCTCCCCAAGCCCCCTGCACACCACATCTGAAAATATCTCACACATATATACACCTACACCTGTCAGTACAGAGTATTTATAACTCACCTGGCCCCCTGCACACCACCCCTGCATCCTGGCTATGGTCACAGTCATGCATTCCTAGAGGCCTGTGCAAACACTCCATCAGAGTCTCCTCAGTACCTGCCACAACAAGACATATAACCCACGTATGTTACAACACCAACACATACTATGTACCCAAGCAAGACAGTAATGTTACATGTAACCAGTCTGATATCAGTGGCATTGACATATTATGTAGAGCTGTTTGATTGCAATATTTACTCATGTATGCATACTTGGTTGTTATTGGAATCTAAGTGTATATTGAATCTTTCCAGACTCCAGCTCAATACTCTGAGACATTACTTGAATGCAGTATGATTACATGTTGTTGTTTAAAATCATTGTTCTTCTCATTCATATCTAAAATATTTATTCCACTTCATATACTTTTTTCCATTATTTTAAAAATAAATAAATTTAGGAGTGATATCATGCTCTTAGAATACTTCTATTTTGGTTTTTGTATGAATTGATAACAAGGCGTGTTAACTATTTCTGTTTAGGGTGACTCAAATGTAGAATGCATAGGTGTGAAGTTTGTAATCAAATTGTAATCTAAGCCCTAAAATTTGAGGTGAGGAAGTATGGTGGGGAAAGATGGATGAACTGACCATTGCACTGGACATTGCTGAGTGCGATTGGGCCAGTGCCCCGGCCAAACCTGCCGCCAGTGGTAGCCTCTACGGCCGGCCCGATGCCCAGCTGCCCACAGATGATCTCTGCATCATCCTTGCCCCAGCCTCGGTCACACACGGTGCCCCACAGACCGTTGGCAAAGAGCTCCAGACGGCCCTCGTTGGGCATACTGCCTCCCAAGAGTCGCACTGAGTACAGCAGACATATGACACAGAGATTATAAAACAGAAGACTCCAAAAGACACACTGAGTATAGGAGATATGTGGCATTTATAATACATTGGAATGCTCCTAAAGATGCACTAAGTACAGGAAACATGTGACATATATCATATGCAGTAAGGTTCCAAAAGGTGCACTGGGTATAGGAGACACATGACATATGATATGCTAAACACTGGAAGTCTCCAAAAGATGCACTGAGTATAGGAGTCATACAACATATGTTATACAGTGGAATGCTCCAAAAGGTGTACTGGGTATAGTAGACACATGACATACGATATGTCAGACATTAGAAGTCTCCAAAGGATGTACCGAGTATAGGAGTCATATGACATATATCATATAGGGAAAGGCTCCAATAGATTCATAGGGTATAAGAAACATATTCCATATGCATTATAAAATGAAAGAATGCCTTCAGGCCTTGTTGCTGACCTGGAATACTGCAGACGACACCCGCATCATTGTTGTGCCCGCATGTGTGGTGGCCCAGGACACTGTGAGAGCAGTCAGTCAGCTCCCTCTCGTCTCCTCTGCACCGAAGCCCGGACATGTGAATCAGACCCTCCCCTACACCAAACACATCCTGAACAACAGCAAGTCATAATATAACGCCATTTGGTTCAGTCAAATAATCAGGGAAAAAGGGTGGTTCACAAACCACAAGTCTCGCCTGATTTCGCAATCAATAAACAGGGCTAAGTTGTTTTTCAAATATTTAAAATGGCCGGTGCCTAGATGACCTTTGACCTCATTATCCTCAATACACATTTAGCATTACCCAAGGATCGTTTGAACCAAGTATGATCACAACTGATGCAGAAATTAAAAAATGAGAGAAAGTTAAACCAAAACTTTAAGAAAACTGAAGCCTAGTATCATTTGACTTTTTGACCCCTAGATCACCTCTGACCACATCATCCTCATCAACACAAATGTGGTATTACCCAAGGATCATTTGTGCCAAGTATGAACACAACTGATGCAGATATAAAGAAAATGAGAGCAAGTTAAACTTAAGATTTTTTGTAACAGACCAATAGACCACCAGACTAACAGGAAAAGTGATTACTAGGTCTCAGCCGAACTTTGTTCAGGTGAGACAAAAATGATGCACATGGTCTCATATCATTCAACCTTTTGACCCCTAGATGACCTTTGACCCCATCAGCCTCATGAAGACACGTGTCGTATTACCCAAGGATCATTTGTGATCACAATTGATGCAGAAATAAAGAAATGAGAGCAAGTTAAACAAAAACTTTAACATTCTTGTAACAGACCAACAGACTAACAGAAAAAGTGATTACTAGGTCTCTGTTGAATTTTGTTCAGGCGAGACAAAAACTTATATCAATCTTATATCTTATATCCACTGCACCAAACACATCGAAAAACAGCTAGCTAAATCAAACAGCATTTGGTTCAGTTCAATAATATGATCAGAGAAATGTTGATTTGCGAAGGCTTTTATTTTAAGTCAGGGCTGTGTCTTCAGGGTTGAAATGATTGCAAGTCAAATCAGAGTTACAATTACCGGTAATATCAATTGCAAGTCAGGTTGCCATCCATCACAATTCTATAAAAGTGCACAGATGTCACAACTTTCTTATCCTTCAACCGATTTTCATCAAACCTTTAGTAATACATTTCTTCCATTATTCTGCTGGTATTAAAACCAACTTAATTTCAGGGTGAACGATCCCTTCAAAGATAAAGATGAGTGTACTTCTAACCTTGACAAGGACAGCCTCTGTGGCGCCTTCAAAGCCCAGCTGCCTGCAGACCACCTCAGCGTCCTCCATATCCCATGATTCATCACACACCGTCCCCCAGCGGCCATTCTTAAACACCTCCACTCTCCCCTCATTAGGCTCAGCGCCTCCCATCAGGCGCACTACAAAGAAACAAACGTGTTGAATGCATCTCCAATTAGCTTTCCTTGTATGCTCTGTTAACAGCCCCATCACTCGGCACTGTACCATAACATGTTGATTAATAAACAGGGAAAAGTTTTTACTACTCATATTCAAAACATCATCCATATCTTAATCATCTACTGTATCTTATTGCCTAGATGCTAGTTTGAGACTAGTTGGCGACTCAGTTCCTGACTTTTTTCAGTCTCCAACAGGTCTCAGAGAAGTTCCCCAAACGTCTCCATGACTTCACAGTAAGTAACATTGCCTGTGACCTGGGAGACGTCTTTGAAACCTCTAAGAGTCCAAGGAGACTGAGCAGAAAATTAACCAACCAACTAACTAAATAATCATTTAATCAATCAATCAATCAATAGGAAAAATACATAAATAAACAAACTAAATTAACAAATATATATAAATAAAAAGTAACTCCTTCCAGCACCCAAACCAACCAAGTACATTGTCGTGTGAGGGAATCAAGACTTGTTTACTGACCTCTAGGCCTGCACACCACTCCAGCGTCTTGGGCATGGGTGCAGCTGTGAGTGCCTACTCCTCCCAGGTTGGGGCAGTTCAGCAGGGATGCCTCGTTGCCTTGGCAACCCACCTCATCTAGGAAGATGGGCCCGATGCCCTGGCCGAAGGCTGCCCCACTGTTTGCTGCTACTGCAGCCTGGTAGCCCAGCTGGCGGCAGACGACGTCGGCATCAGACATATCCCAGGAGCGATCACACACCGTGCCCCACTGGCCCTGATACCGCATCTCAACTCGGCCTGCGTTGGGCGTTAGGCCATCGACCAAACGGAGCTCAACTGCATGAAAAGAGAAGGAGAAGTAGTGAATTTCATTTATTTTCTTGAATTATTTTTCCCCTCCACGTGGATTTTATTGATTGACAGTCACAACAAATTTAAAAACATCTTCATGATAACTAACATATGGAAAGTCCGAAAATTGGTTGAGCTGACGGGTTGACAGAGGACAAACATTTTTTCAATAATGGAATCCATCAGAATAAAGATAAGACACCACACGTAAGGACAAACATTTTTTCAATAATGGAATCCATCAGAATAAAGATAAGACACCACACGTAAGTACAGCATTAGTTAGCACCTCAACCACCTGTCCACAACAATCAGCTCAGAACAACAGATTTGGTTCACCTATCACATTGTTCCTGGCCAAGCAAAGAAAGAATAGCTGTGTTATATTGGCACAGAGGAGTGGGACTATCCAGCTGCGTGTTAACATTAGATGTTCATTCACAATTACATTGTATTGTTAATTTTTTATCAGTAAATAAATTGAATTCAATTCCACTCACTGGTGTCGAGGCAAACGACGCCTGCGTCCTCCGAATGCTGGCAGTTATGGTGCCCAACCTCAGGGTGTGAGCACTCTATCAGGCGCCGCTCCGCCCCGCTGCACATCACGTCATCCAGTAGGATCGGCCCAGACCCCTCCCCGAAGCTGGCCCTATGGTAGGGTTCAAGGGGCAAGGGGAAAAGGAAGGGCATAAAGAGTAAAGTGCAGTATAGTACTGTGGACACATACGATCTACTGTAGATGTGGACTGAGTCATGCCAAGCTTATTCAAATTTGACCTATGGTAGGGTTGTATGGGCAAAGGGAAAAGGGAGGACATAGAAAGAATTGCATTTATTAGCCACAGGGCAGTATAGTACAAAAGTGCACATTTGGCCATAGGATAGGAAATTAGATCAAAGGATGGTGGAAATGAAGAGCATATAACAAACTGCATAAGCTGTAGCGCACCGCGGTCACATACAACATAATGTAGATGTAGACTGAGTAGTAGGCCTACCTTGCCAAAATTTGATGTTTCCTGCTACTATAAGTTTCATGACTGGAGAGATAGGGCTGATAATTGTTTGTTTTTATTTTGTTTGCGCTACAAAAGGGCAAGCCTAACTCTAACCAGCTACTAGTCTGTCCTAGTTGTAGTGGCTTGGAATAAGACTAGGCTACATGTCTCGGAACAAGACTATATGCATGTCTATATAAAGGACACACACATGAACAATAATGCATGATTTGAACAAGCCACATTCTATGTTACACATTTTGATACCGAGGGTAAAGTATCCTTAACTTCATATCTTGGACTCCAGTTTTGTCATTCAGTTGCGTGAACTGGAGATAGAAGCAGGACTATGAATATGATTGCTTCTGACTTGATTGATTGATCAGATGTAACACTAAGTGAGTGTATGCGTACGCGAGACTGGCCTCCACCGCAGCCATGTAGCCCATCTGTCTGCACACCACCGTGGCGTCATCCAAGTCCCAGCTATCATCGCAGACCGTGCCCCACACGCCTCCTTCCAACACCTCCACGCGCCCCTCATACTTGGACCGCCCCCCTACGAGCCTGATGGTGTCTGTGGGAAGGGAGAAGACAGACAGGCATGGAAGCAGATTTAGACTCTGCATGAACAAGTTTCAAAGAGACATCTTTTATCTTATTTGCACATTAAATCTATAGGCAAATTTAGACTCTGCATGAACAAGTTTCAAAGAGACATCTTTTATCATATTTGCACATTAAATCTATAGGTGAAATCTTTAAAAGAGTTGGTAGGGAACCTGATGGCCAGTGGCAGATCAAGGGGGATTAGGGATTGACCCCTCCCCCCCCCTCCCCACCGTGGGATGTCCAATCCCTCCCCCCCCCCCCCCCTACCCCACTTCATTTATTTGTATGATTACAGAACAAATTGTTTTGGACACTTGTTGAATGAGTCTGGCAAAAAAGTAGATTCAGGGTCTCTTAACTCTCTCCATGACATGCAAACATATGTAACGTTATTTCATGAAATGTGGAAAATAAAGATTAAACCCATTAATTAAGCCTTCTTAGTGAATATGGACCCAAATTCAAAACAGAGATTTAGTTTAACCATAGACTAAACCATGGTTTAATGATAATGGACAGTGAGTATAAAGACCTTTATGTAAAACTTTAATCCTGTTCAAAAGTTCTGTAAGACATGAAAAAAAAATCATTCTTCAGTTGCGCCACAGTGGCACTCTATAGTTGAAGCCGTGATTTAGTCCACCTAACCGCCTTACCAGGTTGTGAGCACACTACTCCAGCATCCTCCAGATGGCTGCAGTCATGGGTCCCCAGGCCAGAGTGAGAGCAGTTCAGCAAGCTGACCTCTGACCCGCTACAGTTCACATTGTCCAAATAGATCGGTCCTGTCCCTTCCCCAAATCTGTTGCATTCAAATTTAAAAACAGGATTGCAGATGAGAATTATTTTTAAAAAAAACAAGGCGATGATCTGGGGCCATATTCATGAAATCGTACTAGCCTAGTTAGTTACTAATATGTATGTAGCTGGATGCACTTTAGTAACTAACTAGGCTTAGTAAGGTTTCATGAATATGGCCCCTGATGAGTAAACTATTGGCAAAATGACAAAGCTTTATTCCAAACAGATTTCCATGTTTTGTACAAACACTGCACTATTCGTTAGTACAAGAAAAATATTAGTATGAACACACTATCTGCATGCAAGTGTTAAAAAAGCAGCCCATTACATTTTAAAAATTTGTTTGGATAATCATCTCGTTCAGTTCTAAGTAAATATCTGCTGCATAGATTTTTAAATATTGGTGGTGCAAAAGTGGTAAGATTGAAATTACAATGATTGCAAAGCAATATGGTCATGCAAAGCATTTTGCATGAATGTGCCTTCGTATCTCACAAATGTTATAACATTTCACCAGTGTGCGCGCATGTAATGGTGTCCCCAACACAAGATTCTGTCATTGCAGACACCCAATTGTGCTATTTATTTGTTTCAAAATGTAATCTTGCTTTAAATCTGAAACTTCCATGTAAACCAGTTCAATTCAATTGTGGGACTACCATCATGGATTATTTTAGATAAATACGAATTACTACCACCACTACTTCTACCATTACTTCAACTACCACAGTGGTGTCAATATCAATTGAGCTCATCAGTGTAGAAAGTACCTTGCTCGTGTTGTTATGGCAACGGCATTTCCCAGCCCTAGGTGGTGGCAGACGACTTGGCCGTCCTGCAGACTCCAGTCATCATCACAGACGGTCCCCCACTCACCGTCATAGTACACCTCCACTCGCCCCTCGTGGGAAGACACACCATCCGCTAGGCGCACTGCCAAGATGGAAAAATGAAGACATTTTAAAAGGCTTCACATGGAAGATGGGATGAAGTCTAAAGGGGTTCCAAAGAAGATGGGTGAAAGCAAAAGTCTTGGAAGTATTTGTGTAAACGCTTACGAGAAATTTGAAATCTATAATCATTATAATCTATAATCATCTATAATCATTGTTCATTGTTCATGAAAGTTATTTATTCCTGTTTGTTAAATGAATAAAGAATTGAAATGTGAAATAAGTTAAAAAAAAAATCTATGGACACTATATGGTATATTGAACTCCTTAGCATGAACTATAATTAAATATGTAGAAGGACCACCTTATGCACCTTAAAGACTCCACTTCACTCATTCTCCATTGAAAACAGGGTGAAAAAGCCGGGTGAGTGGATAGGTAACGCATACAGGAAAAGAGGCGCATGATGCCACCCCCTTGTGGTGCACCCCAGAAATAAAGATTTTATCATGGACAGAAAGTGTTAAAGGGAATATACTGTAGGCCTACTGGGAAGACAAAAATGCCTTCAAAATGTGATCGTGAGCAATCTTCTTGCCAATGGTCTTAACTTCATGTATTGTCCAATTTATAAACTTGCTGAAAGTTATTTGCCCTCATATGATCCATATTTGGAGAAATAAGTGATTAAGTCACAAATCCTCAAATTGTTCGGGCCAAACATTTCGAGGATTTGTGATTAAATCACTAATTACTCCAAATATGGATAATTTGAGAGCAAATAACTTTCAGCAAGTTTCTAAAATGGACAATACATGAATTTTAGACCATTGGCAAGAAGATTGCTCACAATCACATTTTGAAGGCATATTTGTCTTCCCAGTACAGTATTCCCTTTCAAAGAGCCATAGGAAAGATGGAGGGGGAGGGTGTGGCTTGAAAGACCTTACCGTTGACAGCACACCGCGCTCCTGCGTCGTTGCTATGCTGGCAGCCCTGCTTATCTCCAAGTCCTGTATGTTCGCACTGAGCCAAGGTCTGTTCCTCCCCCGTGCACCGCAGGCCGCTCAGCCCTATGGGGCCGGAGCCCTGCCCGAAGGCAGCCGCCGACAGGGCTGCGCTGGCCAAGGGGTAGCCCAGCTGCCTGCACACCACCGTGGCATCGTTGGTGTCCCAGGAATCGTCGCACACTGACTGCCAGTTCCCGGCGTGCAGCACCTCCACCCTGCCCTCGTGAGGGTGAGACCCATTCACCAGTCGGACTGCAAGGTAGGAACCAACGTACATTATTGAGTCAATTCAATTTGGTTTTTAATATCATCTCACAGCCTGAGCTGAATTGCATGACAATTCACAATATATAGTAAACACAGGCACAAACAAAACCTATTTAAAAAAAATACATGTACATAGATTGATAAAATAGTGACTTAATTAGCAAGTTGACACTATGACTGGTATATGGTATAATCTGGTAATGATGATAAAAAGATAAATAGATCAAATGAATAATGACAATTTCAAACCACTATATTGCACTAATATAATGTGGTGATATAAATTGTAAAATTTCTTGGCGGCTCAGCGCGATGACACCTAACGATAGCTGTAATGATCACTAATTCATGGTTGCTCTTGGCTACTCTTTGTGGCATTAGTGGGACTCGAGGGTACAGACCTTTCTACAAAACAATAAGGACAATGATCGATTAGCATGATCAATACGTACCTTTACGGTTCTTGCATCGCAATGCATGATGGGACGGAATTCAAGTACGCGAGCGTTCAGCGACCGCTGTGGTCATATTTTTTACAATGCTCATGACGCTAGCCACGGCGAGCGTGAAGTTCAATATTATTATTTTCATGTTACAGATTTGTTATGTGGATCAGTTCCGACGCGAATCTTACTTTCAGTAAATCTGAATCATATTGTACTTTTTATTTATTTATTTAATTTCACACATCACATCACAACACACACATCTTTGCACATATGGGACTACCACACGAGTCTCGACGACTTCTCGAAGGTCTCTCTCTTTGCTTATTATTTTCTCAACAAACCCTTTATAAATCATTATTTAGATACAATAATACGAATCATAAGTTCTCATCGTAAAAATACAATTCTAATTAACTGAAAATTATCACGTCGGAACCGATCCACGTAACAAATCTGTAACATGAAAATGACATTGTAATCAATAACCGCAGCGATCACTGAACGCTCGCGGACTAGAATTCCGTCCCATAATGCCTTGCGATACAAGAAGAGTAAAGGTACGTATTATAGGTATAGGCACCCTTCCTCAGCAGTGTACCCACCATTGAGACCACAGACCACACCGGCGTCCTCCGTGTGTCCACAGTTGTTGACACCGAGGCCAGAGTGAGGACAGTCCAGCAGAGTGGGCTCGGAGCCAGAGCAGCTCACATCATCCAGGACGATGTCACCATTCCCATAGCCGAAGTGAGCCGACATCGGTGCAGACACAGCTTCCCCAAACCTGCAATTAATAGTATTATTTCATCTTTCATTTCACTAACAATTCAGCTTGTAGATATACTGGTAAAGGGTATCTTATCCACTCTGGTTTTTCAACATTATATTTTACAGCATTTAAATCAGCATCAAAAAACTTACAGCATTGCAAGATAGAATAATGGCTACTTTCAATCTATGGTAGATATACATGTGTCAATCACCCTAATTTTCAGCAGGTCATCACACACTGTGCCCTAGAGATGAGCTTAAAAAAAATGCACAACTAAACTAATAGCTATTTTTCAAGCTATGGTAGGCATCAAGTGTCACTTACACTGGCTGTCTGCCGTCTCTGTTCAAGTCCCACACACCATGCCACAATGCCCAGCGTCAGAAAACAAACTCATGGCTGATTTTAATCTGTGGTAGATGTGAAGTGTCACTTACCCCAGCTGTCTACAGACCACAGTAGCGTCCCTGTGGTCCCATAGGTCATCACAAACCCTGCCCCATCGCCAAGATACCAGCATAAAAACGTAGCCAATCTTAATCCAAGGTAGATGTGAAGTGTCAATGAACCCAACTGACACATTGCACTAATGCCCAGAGACCATCATAAAAAAAAATAATGGCTAATTTCCATCTATGGTAGATGTGAATTGCCACTTACCCCAACTGATTAGAGGTCATCACACACCTCACCCCAATGCCCAGAGACCAGCATAAATATAATAATAAGAAAATTTTCATCTATGGTACATGTGAAGTGTCACTTACCCCAGCTGTCTACAGACCACAGTAGCGTCTCTCAGGTCCCACAGGTCATCGCACACCGTGCCCCACTGTCCAGAGACCAGCACCTCCACGCGCCCCTCATTGGGTCGTGAGCTTCCCACCAGACGAATGGGGCCAGTCCCTGGTGGGCAGCAACAAAGCAAAAAGAACACACTATAGTTACTTGACTTGAGACTAGCATCTGTCAAAGTGTGTTCCTTGGATAGAGCATTAAATGGAGGTTCCGTGTACACATGATCCATACTGTAAGGGGGGAGGGCAGGAAACCAGCTCCCTAGCTGTTGAGAAACGTGGCCATGGTTCTGGGCATCAATGTGTACTCGAGTGCGAGGGATCCCAACTAACCGCTAAAGAGCTAATAAGTGGGGGGGGGGGGGTAGGTGTAAACAAAAATTGGCTTTGGTCTGCCAGCAGGGCATGGTCGGGACATATGACTTGAAGCATTATCAATTGATATGAGATTGCTTTTTGTTAGATTTCCTTTTTCAAGCCTGAGAAAGGGAATAGGGCAGTCGCGGCCGATTCAACCTCCCCCCCCTCAGGAGAGTCTGAAAAAGAGGGGGGGGGGGGGGGTTGCAGCCGATTCGGCCCCCCTGAATCAGCCCCTGGCTCTCACCCTGTAAGCACACCACTCCTGCATCTTCTGTGTGTCCACAGTCGTGGCTGCCGAAGCCCCTGCTTGGACACTCAGCTATCGTGGACTCGTCCCCAGTGCAGTCCAGGTCGTCGAGAAGGATGCTGCCCTCTCCCTCTCCAAAATATGCTGCGTCTCTCGTAGCTGCGGCGGGTCCAAACCCGAGCTGGCGGCACACCACGTTGGCCTCTTCCATGCCCCAGTCGTCATCACACACGGTACCCCACTGCCCAAAGAGGTACACCTCCACACGCCCCTCCAGTCCATTGCTGCCCCCAGCCAGACGGATGTCTGATTCTCCTACGTCTGCCAGAAAAATAATGGTTGCACAGCAGGATCAGTATGGGAGATCTTCAAATAGATGAACACATATCTGTACCATGTTGCATATAGATTTCCAATTATCTGAACGTACCATAAATGGAAACTACCATGGCAACATATGAGCTCAGTGTTGTCACTGTGTTATTATTTCTTTGAGCACACAGCCCCATCATCCTCTCTAGAATGTCCACAGTCGCAAACTCTGGGTCAGTATACTCTTCGTTACTGAGGACACAGCTACAGCATGCTCACCATGTCTGCAGTAGTGTGAATTGCCAGGTCACTTTGTTCTTAAATACTGAGCCCACAGCCCGGCCAGCACCCTCCCCATGTCCAAAGTCGTGAAACCTGGGTCACTATGTTCCTACCTACACAGAGTACAAACACAATGCATCCTTGCTATATACATGTATCAACAATTGTGGACCCAGCATTGTTACTGTATTCTTATACACATGCCCGTCATCGTCCAAATGTCCACAGTTGTGAACCTTGGGTCAATGTGTTCTTACCTTCTGAGCACACAGCTCCAGCATCCTCGTCATGTCCACAGTCGTTAATCCCTAGCTCATTGTGGAAGCAGTCCAGCAAAGAGCTTTCTGTTCCAACGCACTGCATGTCAGTCAACCAGATGGTGCCACTGCCCTCTCCAAATTGTGCTGTGCGTGGCGCATCAATGGCCGACTGAAATCCCAGCTGGCGGCACACGACAGTGGCGTCGTACTCATCCCAGGAATCATCACAAACTGTCCCCCATTGGTTGTTGATGGAGATCTCCACTCGGCCCTCGTGGCGTCCCTCTCCGCCCACCAGTCGCAAGCGGAAACCATGCTCAGTACCTAACACAGGCAGTCCATTGAATCACATTGATTTTTTTCAAATAATCGATATTACCAATTCAAATGTTGATCATATTTATTGAGCTCATACAGCTGACAAAAATCACTCTTTGTGGGCCATTCTTCACAAGAAAAACAGATAAAACCCAGAGAGCTTCAATTTATCTGGCACAAAAGCGAGTCACTCCAATTAAAAATTCCTTTCCGAGCTACGCATCAGTAAACTGTCTCAATTGAGATTTTAAGATGGCTGCTACATTTTTGTTAAAACTGCACATCACCATTCTTTTTAGCACACACTTGAAAGCATGAGTTCAACTCACCTGGTTCCATCACACAAATCACTCCTGCGTCTTCGACATGCTCACAGTTATGAGAGCCTACGCCATTGTGCTGGCAAGCAAACAGACTGCTTTCGTTGCCAGAGCAAGCCACGTCATCCAGGAAAATCGGGCCAGTGCCAGCCCCAAATCTGGCAGTGCCTATTGCTGAGGTGAAACCAAGCTCTCTGCAAACCACGTTGCCATCATTAGTGTCCCACAGGTCATCGCACACTGTGCCCCATTCAGCGCCAACGCGAACCTCCACCCTTCCTTCCCAAGCACCACTGCCACCAACCAGACGAACATTGTCTCCACCTGGTCATCCATGCGCAAAAGACAGAAATCAGAGCTATTATTACAGAAGTGTAGTCTTGGTCACAAAAGAAGTGTTAAAACTTAATTTATCAATCGTCAAAATGTCACCTCAAAACAATCACACCAAAGTGAGCACTTAAAGTCATGTTATGTTTTGATTTAATGCCAGGTAAGACGACTTTACATCAGTGAGAACAAATTACAAAAGAAATAATTCTACTTCTTCTCTTTGCTAATGTATCTACAAGGGAATGGACAACTTGAATTATATCTTTGACACAGATAAAGCATTATCCAAACAAGAGGCATACATTCATCTTCTAAAGTTGAGCCCTGGCTACTATATGCATGCATTTTACTGCATCAGCCATGTGTCTGGCTTCAAAATGCTGTACATAATTGTAAAAATGATATTCACAATAAATCTGGGTACAAAACAAGATCAGAATTTTTCACATTTCCCACTAAAAAGACATATAGCTACAATAAAAATCAACATGAAAGAGCAAAATAGAAGCATGATTTATGGGTTTAGTATGGGTTATGTGAAGGTTTGCAGCAGACAAACTTACTGGATGCTGAGCCGCAAACCACACCTGCATCTTCAGAATGTGCACAATTATGAGATCCAACGCCTCTATGTGAGCACTCAGTCAATGATGTCTCACTTCCACTGCAACTAACATCATCCAGCCAGATGGTACCTGATCCTTCACCATAGTGTGCACTGCCTGGAGCAGAGGTTGCAGAACCAAGGCCAAGCTGACGGCACACCACCTGTGCATCGTTGAGATCCCAGGAATCATCACATACAGTTCCCCACTGGTTATTGATGCGGACCTCCACTCTGCCTTCATTCCCACTGCTGCCACCAACTAGACGAATCTCATCTATTCCTGAAATAGACCAACAAAAACTTAAATCTCAATTTCCATCCTCTGTTAAGTGCCACTCTCACTAACGAGAAAAATAAATGGATATCCCTTAACACCAAAACAACACCAGGGTCCCGTTGTATAAATCTTACCATTAATGGTAACTCTGCCATCGATGGTAACTACCATGGTAACATCACTGGACAGCCAATCAAATTCATGGTTTCCATAGAAGTTACCATTGATAGCAAAGTTACCATCAATGGTAAGTTTCATGCAACAGGGCCCTGAAGAACTTTGAGTTTAATATCATTAGGACAATCTCAATAATATGACTTTACATTCCTGTTAGTGTATGGCATCAAACAATATGCTAGATATGTCCGAGTTTGGAAACATTACCTGATGGTGTGCCGCAAACTACTCCTGCATCTTCAGAATGCCTACAATTATGAGATCCCACACCTCTATGTGAGCAATCCGTCAATGATGTCTCACTTCCACTGCATTCAACGTTATCCAGCAAGATGGGGTCTGACCCTTCACCATACTGTGCACCTTGTGGAGCTGCGGTTGCAGAACCAAGGCCAAGCTGACGACACACCACCTGTGCATCGTTGAGATCCCAGGAATCATCACATACAGTTCCCCATTGGTTATTGATGCGGACCTCCACTCTGCCTTCATTCCCACTGCTGCCACCAACTAGACGGATCTCATCTATTCCTGAAATAGACCAACAAGAACATAAATCTTAATCTCCATCTGCTGCCACCAACTGGACAGATCTCATCTATCCCTGAAACAAAACAGTGAGAACTTTGACTGAAATCTCCATTCTACATGTACCTGCAATCCCACTGCTGCCACCAACTCAATAAATATCACTTCTTACTGAGGCTAAACAGTGAGCAGTTGGATTTAAATCTACAATCTGCATTCAAACTATCATCTGTTACTTTTTGTGTGGCATCCTCACTTCATACCTGAATTCAGGAAAATAAAATTCCATAATGGTTTGCAGATGACTCGTTCCTCACCTGATGCTGAACTGCACACTACGCCTGTATCTTCAGAATGTCCACAATTATGAGATCCCACACCTCTATGTGTGCAATCTGTCAACAATGTCTCACTTCCGCTGCAATCAACATCATCTAGCCAGATAGTGCCTGATCCTTCACCAAACTGTGCACCGTGTGGAGCAGAGGTTGCAGAACCAAGGCCAAGTTGACGGCACACCACTTGTGCATCGTTGAGATCCCAGGAATCATCACATACAGTTCCCCATTGGTTATTGATGCGGATCTCCACTCTGCCTTCATTCCCACTGCTGCCACCAACTAGACGGATCTCATCTATTCCTGAAATAGACCAACAAAAACGTAAATCTTAATCTCCATCTGCTGCCACCAACTGGACAGATCTCATCTATCCCTGAAACAAAACAGTGAGAACTTTGACTGAAATCTCCATTCTACATGTACCTGCAATCCCACTGCTGCCACCAACTCAATAAATATCACTTCTTACTGAGGCTAAACAGTGAGCAGTTGAATTTAAATCTACACTCTGCATTCAAACTATCATCAGTGTGTGTGGCATCCTCACTTCATACCTGAATTCAGGACAATGAGGGGGTTTCATTCAACCTCCCCTTGAGATCTCAGCCATCGGTCACGCGATTGCGACAAAATTTGGCATAAAATCAATCAATGAAAATAATTAAATGGAAAAATAATTAGGCTTTTATGAGTTTTATGAAAGAGCACAGTTTTCCATAGGAAATGCACATAAAAGTGCAAAATTGTGCACGTTTTGGGATGACATGCCTTTACAAAAATGGGCGTGGCTCCGCAATGGTCTGCGGGGATGTCACGAATTTGGTCTCAAATGATGCGCAAGACTTGAAAAAAAAAAGTCAAGAAGTGTCGGGATGAGGTGTTCTCGCATTATTGCACGAAACGTCGAGGGGGGTTGATTCAACTGCCCCCCTCCCCCGGCGGTTTTAGGGTTAAGATATCCATTTGTGAATTGCTGCTCAGCTCTTTCAGAGTGAGATGGCCTGAATATGAAACAGAGTACTAGTGTACATACAGGCCCCTCATGCACAGACACATATATTCCAAAAATCCTGTACATACACAGAACTATTCGTCTGAGAGAAATCAAGAATATGCAGACACAAATGACAAATGGTAGGAAATCATTCATCAGAGTGATGAGAACACATATGTAAATCTAAGGAAGTAAACATGCCTGTCTCATGTATGCAAAGCACACCAGCATCTTCATAGTGTCCACAGTTGTGAGCTCCGACCCCATTGTGTGGACAGGCGAATAGGGAGGATTCCAACCCAGTACAGGCTAGATCGTCAAGTAGAATGCTTCCTGTCCCTTGGCCATAGGCAGCTGAGTCAGCTGCCCTGCCGGCCATGGAGTAGCCCAGCTGCCTGCAGGCGACATTGGCATCATTGATGTCCCACATGTCATCACACACTGTGCCCCACTGCCCCCCTAGGTACACCTCCACGCGCCCCTCCCAGGCACTCGGCCCGCCCACTAGTCGGATCATCCCAGAAAGTGACCCTGCGGGTGAAAGGTTACAATTAGATGCAATATATATGCATAGACTTGTCATTGAGTTAAGGAGACTGGAATTCCAGATTTTCAACCTGTTACTTTGGGCACATTGTGTTCCCTAGGATGCAATTTCACATTCTGAACCTGACCTCTGACAATTGTAATATCTAGTCCAAAGAGTCTGACAGTGAATTACTCTTCCTATACACCATATAACAATCGTTTGTAGATGGTCATTACTTATACAGGTGTTGTACCTGATGGTGAATTGAAATCTACACTTTGCATTCAAACTCTTGTCTTTTACTTAGTGTGTGGCATCCTCGCTTCATACCTGAAATCAGGAAAATGAAATTTTATAATGTTGTTTTTTTTGCAGATGACTGTTCCTTACCTGATGCTGAGCTGCAAACTACGCCTGCATCTTCAGAATGTCTACAATTATGAGATCCCACACCTCTATGTGAGCACTCCGTCAGTGATGTCTCACTTCCGCTGCAACCAACATCATCCAGCCAGATGGTACCTGACCCTTCACCATAGTGTGCACTGCCTGGAGCAGAGGTAGCAGAACCAAGGCCAAGCTGACGGCACACCACCTGTGCATCATTGATATCCCAGGAATCATCACATACAGTTCCCCACTGGTTATTGATGCGGATCTCCACTCTCCCTTCAGTCCCACTGCTACCACCAACTAGACGAATATCACTTCCTGAAACAAAACAGTAAGAACTTCCACTTTAATCTTTGCCCTGTCTTCAATCCCACTAGCTGCTGCCACCAGCTTTATAGATCTCATATATCCCTCAAACAATCCAGAAATAACTTTGACTTAAAAAAAACCACCCTGCATTTAGACCTACTGCTGCCATCCACTGGATGAATATCACCGATCACTGACGCAAAACAGTGAGAAATCTGCTTTCAACCTGCTTTCCAGTCAGTCCCACTGCTACGTAAAACATAGTTAAGCAATACCTGATCTGTCCTAGTTAAGAAACATGGCCGCGATTGAACCACGGATTGTAGATGGTCATTACTTACCTGATGCTGAGCCACATACTACGCCTGCATCTTCAGAATGTCCACAATTATGAGATCCAACACCTCTATGTGAGCACGCTGTCAATAATGTCTCACTTCCGCTGCAAGCAACATCATCCAGCCAGATGGTACCTGACCCTGAACCATAGTGTGCACTGCCTGGAGCAGAGGTTGCAGAACCAAGGCCAAGCTGACGGCACACCACTTGTGCATCGTTGAGATCCCAGGAATCATCACATACAGTTCCCCACTGGTTATTGATGCGGATCTCCACTCTCCCTTCAGTCGACCTGCCGCCACCAACTAGACGAATATCACTTAGTCCTGAAACAAAACAGTAAGAAATTCCACTTTAATCTTTGCCCTGTCTTCAATCACACTGCTGCCACCAACTTTATAGATCTCATCTACCCCTGAAACAAACCAGAAATAACTTTGATTTAAAAATCCACCCTGCATTTAGACCTACTACTGCCACCCACTGGATGAATATCACCAATCACTGACGGAAAACAGTGAGAAATCTGCTTTCAACCTGCTTTCCAGTCAGTCCCAATGCTGTGTACAACATAGTTATGCAATACCTGATCCGTCCTAGTTCAGAAACATGGCCGACTAAACCATGGATTGTAGATGGTTATTACTAACCTGATGCTGAGCCACATACAACGCCTGCATCTTCAGAATGTCCACAATTGTGAGATCCAACACCTCTATGTGAGCATTCCATCAATGATGTCTCACTTCCACTGCAACTAACATCATCCAGCCAGATGGTGCCTGACCCTGAACCATAGTGTGCACTGCCTGGAGCAGAGGTTGCAGAACCAAGGCCAAGCTGACGGCACACCACCTGTGCATCGTTAAGATCCCAGGAATCATCACATACAGTTCCCCATTGGTTATTGATTCGGATCTCCACTCTGCCTTCAGTCCCACTGCTGCCACCAACTAGACGAATATCACCAATTCCTGAAACAAAACAGTAAGAACTTCCATTTCAATTTCCACCCTGCCTTTAATCCCACTGCTGCCACCAACTAAATAAATATACCCTCTGATTGAGGCAAAACAGAATGAGAAGTTGGATCTATTTTTTCACTCTGCATCCAGAGTTTTGTTTTAACATTGCGTGTGGTGTCTTTTCTTCATATCTGAATTCAGGAACATGAAATCAATGGTTTGTAGATGACTGTTATTTACCTGATGCTGAGGTGCAAACTACACTTGCATCTTCAGAATGTCCACAATTATGAGATCCCACACCTCCATGTGAGCAATCCATCAATGATGTCTCAGTTCCGCTGCAACCAACATCATCCAGCCAGATAGTGCCTGACCCTGAACCATAGTGTGCACTGCCTGGAGCAGACATTGCATAGCCAAGGCCAAGCTGACGGCACACCACCTGTGCATCATTGATATCCCAGGAATCATCACATACAGTTCCCCACTGGTTATTGATGCGGATCTCCACTCTCCCTTCAGTCCCACTGCTGCCACCAACAAGACGAATATCACTTCCTGAAACAAAACAGTAAGAACTTCCACTTTAATCTTTGCCCTGTCTTCAATCCCACTGCTGCCACCAACTTTATAGATCTCATATATCCCTCAAACAATCCAGAAATAACTTTTACTTAAAAAAACACCCTGCATTTAGACCTCCTTCTGCCATCCACTGGATGAATATCACCGATCACTGACGCAAAACAGTGAGAAATCTGCTTTCAACCTGCTTTCCAGTCAGTCCCACTGCTACGTAAAACATAGTTAAGCAATACCTGATCCGTCCTAGTTAAGAAACATGGCCGCGATTGAACAATGGATTGTAGATGGTCATTACTTACCTGATGCTGAGCCACATACAACGCCTGCATCTTCAGAATGTCCACAATTATGAGATCCCACACCTCTATGTGAGCACGCTGTCAGTGATGTCTCACTTCCGCTGCAACTAACATCATCCAGCCAGATGGTGCCTGACCCTGAACCATAGTGTGCACTGCCTGGAGCAGAGGTTGCAGAACCAAGGCCAAGCTGACGGCACACCACCTGTGCATCGTTGAGATCCCAGGAATCATCACATACAGTTCCCCACTGGTTATTGATGCGGATCTCCACTCTCCCTTCAGTCCCACTGCTGCCACCAACTAGACGAATATCACTTAGTCCTGATACAAAACAGTAAGAACTTCCACTTTAATCTTTGCCCTGTCTTCAATCACACTGCTGCCACCAACTTTATAGATCTCATCTATCCCTGAAACAAACCAGAAATAACTTTGATTTTAAAATCCACCCTGCATTTAGACCTACTACTGCCACCCACTGGATGAATATCACCAATCACTGACGGAAAACAGTGAGAAATCTGCTTTCAACCTCCTTTCCAGTCAGTCCCACTGCTGTGTAAAACATAGTTATGCAATACCTGATCCGTCCTAGTTCAGAAACATGGCCGATTAAACAATGGATTGTAGATGGTCATTACTTACCTGATGCTGAGCCACATACTACGCCTGCATCTTCAGAATGTCCACAATTGTGAGATCCAACACCTCTATGTGAGCATTCCATCAACGATGTCTCACTTCCGCTGCAACTAACATCATCCAGCCAGATAGTGCCTGACCCTGAACCATAGTGTGCACTGCCTGGAGCAGAGGTTGCAGAACCAAGGCCAAGCTGACGGCACACCACCTGTGCATCGTTAAGATCCCAGGAATCATCACATACAGTTCCCCATTGGTTATTGATTCGGATCTCCACTCTGCCTTCAGTCCCACTGCTGCCACCAACTAGACGAATATCACCAATTCCTGAAACAAAACAGTAAGAACTTCCATTTCAATTTCCACCCTGCCTTTAATCCCACTGCTGCCACCAACTAAATAAATATCCCCT
Source organism: Arbacia lixula (assembly GCA_963669155.1). Classification (NCBI taxonomy): domain Eukaryota; kingdom Metazoa; phylum Echinodermata; class Echinoidea; order Arbacioida; family Arbaciidae; genus Arbacia; species Arbacia lixula. Next base: position 9,567,863 of record OZ022580.1, read on the forward strand.
CTGATTGAGGCAAAACAGAGTGAGAAGTTGGATCTAATTTTTCACTCTGCATCCAGAGTTTTGTTTTAACATTGCGTGTGGCGTCTTTTCTTCATATCTGAATTCAGGAACATGAAATCAATGGTTTGTAGATGACTGTTATTTACCTGATGCTGAGGTGCAAACTACACTTGCATCTTCAGAATGTCCACAATTATGAGATCCCACACCTCCATGTGAGCAATCCATCAATGATGTCTCAGTTCCGCTGCAACCAACATCATCCAGCCAGATAGTGCCTGACCCTGAACCATAGTGTGCACTGCCTGGAGCAGACATTGCATAGCCAAGGCCAAGCTGACGGCACACCACCTGTGCATCATTGATATCCCAGGAATCATCACATACAGTTCCCCACTGGTTATTGATGCGGATCTCCACTCTGCCTTCAGTCCCACTGCTGCCACCAACTAGACGAATATCACTTCGTCCTGAAACAAAACAATGAGAACTTTCATTTATATCTTCAGTCTGTCTTAATTCCCACTGCTGCCATCAACTAGACGAATATCACCAATTCCTGTAACAAAACAGTAAGAACTTTCATTTATATCTTCAGTCTGTCTTCAGTCCCACTGCTGCCACCAACTAGACGAATATCACCTTGTCCTGAAACAAAACAGTAAGAATTTTCATTTGTATCTCCATTCTACCTTCAACCCCACTGCTGCCAACAACTCAATGAATATCTGAGGCTTACTGAGGCTAAAGAGTGAAAAGTTGAACTTAAATCTATGTTTTGCACCCAGACTTTAGTATTTCACTGTGTGTGTGTGGCAATACTTCATATCTGAATTCCTGTATATGAAGTTTCCTAATGGTTTGTAGATGACTGTTCCTTACCTGATGCTGAGCTGCACACTACGCCTGCATCTTCAGTATGTCCACAATTATGAGATCCAACACCTCTATGTGAGCACGCTGTCAATGATGTCTCACTTCCGCTGCAAGCAACATCATCCAGCCAGATGGTACCTGACCCTGAACCATAGTGTGCACTGCCTGGAGCAGAGGTTGCATAACCAAGGCCAAGCTGGCGGCACACCACTTGTGCATCGTTGAGATCCCAGGAATCATCACATACAGTTCCCCACTGGTTATTGATGCGGATCTCCACTCTCCCTTCAGTCGAACTGCTACCACCAACTAGACGAATATCACTTAGTCCTGAAACAAAACAGTAAAAACTTCCACTTTAATCTTTGCCCTGTCTTCAATCACACTGCTGCCACCAACTTTATAGATCTCATCTACCCCTGAAACAAACCAGAAATAACTTTGATTTTAAAATCCACCCTGCATTTTGACCTACTACTGCCACCCACTGGATGAATATCACCAATCACTGACGGAAAACAGTGAGAAATCTGCTCTCAACCTCCTTTCCAGTCAGTCCCACTGCTGTGTAAAACATAGCAATGCAATACCCGATATGTCCTACTTAAGAAACATGGACTGAAGCATGGATTGTAGATAGTCATGACTTACCTGATGCTGAGGTGCAAACTACACTTGCATCTTCAGAATGTCCACAATTGTGAGATCCAACACCTCTATGTGAGCATTCCATCAACGATGTCTCACTTCCGCTGCAACTAACATCATCCAGCCAGATGGTGCCTGACCCTGAACCATAGTGTGCACTGCCTGGAGCAGAGGTTGCAGAACCAAGGCCAAGCTGACGGCACACCACTTGTGCATCGTTAAGATCCCAGGAATCATCACATACAGTTCCCCATTGGTTATTGATTCGGATCTCCACTCTGCCTTCATTCCCACTGCTGCCACCAACTAGACGAATATCACCAATTCCTGAAACAAAACAGTAGGAACGTCCATTTCAATTTCCACCCTGCCTTTAATCCCACTGCTGCCACCAACTAAATAAATATCCCCTCTGATTGAGGCAAAACAGAGTGAGAAGTTGGATCTAATTTTTCACTCTGCATCCAGAGTTTTGTTTTAACATTGTGTGTGGCGTCTTTTCTTCATATCTGAATTCAGGAACATGAAATCAATGGTTTGTAGATGACTGTTATTTACCTGATGCTGAGGTGCAAACTACACTTGCATCTTCAGAATGTCCACAATTATGAGATCCCACACCTCCATGTGAGCAATCCATCAATGATGTCTCAGTTCCGCTGCAACCAACATCATCCAGCCAGATAGTGCCTGACCCTGAACCATAGTGTGCACTGCCTGGAGCAGACATTGCATAGCCAAGGCCAAGCTGACGGCACACCACCTGTGCATCATTGATATCCCAGGAATCATCACATACAGTTCCCCACTGGTTATTGATGCGGATCTCCACTCTGCCTTCAGTCCTACTGCTGCTACCAACTAGACGAATATCACCTTGTCCTGAAACAAAACAATGAGAACTTTCATTTATATCTTCAGTCTGTCTTAATTCCCACTGCTGCTACCAACTAGACGAATATCACCAATTCCTGAAACAAAACAGTAAGAACTTTCATTTATATCTTCACTCTGTCTTCAATCCCACTGCTGCCACCAACTAAACAGATCTCATCTATCCCTGAAACAAAACAGTGAGAACTTTGTCTAAAAAATCTCCATTCTACCTTCAACCCCACTGCTGCCAACAACTCAATGAATATATGAGGCTTACTGAGGCTAACGAGTGAAAAGTTGAACTTAAATCTATGTTTTGCACTCAGACTTTAGTATTTCACTGTGTGTGTGGCATCCTTACTTCATATCTGAATTCCTGTATATGAAGTTTCCTAATGGTTTGTAGATGACTGTTCCTTACCTGATGCTGAGCTGCACACTACGCCTGCATCTTCAGAATGTCCACAATTATGAGATCCAACACCTCTATGTGAGCACGCTGTCAATGATGTCTCACTTCCGCTGCAACTAACATCATCCAGCCAGATGGTGCCTGACCCTGAACCATAGTGTGCACTGCCTGGAGCAGAGGTTGCAGAACCAAGGCCAAGCTGACGGCACACCACTTGTGCATCGTTGAGATCCCAGGAATCATCACATACAGTTCCCCACTGGTTATTGATGCGGACCTCCACTCTCCCTTCAGTCCCACTGCTGCCACCAACTAGACGAATATCACTTCGTCCTGAAACAAAACAGTGTAAACTTCCATTTTAATCTTCACAATGTCTTCAATCCCACTGCTGCCACAACTAGACAGATCTCCATTCATACTTTCAACCAAATTGTCAAACGATAGCATAATAATGTAATCTATAGCAATACAGCCACTATTGAAGTCACCCTTAACTCACAGGTGAATTCCAGCCATGTTTAATGTTTTTTTTTTCAGAATTCATTGTTTAAAAATGCCTAAAACATTTAGATATTCCTATTGAATCGTCATGTTATTGTGTTGGTCAAAAGCAAATCTTGATCATTTTGCATTGTCACCTTTAACCACATAGCCAGTCAGTCCCAATGCTGTGTAAAACTAAAACATAGTTATGCAATACCTGATCTCTCCTAGTTAAGAAACATGGCCGATTAAACCATGGATTGTAGATGGTCATTACTTACCTGATGCTGAGCCACATACTACGCCTGCATCTTCAGAATGTCCACAATTATGAGAGCCCACACCTCTATGTGAGCACGCTGTCAATGATGTCTCACTTCCGCTGCAAGCAACATCATCCAGCCAGATGGTACCTGACCCTGAACCATAGTGTGCACTGCCTGGAGCAGACATTGCATAGCCAAGGCCAAGCTGATGGCACACCACCTGTGCATCATTGATATCCCAGGAATCATCACATACAGTTCCCCACTGGTTATTGATGCGGATCTCCACTCTGCCTTCAGTCCCACTGCTACCACCAACTAGACGAATATCACTTCGTCCTGAAACAAAACAGTGAGAACTTCCATTTTAATCTTCACTATGTTTTCAATCCCTCTGCTGCCACAACTAGACAGATCTCCATTTATACGTTCAACCAAATTGTCAAACGATATAAATTGTCAAACAATCTATATCTTTATATGACAATGTACTAGAATTGACGAATATACAAAGTAATGCAGCCAACTTATGTCACCTTTAACCACATAGTCAGTGAGTCCCAATGCTGTGTAAAACTAAAACATAGTTATGCAATACCTGATCTCTCCTAGTTAAGAAACATGGCCAATTAAACCATGGATTGTAGATGGTCATTACTTACCTGATGCTGAGCCACATACAACGCCTGCATCTTCAGAATGTCCACAATTATGAGATCCCACACCTCTATGTGAGCACGCTGTCAATGATGTCTCACTTCCGCTGCAACTAAGATCATCCAGCCAGATGGTACCTGACCCTGAACCATAGTGTGCGCTGCCTGGAGCAGAGATTGCAGATCCAAGGCCAAGCTGACGGCACACCACTTGTGCATCGTTGAGATCCCAGGAATCATCACATACAGTTCCCCACTGGTTATTGATGCGGATCTCCACTCTGCCTTCAGTCCCACTGCTACCACCAACTAGACGAATATCACTTCGTCCTGAAACAAAACAGTGAGAACTTCCATTTTAATCTTCACTATGTTTTCAATCCCTCTGCTGCCACAACTAGACAGATCTCCATTTATACGTTCAACCAAATTGTCAAACGATATAAATTGTCAAACAATCTATATCTTTATATGACAATGTACTAGAATTGACGAATATACAAAGTAATGCAGCCAACTTATGTCACCTTTAACCACATAGTCAGTGAGTCCCAATGCTGTGTAAAACTAAAACATAGTTATGCAATACCTGATCTCTCCTAGTTAAGAAACATGGCCAATTAAACCATGGATTGTAGATGGTCATTACTTACCTGATGCTGAGCCACATACAACGCCTGCATCTTCAGAATGTCCACAATTATGAGATCCCACACCTCTATGTGAGCACGCTGTCAATGATGTCTCACTTCCGCTGCAACTAAGATCATCCAGCCAGATGGTACCTGACCCTGAACCATAGTGTGCGCTGCCTGGAGCAGAGATTGCAGATCCAAGGCCAAGCTGACGGCACACCACTTGTGCATCGTTGAGATCCCAGGAATCATCACATACAGTTCCCCACTGGTTATTGATGCGGATCTCCACTCTCCCTTCAGTCGAACTGCTACCACCAACTAGACGAATATCACTTCCTGAAACAAAACAGTGTAAACTTCCATTTTAATCTTCACAATGTCTTCAATCCCACTGCTGCCACAACTAGGCAGATCTCCATTCATACGTTCAACCAAATTGTCAAACGATAGCATAATAATGTAATCTATAGCAATGCAGCCACAAAACCCTATACAGCCCGGGCTATTTTGAAATCACATAGCCCCGGGGGGGGGGGGGGGCAAAAACAGCCCCCCCCCTAAGATCTCGACGGTTGATCGCGCAATCGCGACGAAAATTGGCACGTACGTCACCGATGACGTTATCTCCACAATTTGATTTTCAATTGCGCCAAAATTGTTCAAATTTATTTTTAATCAATAAATCATGCTAATTAAATGCAAAAAATCATAACTTGGTTGTAAACCTTTAAATGTAGAGCCAAAACTGCTAGATTTCAGTCCAGACACTCTTCTTAGGATTATTATCAAATTAGGATTGATAGAAATTGCAATATCAAAGTTTTTCTTATGTATTTCCTTGTTTTTTCGACTTTATGTTTTTCATTGTTTTTTCGATGGAAATCATTGACAATACTATTTTAGTCATAAATAACATGAAATTTATTGTTTTTCATCAGTAAAACAAAAAATAATGATACATTTATGAATTTTGGTTAGATACAGAATTTGCATTGGATTTGTACATGAAATCACGTTTTTGAGCAACTTTTGGTCTGACATGCAAAATGTTACGTAACTTTGGAACCGCGTACCCCTGCGACGCAAATTTGGTCTTAAAAGTGGCGTGAGATTTAAAGGAAAAAAGTCATGAAACGTTGCGGCGCCATCTTTACGCATTACAAATTGATTGCGAAAAATGTTGAGGGGGGGGGGGGCTATAGGTAGGGTTAAGTCACCCTTAACTACACAGATGAATTCCAGCCATGTTTAAATATTTTTTTCTTCAGAATTCATTGCTTATGTGTGCCTAAAATATTAATATATTCCTGATGAATCGTCATGTTATTGTGTTGGTCAAAACCAAATCTTTATCATTTTGCATTGAATTAAATATCTTAATCTGTATCTATCTCATATGACAATGTAAAATTGTTGAAATTTTGAAATATGCCTAAAATATTCATATATTCGAATTGAATCGTAATGTTATTGGGTTGGTGACGAGCAAATCATTTTGCATTGAATCAAATACCTTATGCTGTATCTTTATCTTATATGACAATGTACTAGAATTGACGAATATAAAAAGTAATGCAGCCAACTTATGTCACCTTTAACCACATAGGTGAATTCCAGTCATGTTTATATATGTTTTTCACAACTATTTCTTATATGTGCCTGAAATTTGTGCTGGTCAAAAGCAAATCTCTATCATTTTGCACTGAATTAAAATATCTTAATTTGTTTCTATCTTGTAAAATCTTGAAAATGTACCAAAATTGACGTATAAACAAAGTATATAGGCCTATAACATATCTTATTAAAACAGGAAGTAGAATGAGAAGGAAACTAAAAATATGAACCCAATTCTGCAGTTAATGATTTTTCAGCCTTTAATTATTATGTCACATACAGTACATCATTTACATATACACAGACGAATTACAACCATGTTTAGATATGTTTTTCTAACTCATTGTTTATTGTTTATATGTGTCTATAGTATCGCTATATGTTGTTGTGTTATTGTGTTGGTGAAAAGCAAATTTCCATGATTTTGGACTGAATAAAATATCCTGTATCTTGTATCTTGTATCACATCTATCCCTCAAACAAACCAGAGATAAGTTTGATTTAAAAATTCACCCTGCATTTAGACCTACTACTACCCCCATGTGAATGAATATCACCGATCACTGACGCAAAACAGTGAGAAATCTGCTTTCAACCTGCTTTCCAGTCAGTCCCAATGCTGTGTAAAACATAGTTATGCAATACCTGATCTGTCCTAGTTAAGAAACATGGCCGATTAAACCATGGATTGTAGATGGTCATTACTTACCTGATGCTGAGCCACATACAACGCCTGCATCTTCAGAATGTCCACAATTATGAGTTCCCAAACCTCTATTTGAGCATCCCAACAGTGATGTCTCAGTTCCGCTGCAACCAACATCATCCAGCCAGATGGTACCTGATCCTTCACCAAACTGTGCACTGCCTGGAGCAGAGGTTGCAGAGCCAAGGCCAAGCTGGCGGCACACCACCTGTGCATCGTTGAGATCCCAGGAATCATCACATACGGTTCCCCAATCGCTGATGCGGATCTCCACTCTGCCTTCATTCCCACTGCTGCCACCAACTAGACGAATATCACCCATGTCTGAAACAAAACAATGAGAACTTCCTTTTAAATCTTAACTCTGTTTAAAATCCCACTACTGCCGCCAACTAAACAGATATCCCTGAAACAAAACAGTGAGAACTTTGACTAAAATCTCCATTCTACCTTCAATCCAACTGCTGCCAACAACTTAATGAATATCTGAGGCTTATTGAGGCTAAAGAGTGAGAAGTTGAACTCGTTATTGATGCGGATCTCCACCCTGCCTTCAGTCCTATTGCTGCCACCAACAAGACGGATGTTTTCCACTTCTGAAACCAATCAGTGAGAAATCTGATTTAAGAGAGCATATAGCTCCAACTGATCACTTTGTCATTTGATTGGATGAAGTAATATGTTGAGATCATAAATTGGAATTAAGACAATTTATGAACGAATGATTGTCAGACCTTTATCAAACCTTCACTCATAAGTCTCTTTTATTTTTCTGCTTTTATTCATTTATTCAACTTAATATCAGGGTGCAGTATCCCTTTAAAGACAGGGTGTCGCATTAAAGGGATGGTCTTTCCTGAAATTAAGTGGGTTTTAACTCATGTCACAAAATTGACATTTTAAAAGATCATAACTTTCTTATCCCTTGACAAATTTTCGTCAAACCTTCACATATATGTTTTTTTCACGTTTCTGCTTTTATTGAAACCAGCTTAACTTCAGGGTGGACTATCCCTTTAAACTTGGCAGAAATCAGCAATATCCTAGAGATAACTTGCATGAAATCTCATCAGTCACAGCTTCATACAATCCTTGTTTTTGTTTGAAACCCACCGACTATTATTGGCTAGTCTACATTTCACCCTCTACATATTGATACTACTATCAAATCAGATATTCAACCATAAATGGCCAACTTTCAAAGCAAGACCAGCTTTGCTCCCAATATAGCCTTTAAAAATTGTGTTTTCCCTGTCAGCGCACGCTGAGGGCGCATTGTTCCATATCTAATGCATGCACTGTGGAGCAGTCTGATGTGAATCAAAGCTAACGCACAGAGGTATCCGGTCTCTCGGCTATAGGTTTCGGACATCCTGTCCAAAACCTCCACGAAATCTAGCGATTGCCACCATTTCGCTTAAAGTCACTTAACAGTTCTATTATTGAGAGGGAAGTTCTGTCCATACATATCTTCTTACATTTTCCATGTTTTTTTTTAACCTGCGATAGGGACACCCTTTTGATACACACATTTTCCAAATACTGACTGTATTGTTTACAGCCATGTAGGTTTGTCGGGTAGGCATCTTTCAAGTTCAAGTTTCAAGTTCAAGTTTATTTGTCTTTCTTCAGATACAATTTTACAGTGTACATAAAGAAACAGTAATAACAAGTTTAAATGTTGCATCAGAGAGAAGATAGAAAGACGAGGAGACCTTATGAAAGCATAGCTTGTTAAAGTCAGGTCCCTCATGGCAATAACATTTTAAAAACGACCAGTCTGATTTAATACATGTAGTACAAACATGAATACAATAAATTTCTTTTTAGGCAGAACACAAAGATACTTGACTAAAACAAATAACCAAACAACTTTAGATATTAACATGGTTAACTAAATCAATGAAAAGAGTGGGGAGAAGAGGCTTATTTACAAAAGAGGATGGGGAAAGTGGGGAAAAAACAACAAACATGAAGATATAAAAGGGTATAGGGCTGGGTGGGAGAGAGAGAGAGCGAGGATTATTAAAAGCTGGTAAATGACATAAAAAGAAAGGAAGAAGAAAAGGTGAGTTGGCAGGTCCCACATGTATGTACATGTGGATCGTGTTCAACTTTCAAAATAAAACACGGCAGTACACCCGCATCATTTGAGCATACTATCAAAACCAATGGTTCTGAACTATGCGGGTAGAAAAAACAGTAGATGAGGGACTCGATCTGACCGTCCCGACACTAGCCTGCTATATACTTCTCTCTCTCTCTACATATATATTGGGAATAATTAGTTTAAATCTGCCAGACTCCTTGATATCAATAGATTTGTAGACACATACCTACAACAATGGACCCAACGTTTTCAGTAGAATGTATGGCCTGACAGCCTAGACATATATGTCATGTGTATTCGTAAGTCGAAAAGAGAGAAAGATTGACGGCCCAAACGTGGGTTAAGTACGTGTTGGTAGCGATCTTGCATATTGATTTACCTGGATCCAACACCGTCCTCCTCCTCCTTGACAACCTGTTTAGGATCGGCTCCTCGTCGTCATGGTTACGTCCGTGTGCCTGGTATGTGGGTGAGGGCCCGAGGCACCACACAAACAAACACACCACCAGAAAGCTTCTCATCCTCTCCCGCTTTCAAACACACTTCCGACAAAGTCTAGAACGCGTTTAGTAAAATGCGTGTGTATGAAAATGATGACTTCAAGAGCTTGAAGCGTATTCTGTTGTTATACACCTCTGATGATACGGTCACGAGACGTTGGAAATCTCTGACAAATACCGTTCGTTACTCTTGGGTGACGTTTAATGATATCGAAAACTATGCGTTGCAAATTCCTTTTCCAAAGCTGAAAACCCACGCACTGCTCTCGGCACACAATACATTGAATACGTTGAAGACAGACATACAAGTACTTTTAACAACGTTGGAGTATTAAAGTATCTACTTCTCTTGGCGAGAGACAGGAGAAGTAACCCGTCTGGGTGCGGCGAGCGCGAACTCCGTTATGAGATGTCGTCCCGTACAAGCCGTGACATGTAGCGAAAGTACAAAGTTGGAAGAGGGAGATCAAGAGTGTTGCAATATGGGTTCCTTCTTCCTTGCTTGGAATAACTTGTGATTGGATCATGCGCTTCAACCAATACCCGCGTGCCTTGGCGGGTCAAATGAACATGTCGGCAAGGAGTAATATTTCAGGGCAGTACTTTGATGTAATATGTACTACATAGGGCGTGACAGGAATGCGAATATAACATTCTAATAACCAATTTCTAGAGAGGCCTTTTTTCAGTGATCATTTTTCCCCACTGATCATAATGCCTCCGCATGGAAAAAAAAAAAGAACTGGGCACAATCTTATAAAGAGTTGTGGTTGACCTGAATCAATCACATGTCCAATATGTCATGTACAGGTTTACGATTGATACCAATTAATCGCAAGTCAACTTACGATCAATCGCGATTCTTTGTTTTACAGGGCTCTAATCTGCGGGTCGTTTTCACCACCGTGCTATATTTCGCGGGCATAGAAGTTTGGCATTAAAGGCTCTATTCATAATGCTCCCTTGGGAAAAGAATCTTGTAGACATGCACCATACGTGTTGAGAAATAATGATCGGGGCATGTGGAATGTTTAATAAGGCTAAAAAAACAATTCCGACGCGTGAATAGTAGTTCTTCATCGGAAGTGAAAAATGTGCCCAGCGGCGCCCAAACTAGTATTTTCATCAAGAAATGTATCAAATTTCGCGTCCGCTTGTCCTCTTTAACCACATAATAAGCACTTCTTGACAAAACTTCCAGATAGTCAACGAAAGCTGGAACGTATGCTTAGGAATATGCATGACCTATTGTAAAATCCAAGTGGACATGACGCAATCGCGTATGCTTGACAGCGGCCAGTCACGAATATTGAGTGGTGGAACCAAACCTCGTTTAAAGGAATTGATATCCATTTCTTTAAACATCTGTGCACCAATATATTATCGTGGACAGGCACCCCAACTACATTATAGACGGATCGATACCGTCTTCTTTTTTTATTATTATTGATAAGCTTTGCCTCCTATTGGACCCCTCCACAAGAAAAAAACGCGTTTTTGATCTGATATAAAGTGATTTACACATGATAATTATATGCGATAATATTTCTTGTCATTACAAATGCATTACACCATACTTCTATGAAAAATTTGAATTTGTCTTTAGTTTTTTTTTTGTTTTTAATCTTCTTCGTGACGGAGATATTACCATGAATCTAGACATGCTAGAAGAAATGAACTTTCACCTAATATTCGATAAAGTAATACACTGGATAGAGTTGCTGACGGCAAGCATTACATCCGGGTTCAAGACTCCACGTGGTTTTCTTTTTCTCTACTTGTTTGTCTAAAATACTGGTTGATCAATCTTATGACCACGTAGCCTAGGTATTGGGGCATAGTCTGTGTTACCAGACCTCGTTGTTGACAGACTGGGTTGTGTCCATGCACCTCACAGCCTAGTATCTAGGCTAATAAATACGGAGAATAATGTCAGCAAAAAAACACATGCACACGTACAAAGATCATATTATTGTCTCTCCGCAGAACAGACGCTATTATCATTTGAATGATATAAAATGATGTTATGTCTTATTCTATTTGTTTACCATTATGTTTTAGATAATGGTATTGATGTTGTATTGCTCAATATTGTGCAGTAGGACAGTCATTGTACTTTAAATAAAGTACGATAAATGAAAATATTGAATTTGTCCAAATAATAACAATCCATGTTCCTGGAATACACGAGTATGGGACATTGTGTAAAAATTCCCGAAGTGTCATCGGACACTCTTCCTCCCTGCACTCTGACATGACTTGTGACATCTTAAACAAGCTCCTCCCATACCTCTCTTTAATTCCTCCTCTCACTCTCTCACTTTCTCTCTCTCTCTCTCTCTCTCTCTCTCTCTCTCTCTCTCTCTCTCTCTCTCTCTCTTCTCCCCGTTCTTTCTTTCTGACTCTCCGCTTCCACCATTCACTTGATTTCTCTCCCTCTCCTTCTCTTTCCCTCGCTTTCTCTCCTTTTTGCTTTCTATCTCCCCCTCGCTTACTTCTTTCACCCTCGCTTTACCTTTCCCTCTCTTTCTCTCTTTTCCTCCCCTTTCTCTCTCCCTATACTCTAACCCTTTCTCTTTCTTTCTACACACCTACCCTTCCCCCTCCCAATACTCTCTCTCTCTCTCTCTCTGCATGCCTGATATTACTATGCTTTCAACGTATATAATATTTGACGGTCGTGTTCTTTATGCTGGATGTGCATAATATGCGAATTCAGAAAACATAACTAAATGACACTGTCTTCAATGAATTTCGTTCACAAAACTTGTTCAAACTCTGTCCTTTCTCTAAGAAAAAACGCTGAACTAAAATCCTAATGGTTCCCAATTCTGAATTCTCTTTTGTCACAGTCATCATGGGATATATTTTTGCTCCTTTTTGTGATTTTCTTATCAACAAAAGTGTCGGATTATTCTCTCGGAGTTGCGGTACCATCATGTGCCGCGCGCGGGTCAGAGATCAGACTTTGTGTGCACGCCAATCATCGTCACCCAACTTCATGCACATGATAAAACAGCGGGTTTTCCCCCACTTGTTTGCCCACGGCTGCTAGCCCGATGGATTTCGGGTCCAATGCCAAGCATTAAAAGGAAAGTCCACCATGAAATGAAGTTGGTTTCAATAAAAGCAGCCACGTGAAAGAAACGTATTAGTGAAGGTTTGATGAAAATCCGTCAAAGGAGAAGAAAGTTATGATCTTTTAAAGTTTTGATTTTGTGACGGCACGAGGTGCCTCTTCCATAATGTTGTGTCCAGGTATTGTTTTTTAAATGTGCATTTTCTCAAAAAGATATGCACCATTTTACCTGTGCATATATACAGGTAAAACGTTTTGACACACCTACCTGTATGAAAAAAAAAACATTCCGTAGTCAAAAACATAAAAAGAGCACGTTGTGTAATTATACTGTACACACCTCGCAGGTGACGTCACAAAATTGAATTTTCAAAACATCTGATCATAACTTAACCTTTGACGGATTTTCGTCAAACCTTCACCAATTTGTTTCTTTCATTTTATTGAAACCAATCTATCTTCAGGGTAAACAATCCCTTAAACGAAAGGTGCACAGTAGCCTCGCTTCCAGGCTACTGTCATGTGCATTTCTGAAACACATGTTTCAATAAAGGAGTCTGTTCACATAATCATTCTAATTAATGTCCTCTCCGGATCCACGATAGACTGGCTTGATTTTGCAGTTTGGATCAGGAATGTTGAAGCCAAACTAGAGACGGACACGCGGGAATGGTAGGGGTCACCCCCTCCCGCATTTTTTTTTTTTTTTTTTTTTTTTTTTGTGTGTGTGTGTATTTTTCGGGGCGGGTCGGGTTAGCTAGGGTTAGGGTTAGGGTTAGGGTATGGGGCTCTGATATAAATATTGCACGGCCCCGAAAATCCAATTTAGTGCCCGTGTGATGTTGAGAAACTGTCCTTATTTATAAGCGGTACTTTTTGGCGGTTGAAACATAATGGGGCTACGTATACTCTCTCACCCATTACAGCAAGTCGCATGCATCAAAAGTGAAACTGTACTGAGATTGTGGGCCATTACACTCAATCAAGCCAAGATAATAACAACCACATTCCTGCCTCACGCCAACCCCATCCCGGCCGTACCAACCGGCCCCTCCCTCAGTGATATGATCCAACCCATTGCAACCATCGACCCCCCCCCCCCCTTCCCACTCAATCCAACCAATATCCCCTACCCCCACTCAAACCACCAACCCATCCCCTACCCCCACTCAAACCACCAACCTATATCCCCTACCCCCATTCAAACCACCAACCTATATACCCCCTACCCCCACTCAAACCACCAACCTATTCCCTATACCCCCTCTCAAATCACCAACCTATATCCCCTACCCCCACTCAAAGTACCAACCTATTCCCTTATTTTTTTTACCCCACCCCACCCCAACCCCAATCTTACCCCACCCCAACCCCAATCTTACCCCACCCCAATCCAACCCTTATCTTTCCCTACCCCACTCCAACCCCAATGTCTACTAAACAAAGTGTATGGGCAAAATCCATGAATACTATGATTCATCCAGTCGTCTTGAAATATCAGTCAGTATTGAATCATTAACTAGAAATAATTGAAAATTGATAGCACCTAAGTGCTATTTACTTATCAATTTTCAATTATTTCCAGTAAATGATTCAATACTGACTGATAAAGTGTACGGAATTTACAAATAAATATGCTCATTTTTAGATTTGTAGTTATTCAATTCTGCTCATTAATGGGTGTCGTCTACAGTCATTGTCAATGCAATGAATATAATTCGCATTTTGCTCCGATTGAAATTGCATACTATTCGAAAATTAAAAGCAGCATTGTAAATGGACAGACATAAAAGGGACACGTATTCCTTCTTTTCCACTGCTTACAAGTATTTTCCTAACGGAATTTCGACAACTAGCATACAGCATGGGCGGAAATCGCTCCCCGCAGGTGGAGGGGACATGTTTTTCCTCAAGAAGTAGCTGAGCGGGGGGGGGGGGGGGGGGGGGGGGTTCCCACCCAGTCTCTGAAAATGCTCTCAGTGGGGGGGGGGGGGGGGGGGGGGGGTTACGACGTTTTTCAAAAAAAAATTAATCCGCCCAGTCGAACGCAAATAGTGGGGGGGGGGGGGACATTTGATATTGTGTCCTCACCATTTCGATGGGGGTGTCCCCCCCCCCCCCCCACTATTTTTAAAATAGTGGGGGGACATTTGATTATTGTGTCCCCCCCCCCACTATTTTTGGTGGGGGGGACACGACCCCCGTCCCCCCCCCCCCCCGGGATTTCCGCCCATGGCATACAGGAAAACGAAGATTGTGATAGTTGGTTCATGGTGATCTATCTATCTACCTATGCATTTTCAGACCCTGAAAACGGTTGCCAAAACGAAAAAAAAGCTAGCCTGAGTTCAGGTTAGAAGCTATTTTTTCTTTTCTTTTGAATCTTTCAAAGTATAGTTTTAGACATTTAAAACCACATATTTTCAATTATTTTGATAAATTAATGGATGAAATAATAAAAATCTACTATTACAAAGATAACATTAATGTTTATGTTCGTCAGTTTCCCTTGAAGGAAGTGAGGACAATAAGATAGTTAGCCCGGAAATGAGGCTGAATTAGCACATGCAATCTCCCCGATTTTGTATCATGCGCGCATGTACCGTATACGCGTTATATACGTAGGTTGCGGATCTTGCGTAAATTGGGATTACCAAATCTTGGCTTGATACTGTGCATGCATACAAGCGCAATACGTTGATGATGGCATGACAAGTTCGATCAAGATGATCTGAGTCTCAGGAGCCCTAAATAGCCTTAGCCTTATCCGAAAGACTCCACTATTTCCGAAAACAAGCTAAAGGACATCACATTTTCATCCTGACAACTTTACAAGTTACGTGTGGTAAGTTGTAGGCAATCCTGGGTTTGGGGGGATATTTACGTACGGTCAATGGAAGCTTGATCGAGCTAACTAGCTCGGCACACAAGGCCCAGGAATGCACGGCATTGATACAGTGGGCCGTCTACATTTGTAAAGTGTCTCAAACCGACCCCTCTTTTCCTCTTGAATATATTCGTACCAATATAAACAGCTTAACAACTGATATTTCACTCATATATCAATGAAATTCTGCTTCTTGAAGTGGTGAAGGATTCTTTTCAGATTGAAAATTAGCAATAATTTTGTTGCGAAATATGAATATGACAATGCGCTTCAAATATTGCTCAGCTAGTAAAGCTAACATTAACAACACTTATTTTATACTAACAGTAAAACATCACACATTCACATCACTGAATCTTGAAACAGCCCCTTGCTGAGTGATAATTTGCTATGTCTCCCTCAATCCTGCGAGTGCGGTGCTGAAATATTACTACTACTATTGCATCTCGATCATGTTTGAAGCAGTTGGCCTATGGAAAGTTGACGGCAAGCTTTCTATGATGACCGACTGGAAAATCACAGAAGAAAAGCATACACATGCAAAATTAAAGGGTTACTAAATTAGAAAAATAAGTTCCCACTAATGACTAATCTATGTAAAATTATCCACTAAAAACAAATTTCACATTCGTTTGCCAAAATAAAGACAAAAATTTGAAAAAACGCACACCTCTAGTGACGTATGAGAAGTTTAGAAGTTAAAATGCCATAAATGCCAACGGCGTAAATAAAATATGTTATTCACGCCATTCAAACAATACGTTACCAATGGGAACCCCAAAGCTTGTCCGAGGTTTGTCTGAGTAGCAACAAGATTCAAAGTGCATTCCATCCATTGAATCTGAATGACACAGTTTGGGGGAAAGTTGTGACTACATTACGAAAATGGTCTATTGTTGACTTCTGTACAATCTATGGAATTTTGACTTCTCATACGTCACTGGAGGCATGTGTTTTTTCAAATTTTCGTCAAAATGAGACTTTATTGCGGCAAACGAATGTGAAATTCGTTTTTAATGGATAATTTTACATAGATTAGTGGGAACTTATTTTTCTAATTTAGTAACCCTTTGAAAACAGATGCTATGAATGAAAATGGGTAATTGTCACATATTTCTAATGTTTGCCTCATTTACACTCTGAAAATCTTGCACTTGCGTAAGTACAAAACCAATCAGTACTAGTACTGTAGTAGGAGTAGTGTTCGGTGTCATTGTATGCAAAAATTTGTTCTTTTATCCATATCTAAAAGTTGTGTACATTCTTTCTCTGTAGGACTTGATTGTGTCTGGTGTGCACTGAACATCTTGAGAGATGGGTGGGACAGCCTCCACTCCACAGACGGTGCAAGCTGCGTCTGCTGTCAGCCTTCCTCCTAATGCCACCACCTCCCCTCCAGATGTATGCCCAATGCAGAAAGGTCAGACAGCAACCTCTCCACCAGAAGAATGCCCGATGCACAAGAGTCCGGCAGTCCCAGCTGAGTGCCCCATGCATCAGTCAAAGGTCCCGGCGGCTGCGGCAGCAAGCCCGGCCGGGGACGCCTGGGTCAGTGAGTGCCCCATGTCGGGAGGGACGAGTACATTAGTTGCAGACGACAAGACAGATGACATTGACCCAGCCAACAGAGTAAGTATTGAGATGTTGACGGAACTGAACTGTACACCATAAAGTGAGCAATAGTTTCAGTGAGCAAGCCATTGCACTGCTCATTCTGCGTAATGGCATGCTCACTGAAACTGTTTCTGTAGCCTAAACTACCGTAAACTACATTTGTAAAATAAATACATAATATATTTGGTGATGAAAAATGAGCATGAACAAGTTTCCATCATTTACATTTAATGGAAATGCACAGATTATAAAAGATTTATGAGTTGTCATTATTTATGAATGATGAAAATGCATTTTGGCATTATTTGTTTAATAAGGAAAATGTGAATTGCAATTATTTTTAGATAAAAGTAATATGTATTCTCCCTCCTAGATGCCACCACCTAATCAGCGCCCCGCCCCAGACCAGCCCTTTTCGCTATCCACGGAGCGTGAGAGGTCTAGCATCCCGCGGGCGGGGAAGGACGAGAACTGGGTGTACCCCTCCCAGCAGATGTTCTGGAACGCCATGCTGAGGAAGGGGTGGCGTTGGCAGGAGGGCGACATCGAGCAGGCTGACATGAACAACATCATCCGCATCCACAACGCCAACAACGAGCAGGCCTGGAAGGAGGTCCTGAAATGGGAGGCCCTTCATGCGAAGTGAGTTCTCATATTAGCCCTAACCCTAACCCTAACCCTAACCCTAACCCTAACAACAAGCAGGCGTGGAAGGATGTTCTGAAATGGGAGGCCCACGCATGCAAAGTGAGTACTCATATTTGCCCTAACCCTAACAATGAGCAGGCTTGGAAGGAGGTTCTGAAATGGGAGGCCCTTCATGCGAAGTGAGTTCTCATATTAGCCCTAACCCTAACCCTGACCCTAACAACAAGCAGGCGTGGAAGGATGTTCTAAAATGGGAGGCCCTACATGCGAAGTGAGTTCTCATATTAGCCCTAACCCTAACCCTAACAATGAGCAGGCTTGGAAGGAGGTCCTGAAATGGGAGGCCCTTCATGCGAAGTGAGTTCTCACACTAGCCCTAACCCTAACCCTAACAACAAGCAGGCGTGGAAGGATGTTCTGAAATGGGAGGCCCTTCATGTGAAGTGAGTTCTCATATTAGCCCTAACCCTAACCCTAACCCTAACAATGAGCAGGCGTGGAAGGATGTTCTGAAATGGGAGGCTCTTCATGCGAAGTGAGTTCTCATATTAGCCCTAACCCTAACAATGAACAGACTTGGAAGGAGGTCATGAAATGTGAAATGGGCCCTACATGTACATACACAGTGAGTTAGTACTCTAGCCTCAAACTGTTCTTTGAAGTTTGTTTATATTTATAAAGAGTTATTGCCAACCATTAGTCTTCGTTTTTATGTTTTATTCAGGGAGTGTCCGTGTCCCAAGCTAGCAAGTTTTGGTGGCCGCTACACAGACTTGTCCCCCAGAGCGAAGATCAGGTGCTGGATGGGGTGAGTACTAGTGGTTAATATGGTTGGGGTTGGAGTGGGCAGGGGGTTGGAGGGGGTGGGGGGGGGGGGGTTGGAGGGGGTGGGGAGTTTGGAGGGGGTGAGAGGTTGGAACACGGATCTGTCCCCCAGAGTAGAGATCAGGTGCTGGATGGGGTGAGTACTAGTGGTTAATATGGCTGATATGATTGGGGTGCGGTGTGGGAGTGGAGAGGGAGTTGGAGGGGGTGGGAGGTTGGAGTGGGGAGGGGGGTTGGACGGGAAGTGGGGCAGGGGGGGGGGGGGAGTTTGGTACACGGATCTGTCCCCCAGACTGAAGATCAGGTGCTGGATGGGGTGAGAACTAGTGGCTAATATGGTTGGGGGTTGGAGTGGGAAGGGGGTTGGAGTAGTAGTAGGGCATGGGGAAGTTTGGTACACGGATCCGTCTCCCAGAATGAAGATCTGGTGCTGGATGGGATGACTGCGGGAGGCTGGTATGATTGATATGATTGGGGGTAGGAGTAAGGAGTGGGTTGGAGGGGAAGGCGGGCAGGGGAAGTCAGGGTAAAGATCAGGTGGTGGATGGGGTGAGTACTAGTGCGTATAATATTGTTATGTTTGGTGTGTGTGTGTGTGTGTGTGCGTGTGTGTGTGTGTGTGTGTGTGTGTGTGTGTGTGTGTGTGTATTGGGGTGAGGTGGGGTGCAGGGAGAGAATATGACTTAATTGACCATTACAGGAAATTCCTCTTCCATTGGTTCATGTACAAACAAGAATAAATACAGCATACATAATCATAGCATTATATAACATAAATGTGTATTTTAACATAATATTAACTGTATTAACATGAATATACATACCCTGCTGGAACAATACATTTCATGAATTAAACTAGAAATTGGCAATATGTCTGAAGTTCAAGCGTGTGATGCGTCTTTTGTATGATGATGACCATACAAAATGTGGGTCCCATATGAAATCTGAGTGGTACACATCTGTATGTGTAAGTGCACATACACACACATAGCCTATCAATGGCAGGTATGGTGGGTGAATGGGGTAATATTAAAAATGATCTATTCTAAATTACAACACCACATTTCTTCTTTTTGTCAGATATGAAAGGCCGTTTGACAGACACGACTGGCAAGTGGACCGATGTGGTAAGAAGGTTCGCTACATCATTGACTACTACGATGGCGGCTCTGTGGACAAGAAGACTTATGAATTTGCAATCCTTGATGTACGTCCTGCTTTAGACTCTCCCGGTGCCATGTGGGATCGTATGAAGGCAGCCTACTGGAGGTTCATGTACAGCAAGGATTAAACCCACCATGGGTGACATATTGCATCGTGTGAAAGAGGCCTACTGGCACCTGATGTACAAGTATTAGATCTGCAACGTGCCCTATTACATTGTGTGAATGCTGCATATTGGCAGTTGATGTACATCAAGAATTGACCAACAAGGTGTGATATGGGATCGTGTGAACACAGCCTTCTGGAGGTTCATATACCGCAAGGATTACATCTACCAGGTGGCGTGTTGCATCATGTGAACGCAGCCTATTGGCAGTTGATGCACAGCAAGGATTGGATCAAACAGGTGCCATGTGGATCGTATGAACGCAGCATACTAGATTGCCATGCACAGCAAGGGATGACTGGAAGGGGACACCACACTCTGAGAGCTTAAATGTCTTTCTGGTCCAGATCGCTCCAAGTTAAGGATTGTGCTTCAGCTTTTGGAATGTGAACTGCAGGGAAGATTGAAGTCCTCACATTATTGAGAAGTACATGTACTGTGTGCTGCTCATACATTTGCACCTATCATGGAACTTATTTGCTTCAAATGTTGGGACAGGAGATATTAAAACTATGAACTGACTCTTGTGTGAATACAGGTCCACCTCAATTGTAACCACCATGGTAACGGGTACTCTGTTCTGATATCGCTTGTTGTTTGTGCATGATCATTTCAATCCATTTTATGTTACAATTATTCTAAAGTAAAATCCGTCTTGGCCTAAAGCTTTTTGGAGCATTGCCCTAAAAGGAGCTCGAAAATTGATTAAAACTAAGGAAAGAGTTGATATTTATTCATTGTTACCGCTCTCCTATGTGTGCTGTTGAAGTGTGGAGTTACAGCTATGCGCAGACCTAAAGTTAAATTGTACCTATTTTACTCATGTTTGGTCCAATACGGAGAGAAGCATTGTGTGGGTGATTTACCAACATTTTATGAGTGAAAGTAGTATTTCGTACTAGTGACCAGAGTGCAGAATGAGGCTTGACCGCTTGTCTTCCAAGCACTGTGTGGTCTCTGGGCCTTCAGTCATCATTCACTATGTACAGTATGTCATTGAGACTTCATATTGTACAAAGTGCACTCAGATTGGTTGTTGTACAATCCACTCCCATTACAGCGAGGTGCTCAGGACCAAGCCGATAACCTTGTTATAACTAAATCTCATCATATTGAACCTACATGGGCACATGGACAAATGTGCATTAGTTAGAAATTTGGACCAGGAGCATTGCCTCAGCCTCGCAATAACAGAATCTTGTTTTTATCTGTGTCCATTTAAATGGGAATAGACTGTATTAAGTATTGAGCATTTAATTTGCCCTGAAGCGCCTAGAGCATCTTATTAAGATGGAAAGTGTGTGATATAAATTATATGTATTATGTATTATTATTGTTATTATTATTATTATTATCATTATTATTATTATTATTATTATTATTATTGTTATTATTAAGTTGTTGGTAAGAGAAGCGTCAAGCATCTGTATAATGTCTGAAACTCCGAAAAAAGGATGACCCGGTGCCATGGCTGACCTCTGTGTTTAGTAGCATGGCTTCCTGGCTGGCTTACATATTTCAATTCAAACTAAATTATTAGCGGAATAATGCAGATTTCAAGTGGGTCTGACTAAGGAAGACCATTTAAGGCCCGGTCACACCGCCCAAAATTTGTTGGAGCGTTCCTTGAACGGAAGGGAGAGGGGGCCGAATTTCGACACTTTCAGAGCGGTAGAAGGGACCATCAAAGGTGGCCGAGCGTGTACGGCGTTGCCTGAACGGGGGCCAAGTTCTGTTAAACAGTTGGAACTACCGTTCACCACCGTTTAACAGAACGGCGGTGACAATTTTTTTTCTTCACTGCTCCAGGAATGCTCCAGCAAAGTTCTGGCGGTGTGACCGGACCTTTACTCTGGAACTCTTGCTCTTGTCCATCTCATTCACCACCTTGAGAAAAGAAGATGTACATGTACATTTAGTGCTAAAAATATATGAGATTATGATAGTTTTGATTATAAATTTTCAACAGCCTGGAAGCTTGGGGTTGTATTAAAATCAGTCTTTTTTACTCTTCTTGTAACAAAGCTAGAGAACATAACCAGGCCATGGCGATGCTTGCTTGTACCTGTGTGTGGTGGCAAATTCCTGCATGTATACATTCAGTATTTTGTTTTTGTAATCAATAGTTCATGACAATATGCATACATATTGCATAATTTTGGAGTTAAGTTCTCCCCGACTTGATTGATTGAGTGCATTGGATATTCTAATCAAACATGAAACTACAGCATGAACTATAGATACATACATTTTGAACCCTCTTACATCTGCAATTGAATATACAAGGATTGTAAATGTATTTTATTGATTCATGAGTGGTACAAGTATTGTTCTTAACAGTTGTGCCAGCAATAATGAATGGACTTTGATTTCCCTTCCCATGTTTGATTAATGGTTTGCTTCTTGTGCTCAGGAATCCGTGGTGCTGGGGTATTTGTTGATCAAACACGATTCGCAGAATTGTAATGCAATGCCACAATGCGTAATTGGGTACAAATTACGGTTATTTTGCTGAAAGGCTTTGCCCATATGAGGTGAATTTAATTTTAAATTCATTCTGTGAATGTTTTGCATTATATTGCCTTCATATGAACAAATATATTAAATTGAAGGATTGTATGAAAACTTCTTTGTGATATGGTGTGATTTACCCTAAGGGAACCCCACTTTTGGTGAAAGTTTAGCATGTAGTTGTTATATTTAATTTGAGAAGAGGGAGTAGCTATCGTGATGACTGGTAGCTATAGTGGTGTGTAAGCCTGTAAGGTTGCAATCATCGTGCAACCATCACCAGAATCATGATTCAAAACGCAAACATGAATCACAATAATGACAGAATCAGCGTTCAGACGACCTTCTCTCCAATGACGTTTCTCCTCGTGACGTTTCCAATCGTGATTTTGCAGAAACGTGTTTTGAATCATGATTCTAGGTCAAAAAAGTGGCGCATGAACGCAACCTAAGATGAGGAGAAGGAGTAAATATCAAAGCAGGTGGATCTACAAATGTGTGTGAGATGAGAACAGAGATCAGCAATAATAATGGCTGGTCTATATAGTGACATGTGAGAAGAGAATAAGTGGCCATCCTAATGGCTGGTGACTTTGGTGATGCATGTGAGATGACAAGAGGAGGGAATAGCCGTCATGATGACAGGTGGACATGGACGAGAAGAAGAGAGAATGGTCAATGTGATGACTGGTTACTATAGTAATATGAGTGAGATGAGATGGTGGGTAGAGGGAGTGGCCCTCATAATGGCTAGTAACTATGGTGATGAACGTAAAGAGAAGAGGATGTAGCTATCGTGATGACTGGTATAGTGACACATGTGAAATGAGAAGAAGAGGGAGTGGTCATCGCAATGACTGGTAACTATGGCAATGTGTCAGTGAGATGAGAAGGGAGTACCTATAAATCTAGAAACCGTGCTTGAGATGAGAACAGGGAATACTTATCATAATGACTGATAAAGTGATGAATATAAAATGAGAAGAAGAGGGAGTGGCCATCATAATAATAGTGACTAGTAACTATGGTGATGTGTGAGAGTTGAGAAAAAAGTATCCATTTTAATGACTGGTCAAATAGTGACATATATGGGATGATTTAACCCTTGGAAATATTGACTGTAAAGCAAAAATCAAAGATTTAGAAAAAAAAAAATCCGGGAAGTTGCATCGCTTTGTTAGTTTGTTTCCCACTCATACGTGCTCCGTTATTGATAACCCTCCTCCATAATATCACGAGTGCCATGCCGATCGAAATCAAAACATGTAACGATGGCGAAACTCGAGTGTATGGTCAACCCACTAAACTAAAAGTGGGTCAACCACATTATTCATTTTGGTCCGGCCTCTAAATGTTCTGCTTGCCGGATGCCAGATCTACGCCCGGTACGCATTCATCAAAACTATACATGTACTCTGATTAAATAATCACATTGAAAGGATCGAGGAAAGTATCATGAGTAAAGAGTATGTTCATTCTTGTCACGCTATACAAAGTTATATGGAAGGGCTGTTTGGGTATTCGACAGGGTAAATCCGGGGTAAATCCTGTTCGTACGACAGGCAAGATGATAAAATGCATGGGTCTACGTTTGGAAAGACCTATAAAGTGAGCACAGATAATTGAGCGCTCTGATCTGAACAGGCACGCAGTGACTATTTTTCAGGAGATAGGCATCACGTTTAAGACCATATTAACAAACGTTTCAAAAATCACGCATTTACAATCAGTTGTATGAACTCTGATGGCTCGCAGGAACGTCAATTATTGCATTAATAGGAGGAATAATGTATTTTTTTTGAGAGAAAAAAAGAGGACATTTAGAAAGGATCAAATTTCCCTAGTGGATCAATCCCATCGTATTTTACGGAGCAACTGTCCTTAGGCCAAATTTATTGTTTGTTTTAATTACATCGGCCGTTAACTCATCCCGTTAAGCAGAACAAGATAGCAATTAGAAACCATCTTATTGCTTCCATTTTGGTTAACATGGTTAAGCCAAAACAAACTACGTACGAAATCGGGTAGATATGTAAACGTTCTTTAGGTCATCAGCTCACAAATTCAATCCAGTACTTCCACTCTTGTAGTCATACTGATAATTTCATTTTGAATATCGCAATCTAAACCCACTCAGGTAAATGCCGTAAACATAAGGAGTTTTCTTGTGAACTTTGTGATAACATATTGTAGCGCGAGACCCTCTAACTCACTACGGTTTGCTGCCACCACATGTTTTTATAGAGACATGAGCTCTAGGTCAAACTGCCTATTTTGTCAGCTGACCCTAATAACATAAACAAAGACCTTGGAATGGAGATCTGATATATTCCCTAATTATAACTCAACCAGCAATCAGCCCTTATTGCGTCCAATAAGAGTTTGGTTCTCATTGGTTAGCTGCGACCTACGAATTGACCTCTAGCTCTCGCTAACAGCACTGCACTGTACATCGTGCACGACATACCACCTCGACACTGCCGCACAACGTCAACACTCAATCAAGATGTCGTCTTTAACTGTCATTTATCAGCTAGCATTTAATTCGGTGAGTTGCAAGATATCGATTATGTGGTCCTTACTCTGTACCTTTCATACAAATCTTGTGTGACAAAACCTAACTGTGTCAGAACATTCTGAACGTACTCTCTCATGCACGCTGCGTACACATGTTGCAAATTGCCTCTCGTCACTCTTGTTCGCTACGTTTGCCCCGCACAATGTACACAAGTGGTAAACAGCCACACTTCTGTCCGCGACTCTTGTACGCTATACTCTAGTACGCTGTACTCTCGTACGCCGTCTCTTGTACGCCGTCTCTTGTACGCTAACTCTTGTACGCCGTCTCTTGTACACTGTCTCTTGTGCGCACATGTTCAAGTCATACATAAGTTCAGGTAAACATGTCACCTCGGTCATACCACATCTCACCCATGACAAACTCATAACATTCGTACAATCACGTCATCAGCCAATATTAAATCAATCATCCATTCCAAGTCATAACAATATTTCTTCCTCTCTCACTTTCGCGCCAGTAGCATGGTAACATTTTTATTAGCTTCCGAGTATCGATGTGTGGTTCGTGACTGAAATCGACAGACTTTTACGCTCTCAAGATGTTAAAAGTTCTTTGCCAGATAACGACAGTAAATTATGACATAAGCTTAACTTAGCTACTTTTACTTAACTACAACACATCAACAGACACTAATCACTGACCAACGACCAGTAACAACTTCGCATACATTCACTTACTCTACCGAAACTACTGTGCAACCTTCAAGAAATATTCTTTAGAGTTTCAAGTAAAGTTCAACTGAACTTTATTAAAGTGAAAAGAGTCAACATTTTTGGTGATGAAATATTAAACTGGTATTCAACGATAGAAAAAAAAATGTAACTTGTAACTTGTAGCTTTATATACATATATGTACATCTATACGTCGATCCCTTACTGGTATTTCAGTACAATGCCTAATGCATCATGTTAGAGATATAATTACAAGTACATCTGTCTGATGCTAAAGAAAATAGGAATAGGAAAGAGGAAAGAGGAGGGATGGAAGACGTGTCCCTCAGTTGGTCGTCTGCTCGACTGGCGATGTAACCTGTTGCAAAACTGTCATTGTCGATCCTCACGTGGTACAGTCACTTGTCGTCCACGCACCAACGATGCAGTGGCAACTACATCATAAGTATACCTTGTTCAGGATTTATGGCGTACCAGACTGGTTACTGGCGTTGCATAACTCTCGTCGCCTACCCTGTTCGGGATTTATGGCGTACCAGACTGGTTACTGGCACTGCATAACTCTCGTTGCTTACCCTGTTCGGGATTTACTGCGTACCAGACTAGTTACTGGCTTTGCATAACTCTCGTTGCTTACCCTGTTCGGGATTTACAGCTATGACGAACATCTCCAGATAGGAAAGGGGGTGGAAAGTTTAGAGGGAAAGAGAGAAAGCATCGACAGAGTACAATCCGTAGAATGTAATCATGTCCTCAACATTGGTTATCTCTAAATATACGATCTACTAATACTTAATATATAAGTTACTCTTAAGGCTCATCTTTATGAAGCACACATTACTTATGAGGCACACCTTACCTTATGAGGCACGCTTAACTTATGTCAAGGACTTAGTCCAAAACATGGTACGAAACATGTTCCAAACATGTTCAAATAGCATAAAAGTTCAATTTGGGCAAACATCCAAGTAACGTCATTATAAGTGAAAGTTTTGAATATAAGAAGAGTACAAGTCTAAGAATAGATTCTTCCAAACTTATGCCTGAAAATACTAGAGTACTCTATGAATAGGTTCTTCCAAACTTATGCCTGAAAATTTATAAGTAGAATACTCTAAAAATAGATTCTTCCAAACTTATGCCTGAAAACCACCCCCCGAGTCCCATACCCAGCGAGTTCTCTGTTTCACTCTATGTCGTTGATGCATTGTTGGTGGTCTAGTGACTCAAGTCTTCTGTCCAAAAGCCAAAAAGTTAAGCTCGACGTCGCAAAACTAAGCAGCACAAAATTTAGGGTGGAAAAATGGCGTAATACGCCCCTCATCTCCCCATCTCTCCTTTTATATCCCCCCTCATTCCTTACGCGATTGGTCAAAAGCCCAACTCCTAATTATCTATTCAAGAGAAATACTCGAGCCTGATTGGCTGATACCTCTTACTACGCAGTTCTCTGCGCGGGAAATTCGACTTATCACGGGGAAAATGAAACAAGATATAAGTATATTCTCGCATAATATCCCTTACGATCATTACGCAATACAACCATATACTTCACACTGAACCTACACAGGATTACATAATCATATGAGCAAGTATTAAAAAACACAACTCTTTTCATAACTTTTACTCATCAACCCTGGCCGATACCCGGCCTTCAACATCGCAAAGTCACAACTCTCGCTGGAGCTCGAAAACGGTAGCCCGCTAGGCAACAGCGTCGACTCTGTGCACAGCCGAACATCCAAGCGAGCACAGGGTCGACCCCGGGACCTAGATAAATCACGAACTACGTCCTAATGCGCATGCGCATCTTACACAGATGCGCGTCGCATCGCGTGACCAAATTAACACACGGGGAAGAAGCTCTCCCGTGTAAAAATGCAGTGCTGCGTAGCACAGTATAACACACGTAACTCACATAGTCGCGCAAATTTCGCTCACGCGCTAGAAACTATCTGTAGAATTGTGGCTTTTCTGAACGTCAGTATAAAACCTCATTATAAACAGGATACACCATGTCACATGGCATTATTATAAGATCTATCAACTGCAGTTATATAATTTATCTACCATGAAAAACAGGTTCAAAGTACGTGCAAACATCGGACATATATTTGACTTTCTCCTAAATCTCGCATCTCGCGATGCCTGATATAAATGATAGTCTTGGGATCAGACTTATAAAATTTAAAAAATGAGGGTGGGAGGAAAACCGTTTCACAACCCCCGTCTTCCTTAGTCACTGTCCCAGTGACTCTGAGAAAAACAATGACATTCTCCTTATTCGACCGCATTAACAAATTATGCAACAGTCATGTGATAAATGTGGCCCTCCACACAGGGTCACTAAGTACGATTTACATTACGATAAATGCATGGAAAACTCTGCATTTCATATTATTTTCCTTGCGTTATAAAATTCTTACAATGCACGCTTCATAACGTGTGCCTCATGCATGTCGTGATACTAAATTTGAAATTCAAAATTTACAATACATGTACACAACATAAATAAATCGATCTTTTCTTTTCATGCAGGCCCTTATGCTTCGAAGAACTCCTTCCGGACCTCTACCAGCCTTTTCTCTCCGTTAACGTATCGGTAAGTCTCTAGTTCGACCATTACTCTTCTAATGTGCGTAATTCGGCACGATCCCGGATTGTTGACACTAACGTTTATGACACCTGGTCTGAGGCTGACGCTCTTTGTTCCCTTCTCTTCTTCTTCCTCTTCACTTCCTTTGTCTCTGTTTTCCTGAGGGATCTCCATTTCTTTCCCGCCTTCGCTTTCGCTTCTGCTGCCGCTCTCTTTCATTTCCTTCCCCTCATCACTTTCGCTTCTGCTGCTGCTCTCTTTCATTTCCTTCCCCTCGTCACTTTCGCTTTCACTGCTGTTCTCCTGGGTCTCCATTCCCTTCCCCTCACCACTTTCGCTCTCATTGCTACTCTCCTCCCGGATCTCTATTTCCTTCCCCTTTCCACCTTCGCTTTCGCTTTCGCTGCTCTTCTGTACCTCCTCTTCCTTCCTGATCTCCTGCTCCTCGTCGCTGCTGTCACTAATCACTACCCTCCTCCTTTTCTTGCTTCGGTCATCTCCCCTCTTTTGATCCTCTTTCCGGTCCCTCTCCTTCCCGTCCTTCTCCTTCCTGTCCTTCTCCTTCCTGTCCTTCTCCCTCCTGTCTTCTTTCCTCCTTGCCTCCCGCCTCTCTTCCACCTCCCTGCGGTGATCGCGCCTCCTCCGCTCCCATATGTCCGTCACTCTGCCACCTCTTCTTTTCGCTTCGAAAGCTGAGGAAGATAAGCTAAAGCTTACGAAATACGCTTCTTCCCTCCTCTGCGGGTGTGCCCTCCCGTAGTGGCGGGCTAGGTCCTGCCGTCCTGCTCCCTCATACTTGCATCGCAGGCACCGAACTGAGAGCTCCCTTCCATGCCTCCTTCGGCAGTGCTCCCTCAACTCCTCCGTTCCGGGTGAAATGTCCTTACACGCTGGACAGGGGATCATCTGTGAAAATAATTTGGCATTTATGGATCAGTTATGTTGTTCCGTGGCCTAATTTACATATCCCTATATCGTAATGGTAATGCTCGATTCCTAGGGGGGTTCCTGCGTTCAATCCAACTGTCTACCTGGGGACCCTGGTATTCTTTTAATCGATCTAGGTGAACGACCCTGGGCTTGACTCTACTCGACTCTTGGATACGGTAGATCACGTCAGATAGCTTATCTATCACGAGATAAGGTCCTGACCATTTTGGCACAAATTTGGGGCAAACACCTCTCTTTCTCGCCACACCATACAGCCACACCCAGTCACCTCGCTTGAACTTTCTCAGAGTTGTGTTTCTGTCATAAGTTTTTGCTTGCTTTTTGCGCTGACATGTGAAGTTTGCTGCGCGCAGTTTCGTGTGCTGAGTGTAGTTTATCCCGCAACTGTGATGCATAATCTTGATCTGGTGTTTCTTCCTCAGATTCCGGCTGACTGAACATCAAATCCAGGGGTAATGTTACTTCTCGACCCATCATCATCATGGCTGGGCTCTCTCCTGTCGATTCTTGCACAGCGGATCTATAGGCGAGCATGGCGAATGGGATCTTCCCATCCCAATCTTTCTGATGGTGGTCTGGATCCAACAGGGGAATCAGCATGCTGACTAAGGTACGGTTGAAGCGTTCTACAAAACCATCACTCTGTGGGTGTAGAGGGCAAGTCCTTGTCTTCTTTATTCCAAGTAGTTTACATACTTCTTGCATCAGATTTGACTCAAAGTTTCGTCCTTGATCTGTGTGTAACTCCTTGGGAATTCCATACCGACACACAAATTCTTCTACAAAAACTTGTGCAACTGAAACTGCTTCTTGATCAGGTAATGGATAGGCCTCTACCCATTTTGTGAAATAGTCTCCTACGACCAACACATATTTGTTTCCTCTCTCTGTTTCGGGTAAGGGTCCTAGAATGTCCATTGCAACTCGTTCTAATGGAGCGCCTACGCTATATTGTTGAAGAGGAGCCCGTTTCCTCTTTGGCGGATTCTTGACTCTCGCACATGTCGTGCATTTCCTTATCCAAGAGCGGACGTCTGCAGCCAATCCTACCCAGTAGAATTTACGCTGGACTTTATGCAGTGACTTGTTAACTCCCAGGTGAGCTCCTGTTTTGGCATCGTGTACTTCAGCTAACACTCTTGCTCTCAACGTTCTGGGCATTACTATTTTCCAGTTCACCTCCTTTCCGTCGTCTGACTCCCACCTCTTCACTAATACTCCGTCTTTAACCTCCAACAAGTCCCAATTTATCCAGTAGGTCTTTGTAGCAGCTGAACTCGCAGAAACGTCCCTCCATGCTGGTTTATGCAGTGATTTCTCTTTACTCTGTAGGATGAAGGCGATATCACTGTCTAGCAACTGAGCTTCTCTAATCTCTTCCGACGACAGGGGCGAAGATAGGGTGACAGCTTGTAACCTCTCTTCAAGTTTATACACTTCTCCGTTCATGGTGCTCGCAATCTTGTTATTTCATCTACGTTATAATTCAAATAAAAATAACAATTAGCATTACATCAGCATATTCTAACATGCACTACTAATGTTCATCTTATTCCTCCTTTACTTCTCATATCTGCAGACATCATCAAGTCTACCACACTGCGTACATGGGCGCCGTGAGAGTCCATCAGCATTCAAATGGATTCGTCCGGCACGATGCACTAAGGTGAGTTTGTACTGGCTGACAATTTCAAGCCACCGAGCCAGTTGACCTTCTGGGTTCTTGAAATTCATAAGCCATCTTAGCGCGCCGTGATCTGTGCGTACTGTGACGGGTTGTCCATACAAGTAGTGACGAAAGTGCTTCAGAAATTCAATAACTGCAAGCAGCTCTCGCCGGGTGACACAATAGTTCTGTTCCGCTTTGCTTAGTGTACGACTAGCGTAGGCTGTTACTCTCTCCTTGCCATCTACTAGTTGTGATAGGACTGCTCCAATGCCATACTTGCTAGCATCCGTGTCAAGCAGAAAATCTACACCAAGTCTTGGGTAAGCTAGAATAGGGGCAGTCGTGAGTCTCTCCTTCAATGTATTGAACGCTACCTCGCATTCATCTGACCATCTGAACTCTCTATCCTTCTGTGTAAGAGCAGTCAAAGGTTTGGCGATGTCAGAAAACTTCTCAACAAACCGCCGATAGTAGGAAGCTAAACCGATAAAACTCCTGACATCTCTTGTACATGTGGGCGTCGGCCAGCTTTTCACAGCTTCAATCTTGTCTGGATCTGTGCGAATGCCCTCTTCTGAAACAACATGTCCGAGATAGAGCACCTCTGTCTTGAATAGGTGGCACTTCTTAGGCTTGAGTTTCAACTTGGCATCTCTCAGTCGTTCCAAAACGACTCCCAATCTCTCGATTGTCTCCTCGACCGTCGAACCGTAAACAATGACGTCGTCTAAATAGACCAACAGAATCTTCCACTGCAGACCAGAAAGAACGGTCTCCATCAACCTCTCAAAACAACTTCCCGCGTTTGATAGTCCAAAGGGTAATACTTCAAATTGGTATAACCCACCAGGTACTACAAAAGCAGACTTCAGCTTTGCTTCATTGTCCAGAGGTACTTGCCAGTAGCCGGCAGCCAAATCTAAAGTACAAAAGTACTTAGCGCCATCCAGTGCATCGATCGACTCATCTATCCTTGGGAGGGGGAATGAATCCTTGATTGTGTACTTATTCAACTCTCTGTAGTCAACACAAAATCGCTTACTGCCGTCTTTCTTGTTTACTAACACAACAGGGGAAGCCCATGGACTGGTCGAAGGGGTGATAATGCCATGCTGCAGCATTTCTTCGACTTGCTTCTCGATTTCCCGTCGCTGACCTATGGGTGGGCGTCGCGGACGTTGGCGGATGGGGGCTGATCGTGTCGTGTGGATGCTGTGCTGAACTTTGTCGGTGCGCCCGATGTCGTGACCACCCTTAGAGAAAACATCTTGGTAAGCGTCAAAAAGTGAAACAACCTCTGTTCTGTACTTGTCATCTAAGTTACTCATTGTACGTGTGTACAGATCTTTCATGTGTTCAGGTACCTCAGCAGACGTATCTGTGATGGCTGCTATTTTCAAAACTCTTCCATTTTGATCTGTGCAGCGAATGATTTCTCCATTCACCCTAATTGTCATGCTGTCGCAGTCAATTGACGAATTTGTTTTGTGCAAAAAGTCCATTCCAAGAATTCCATCTTGGCCGATGTCTGCTATGACAGCATTGATAACATAGTTCTGTGTTCCCAACTTCATGTTTACTTGTGCTTCTCCATGCACCTTGATTGGTGTTCCGTTAGCCTGAATAAGCTGAACATCAGTCATTCTCAGTTCTGTATTCTTTTGGTCGATTGCCTGTAACGCTGCATGAGATACAATTGTCACTGTAGCTCCAGTGTCGATCAATAAGTTGAATTTCTTGTCATTTGAATTTACTTGTATGTACATTCCATTGTTGATTTCTCCTATTTTACATACAAGCGTTCCTCTGCTATGAATGTCATCAATTACATTCTCGGGCCTTGCTGATAGCTTGGCCTCACCGCGACCCCTCGGGAAGACCTGTTGGAGTTTCCCTGCCGCTCATCTTTGTGGGGGCATGCTCTGCTATAATGTCCTTTCTGTTGGCAATTGTAGCATGTGACATCTGACTTGCTTGTATTGGGTTTCACAGCCAGTTCCGCGACCATTGTCGTTAACTGTTTGAGGCTCTCTTTTAATTCGTCTATCTCTCTTCTTGTCTTCTCATTCACAGGTACCGGTTCTACTCTACCATCTATCGCTCTGATCTGTCGCGCTGGGCGATAACGGTCTCGCATCTTCTCTGACTTCACGAACGACTCTGTGGCCAGGGCTGCTTGAATGGCATCGTCGAGCGTGACGGGGTTGGAACGGAAAATGCCGGCGCGAATCTCTGGTTCATTGATTGCTTCCAAGAAATGCACTTTTGCCAAGCGTTCCAGTGCAGAAGCGTTCAGCTCCGGGTAAGCGAGTCCTGACAGATCGCGTATCACCTGTCCCAACTCTTGTAGTGATTCATCTTTATTACGCCTCCTTGTCCGCAGCTCCAAGAGAAAGTTCTCTGCTTGTTCTCCTGGCCCGAACCTTTTCTCCAGTTGTATTACGAGATGACGATAGGAAATAGGCATGTCTACCGGTAGAGTGCCAAGAACTTTCAGGGCTTGCCCTTGCAGCCTTGTTGCTAAAAACTGTCCTGCTTCTACGTCGGTCCATCCATTTAGCTGTCTGCAGACGTCAAAATGACGACGGTAGTCCGTCCAGGGGGTTCTACCAGCAAATTTGTCTGGCAAGACGTCTTTATAATGCTGTCGTCCTTGTACTTCTGTCTGCGCTCGACTGTTGACGTATTGTGGATTCCCGCGGAAACTGCGCGCATCATACACTCTACGCCGCTCTTCCGGGATCACATCTCCAAACTCTCCCACTCGCACTGCAACTTCTGGATCGCTCTCATCCACTGCCCAACCATCGGGACTCTCAACTGGACTATTATTCTCGTGAGCCAGCCCAGATCGAGCACCTAGTGCGTTTTGGGGATCTAGGTCCATTACGGCCTAGTGAGATTGAAATTTTATCCCATTATTGGACTTAATATTTATCTAATATTCATTTCTTTACTTAGTAGCTAAGCGTGCCTCTTACAATGTAAAAGGAGTAATTCGTGTGCCATTATTATTACGTATTTTAAGCTTAAGTACTTATATTGTGTACTTATCGAACTTAATTTTAAGGTTGCACAGGACTACGACTTACGTTTAACTACCTTACTTAATGACTAGATGACATAACCTACTTATACCAACTACATGACTTGACTCATGTCTTCAACTTGCCAAGTCAATTCATTTAAAAGAGTTTAGGTGTGCCCTAGTCCTCTACTCGAACCACAGTAATCTATGTCACTGGACCTTATCTTTCCTACCAATTATTCAAGTCATTCTATACTCGACTGACCAGCAGTCACTCAACAACATTCTCAATCTCAAACACGATCACTCGGCATTCCAGTAAGTGGCCATCTCACTCGTTCTCTGTAGTTACACAACAACCTTTCCACCCCCCTGGGACACTTCATAGCCTTTCCGCTCCCAAGCCTCATAGTAACCTCACACTCACTCTGTCGGTGTAAAGCTTCTACTTTATGCTAACGTCTCCTTCCTTACAGTGAACCAGCATCAACTTTGTGGTACCCAAAGTCCTAATAACACTGCTAACCAGAATTAAACTTAAATAATTGACTTTCTTCAGCCAGAGAATTGTCGACTATTCCGTAGCTCGACCCTTGCTGTCTGTTAGTAGAGGCTAGTACACCTAAAACTCAGATTACGAACTACCTTAAAGTTAGCTACCTTACGTTTACATTTACTGACATTCTACAGCTAAACTTAGAGAAACTAATGTCGTTATCTAACGGTAAAGAACAGCGTAAAATCCCACCGCTGCCACCATAAAAATGTAGCGCGAGACCCTCTAACTCACTACGGTTTGCTGCCACCACATGTTTTTATAGAGACATGAGCTCTAGGTCAAACTGCCTATTTTGTCAGCTGACCCTAATAACATAAACAAAGACCTTGGAATGGAGATCTGATATATTCCCTAATTATAACTCAACCAGCAATCAGCCCTTATTGCGTCCAATAAGAGTTTGGTTCTCATTGGTTAGCTGCGACCTACGAATTGACCTCTAGCTCTCGCTAACAGCACTGCACTGAACATCGTGCACGACATACCACCTCGACACTGCCGCACAACGTCAACACTCAATCAAGATGTCGTCTTTAACTGTCATTTATCAGCTAGCATTTAATTCGGTGAGTTGCAAGATATCGATTATGTGGTCCTTACTCTGTACCTTTCATACAAATCTTGTGTGACAAAACCTAACTGTGTCAGAACATTCTGAACGTACTCTCTCATGCACGCTGCGTACACATGTTGCAAATTGCCTCTCGTCACTCTTGTTCGCTACGTTTGCCCCGCACAATGTACACAAGTGGTAAACAGCCACACTTCTGTCCGCGACTCTTGTACGCTATACTCTAGTACGCTGTACTCTCGTACGCCGTCTCTTGTACGCCGTCTCTTGTACGCTAACTCTTGTACGCCGTCTCTTGTACACTGTCTCTTGTGCGCACATGTTCAAGTCATACATAAGTTCAGGTAAACATGTCACCTCGGTCATACCACATCTCACCCATGACAAACTCATAACATTCGTACAATCACGTCATCAGCCAATATTAAATCAATCATCCATTCCAAGTCATAACAATATTTCTTCCTCTCTCACTTTCGCGCCAGTAGCATGGTAACATTTTTATTAGCTTCCGAGTATCGATGTGTGGTTCGTGACTGAAATCGACAGACTTTTACGCTCTCAAGATGTTAAAAGTTCTTTGCCAGATAACGACAGTAAATTATGACATAAGCTTAACTTAGCTACTTTTACTTAACTACAACACATCAACAGACACTAATCACTGACCAACGACCAGTAACAACTTCGCATACATTCACTTACTCTACCGAAACTACTGTGCAACCTTCAAGAAATATTCTTTAGAGTTTCAAGTAAAGTTCAACTGAACTTTATTAAAGTGAAAAGAGTCAACATTTTTGGTGATGAAATATTAAACTGGTATTCAACGATAGAAAAAAAAATGTAACTTGTAACTTGTAGCTTTATATACATATATGTACATCTATACGTCGATCCCTTACTGGTATTTCAGTACAATGCCTAATGCATCATGTTAGAGATATAATTACAAGTACATCTGTCTGATGCTAAAGAAAATAGGAATAGGAAAGAGGAAAGAGGAGGGATGGAAGACGTGTCCCTCAGTTGGTCGTCTGCTCGACTGGCGATGTAACCTGTTGCAAAACTGTCATTGTCGATCCTCACGTGGTACAGTCACTTGTCGTCCACGCACCAACGATGCAGTGGCAACTACATCATAAGTATACCTTGTTCAGGATTTATGGCGTACCAGACTGGTTACTGGCGTTGCATAACTCTCGTCGCCTACCCTGTTCGGGATTTATGGCGTACCAGACTGGTTACTGGCACTGCATAACTCTCGTTGCTTACCCTGTTCGGGATTTACTGCGTACCAGACTAGTTACTGGCTTTGCATAACTCTCGTTGCTTACCCTGTTCGGGATTTACAGCTATGACGAACATCTCCAGATAGGAAAGGGGGTGGAAAGTTTAGAGGGAAAGAGAGAAAGCATCGACAGAGTACAATCCGTAGAATGTAATCATGTCCTCAACATTGGTTATCTCTAAATATACGATCTACTAATACTTAATATATAAGTTACTCTTAAGGCTCATCTTTATGAAGCACACATTACTTATGAGGCACACCTTACCTTATGAGGCACGCTTAACTTATGTCAAGGACTTAGTCCAAAACATGGTACGAAACATGTTCCAAACATGTTCAAATAGCATAAAAGTTCAATTTGGGCAAACATCCAAGTAACGTCATTATAAGTGAAAGTTTTGAATATAAGAAGAGTACAAGTCTAAGAATAGATTCTTCCAAACTTATGCCTGAAAATACTAGAGTACTCTATGAATAGGTTCTTCCAAACTTATGCCTGAAAATTTATAAGTAGAATACTCTAAAAATAGATTCTTCCAAACTTATGCCTGAAAACCACCCCCCGAGTCCCATACCCAGCGAGTTCTCTGTTTCACTCTATGTCGTTGATGCATTGTTGGTGGTCTAGTGACTCAAGTCTTCTGTCCAAAAGCCAAAAAGTTAAGCTCGACGTCGCAAAACTAAGCAGCACAAAATTTAGGGTGGAAAAATGGCGTAATACGCCCCTCATCTCCCCATCTCTCCTTTTATATCCCCCCTCATTCCTTACGCGATTGGTCAAAAGCCCAACTCCTAATTATCTATTCAAGAGAAATACTCGAGCCTGATTGGCTGATACCTCTTACTACGCAGTTCTCTGCGCGGGAAATTCGACTTATCACGGGGAAAATGAAACAAGATATAAGTATATTCTCGCATAATATCCCTTACGATCATTACGCAATACAACCATATACTTCACACTGAACCTACACAGGATTACATAATCATATGAGCAAGTATTAAAAAACACAACTCTTTTCATAACTTTTACTCATCAACCCTGGCCGATACCCGGCCTTCAACATCGCAAAGTCACAACTCTCGCTGGAGCTCGAAAACGGTAGCCCGCTAGGCAACAGCGTCGACTCTGTGCACAGCCGAACATCCAAGCGAGCACAGGGTCGACCCCGGGACCTAGATAAATCACGAACTACGTCCTAATGCGCATGCGCATCTTACACAGATGCGCGTCGCATCGCGTGACCAAATTAACACACGGGGAAGAAGCTCTCCCGTGTAAAAATGCAGTGCTGCGTAGCACAGTATAACACACGTAACTCACATAGTCGCGCAAATTTCGCTCACGCGCTAGAAACTATCTGTAGAATTGTGGCTTTTCTGAACGTCAGTATAAAACCT
The DNA here is from genome assembly GCA_963669155.1 of Arbacia lixula. NCBI lineage: Eukaryota > Metazoa > Echinodermata > Echinoidea > Arbacioida > Arbaciidae > Arbacia > Arbacia lixula. Next base: position 9,605,867 of record OZ022580.1, read on the forward strand.
CATTATAAACAGGATACACCATGTCACATGGCATTATTATAAGATCTATCAACTGCAGTTATATAATTTATCTACCATGAAAAACAGGTTCAAAGTACGTGCAAACATCGGACATATATTTGACTTTCTCCTAAATCTCGCATCTCGCGATGCCTGATATAAATGATAGTCTTGGGATCAGACTTATAAAATTTAAAAAATGAGGGTGGGAGGAAAACCGTTTCAATATGATTTCATTAGGTTACCATTATATCGATCGAATATCAATATGGTAACAAAAATATTAGGACTAATCAAGAGGAAAATCATACATAAAGAAAAAAAAATTGAAAAGAGAACCTTAAACCCAATGTTGTTATCGTGCATTATTCGTGCAATGTTCTAGCAGTGAGGTATTTCAAAACGTACAAAAGTACAACAGAACTGTGCGGTACAATCTGTCGAGGACTGATCCGCTTGATTTTTAAAAAAAAATGCTTTTAGCCTTTATTCAGAAAATAATAATACATTTTCTCATACTTAGTAAATAAAATAGTTATACATACTTAAATACACATACATAATCAATATATTAAGTTAATGTGAATAATGTACATGATGATGATTTTTTTAAATGCTTTTTAGCCTTTATTCAGAAAATAATAATACATTTTCTCATACATAGTAAATAAAATAGTTATACATACTTGAATACACATCCATAATCAATATATTAAATTAATGTAAATAATGTACATCCTGACTTCATTTTTCGTACAAAAAATTATGACATAATGAAGTGCTTATACCTAATGAGGTAAACATCATTATAACAAAGGAATGAAAATAATGTACATTGTTACTTAACTATTCGTACACAAATAATCAAAAACCGTAAATACATGACATTTCTTTTTCGCCTTAGCAAAATAAAAGATACATCTGAATAAAGATTTTATATATAAAACACAATAACACATGATGAACAAAACAAGAACTAACATAGCGCCATCTAGAGGTAAGCGTCGATAGTCCTTCAACCCGGAAGACGGAGGTCAACTTTAATATTTCCCGCCACCGCGAAACACATGTTTACATCGCATCGCATCGCATCATAATACTACGACGTCGCTCACTTCTCTTCTCCATCCAGCTAGCTCCTCGACGTACGGTACATAACTAGTGCATATCGCCGTGCACGTCAGCAGCTTGCATCTGAAGGCGAGGCTTGCACTGAAGATAGAATTCGAACTGGTTGTCATCGGAGATTGTTTGGCTTGGCTTACTTTAGATGCACGATATTGGTACAAGTTTGGAGAGCAGAACTTTAAAAAGAGCTCGCGACATACAGACGTGGTCCAATGTTAGCACTTTCATCATTCAGAGTCCAAGAATTTTAGAAGGATTCACGACGAGCAAAGCCTATGACGATCAACAATCGTTAACTTGTCAACGTAAAGTTTCCTTTTAAATCGGCGCTGTCTCACGCAGAACCTACCCGGCGTTAGCCAGCGAGAACCTTAACTTAACCGGACTTGCTGAAGTACCAACGTAACCCTTCAGCCTGATTCAAGACTGAGTGCAGCAGATTTTGTTGTGGCCTGTGCGACACAAATAACATCATGTGGGTGATCATAAGAACTTTTGACTACAGCCAGACGCAGCGGATTGATGAGCTGTCAAAACTGACGAAGATCGAGCAGCTTCGCGAGAAGCTGGTGGATGTGTTTGATGCTCCCCCCAATTGTCAGCGCCTTTTTTATGGAGGGAAGGAGGTGAGGTTCATCAGAATCATGAGAATACTACTGATCACTCTGTTTTTACTTTTATTGTGAAGTCAAGTCTAACATTTAGGTCTAACTTTAAGTACACAACCAATTAATTGGACTCCAACCTTAACTTAAGTTTAAGTTTAACTATGGCTAACTTAAAAGGGAAAATGGTATGTGTTCAGAGTTTCTTTCAATCATCCTTTTATGAAGCATGAGAATCTAGATCCAGACCCGTGTCCATTTTTTTTTCTATTTTCCTGTTTGCATGGTTTCTGTTTCATAATCTGTTCTAAGTTAAATGGAATGGGCAGGTTAGACTTTCACACGCATGTTATGCAGCTGTTTCCCTGATACTGATATACTGTGCGCTTTATACAGCAATATCTATCGATATCAGTATCACGCCATGAAAACAGAACAAAGCAGCAGAATATCTTGATGACATGGTTCCTCACACTTCAAAGGTTGACTGGGTTTAATCATCTGTCTCTGTATAAAATAGGGATCGTCAGTGTAACTTCTAAAATACTTTTTAAGGATAGATCGCTACAAAATGTAAAATGTTAGTTCTACATCATTATATTGCTGTCAATTGGATCTGTTTTCATTTCAGCTTGTGGACGGGCACACGCTCTTTGACTACGACATCGGCCTCAATGCAACCATACAGCTCATGAAACGAGCAGCCCCACCCCCAGAGGAGTCCAATGACGACAAGAAATCCACAGAGAAACAAGACGATGGCGACAAAGACAGCGAGGGCAAGTCCGAGAGTGGGTTTGGGTCGGAGACCAGCGACACGGAACATTCCAGTCAATCTCCTGCAGTTGCCATGGACACAGCTGAGCCTTCCACCAGTCATCTCCAGGGTCTCTATAAGGTTGGTTGTGTTTGAAGCTCATGATTGCCTACACTACTTCGTACAATGTATAGTGCATATTGAACAAATGTCCTCTCTAGTTCATTTCAGACACAGGCATAGATGTCAAAATATTATTAGAAAGGGTGGCCCTCTTTCCAAGTTCTAACAATAGAGGAGAACGGAATACATTTCTATGCCCACGTCACAATGGATTTCTACTTAATAGATTGATGAGATTAGAGGTCACATTCCTCTGAGAGGAGAAAGGTCAACGAACCCCCAAAACTGGCAAAACTAGCCACAAAATGATCTTTCTAACAATAACTAGAACCACTTGACTGAATTCCAATCCAAAGTAGTACAAATATGGTCTCTCTACATTGAAAAGGACTACATTGAAAAGAGCCTGAGTTGTTGTCTATGTGTTGATTATACGTTGTGGTCGGGTGGTCTCTCAGCAAGACTCTAAAAGATGAGATGAAGACAGTGATGATAAAGATGAATAACAGAGACAATATATATTTGTGGTTCCACATGAATATAAAATATACATCTAGAAGTATCACAGATGCACATCCTGAACAGTCAAAATTGATATAGATGTAACAATCTGTAGAATGATATAGCTGTAGCAGAACAGCTACAAAGTAAAATGGGATACTCAGCTGTGGTCTCCCCTGTCTTCTAGCTGTGAGCTGCTAAAAAGAGATGCATCTCACTGTGTACGCCACCACCTGGTGGTGGTATACAGACGTTGAATACTTTCTTCTTGTGTAGTACATACCAGGGTGGAATATGATTATCCATGTGGGAGGAATTTGGTGGGAAGGGAGCATTGTTCATGAGGAGCTAACCACAGGGGAGAGCTTTACCACAAGGGGAAAGAGAGAGGGAGAGAGGATGAGAGCAAGAGAGTGTGTGGTTATTCTCTCCTTGGCTTTAAAGATTGTCAGTCCCTTTTGCAAGCTTAAAATTTGAAATCGCCTATCACGATCTTAAATTGAAGAAAGTGTGATTCAAGACCATTTCTATGAATAAAGCATGTTGAAGCTTTCTGTATATGTAAACAATTTCAGCCGTTAAATTTCAAACTGACTTTTTTCGTACCACGAAGAAAGTATTAGTCTTTGTTACAGTATCTATGTGGTTATTATACGTCTGTGAAATCCTAATTTTATGAGTAACTACCAGACTTTGGAGATGATTCCTTCCATAGAACAATTTTTTTTTTCATATTGCATTTTATAATTTAATAAACAGATTAATCAATAAAGCAGATATTTCAACACAAACTGCTTAGAGCCTGAGGTAAAGACTATTAATCAGACGTTGTTTACGTGCATTATTTGAATTTTACATTACGTATCAGTTTCAAATTGTGAATATAGAGCTTGCTAACACTTCTCTATATGTTTTGCCAATGTTTTGATGGTTTTGTGGTGATCTGAAAAAGGGACTGGCTGTCTTTAATGGCTTGTTGGACAGGCGATCATGCAGTATGTGTGACTCACATATTTGTATCTTAAAAGTACTGATTATGTTGGAAGAATTTGTTTCTTACAAGGACCAACATCAGAGGTCTGTGGTCAATCACCTTTGTCAAAATTGGCAGTACTTGATACTTGATGCAGTAATCCCTTAAAGCAGCTACATGAAGCTATACTGGGATGATTTAGTGCTGTTGTGTCGTCAGGAGGTGACAGATGCATGCATTTATGTACAATAAACTGCATTGAACATTTAGCGCAAGTGAAAAGAATCGTAGTTTTCTATACGGTGGGGAAGCCAACAGCAGGCTGTACTATTCTTGGCAAGTGGCCAAAAAGTTTTTTTCCCCTCAATTACTAAGAATTCAACCAAAAGTAAAAACAAGGATCACTTCATGGGGCGGGCTGATGTGGTTTGAGGTAAAGGCTTAAGGCCAGTGAACTATGCCATAATGAATACATGTAGATCTCTTTCAATGTAGTGTTATCATAACACTATGGATGGTGTATTTATAATCTCACAATGATATGTGGGAAAAAAATTACCTGGGGCCATCAAACCTTGCTTAGTCTAGTTAGTTGATAAGTGTATTCAGATGCATGCATTTTTAGTCACTAACTAGGCTGGTAAGGGTTTATGAATATATATGGTTCCTGTCTTGACCTGCTTCTTCTCACATATTCTTAGAGATCAGTCTGGAATTAACTCCTTCCGCTTCAAGCATATAACTTTGACTCGTTGCTTTTAGCATCAACTTGAGCCACGTGACAACCAACATCAATGCACTTATTTGGTTATGTATGCAAATTGTATTCAGTAACCCCTAAGCTTGTCCACGGTTTGTCGGAGTAGCAACAATTAATAGATTCAAAGTGCATTCCATCCATTGAATCTGAATGACTAGATACAGGTGAATGCAATAACATGTTACAACTGGAGGAAGTTGTGAATATATTACAAAAACGGTTGATTGAGGGGAGGGGGGGGGGTGATCTGGGTTATTGGGGTAACATACATTTAGGACATGGGAGAAGCTTGTGGTTTTGCTTCTACCTCATATATACACAAGTATTTTGTTCTGCCTGGTGGCTTGACCAAGAGACAGTTCTGAGAGGTACACAGATATAAAGTCCTTGTATGCCATGTGTACCTGTTTTCACAAGTAAAACACAAAGCCCATAGAGCTGTAGTGCATCTGGGCTCACAAAGGGTTACAAAGGGTTAAGATGTGAATGCAGTGGTGGTCTGAGTGAAAGGATTTTTGCAACAATCAGGAGTTGGGAAAGGTACATGGGAAAGGGATTGGTACAATGGCAAATAGTGATTGGTGGTAGGGGTAATTAGTAAGCCACAGATTGGAAGGGGGGGGGGGGAGGAGGGGGGTAATTACTTATCACTATTTCACAACCTCCCCTTTGAAAAAATATGAAGCAGTTGTTATTCTTGAAACCCATGTACAAGTTACCCTATTGTTGTTCCATACACCTCTCTCTCTCTCTTTCTCTCTCTTTCTCTCTCTCTCTCTCTCTCTCTCTCTCTCTCTATCTCTCTATCTCTCTCTCTATCTCTCTTTCATCCTGGTCAACTGCCCCATTTACATGAAAAGCTTACTTTTCTATACTGTTTGTCAGCTTAAATTAATACAATCTCTTACATTAAATGATAGTCACATGTAATTTAGGGGTAGGTGATGCTAGGTTGAGAGCTTGTCAAGGTGATTTTCACTGGGTTTCTTTCTTCCCACAAGGCTACTCTGATTGACTTGACTTTTAAAAAAGATAGAAACAACTGTTATTACTTATGAGTGAGTTTATTAAAGTAATTGGCTGGTCTGAACCTCAGCAAAATGTTTTTCTAAAATGAAGTACTCATCTATTGTGCATCCTGTTTTCTGTTCATAGGTTAGTGAAGTGGTGAAGTTGTGGATGCCAATCTTGTGGAGCATGGCAAAATGTTTTTGTGAAATGTAGCACTCATCAGATGAACGCTACATTTCTGCATCCTGCATCCTTTTCTACATCCTGCTTTCTGTACTTAGGTTGGTGATGTTGTTGATGCCATGGATACGAGCGTGGTAGAATGTTATTCTGAAATGTAGCGTTCATCTAATGCGCGTCCTGTTTACTGTGCATAGTGATGTTGTTGATGCCATGGATACGAGTGTGGTAAAATGTTGTGAACTGAAGCGTTCATCTAACATGCATCCTGCTTTCTGTACATAGTAATGTTGCTGATGCCAATTATATGAGCGTGGTAAAATGTTGTGAAATGAAGCGTTCATCTAATGTGCATCCTGTTTTTTCTGTACATCGTGATGTTGTTGATGCCAATGATATGAGAGTGGTAAAATGTTATCGTGAAACGTAGCATTCATCTAATATGCGTCCTGTTTATTGTGCATCCTACTTTCTGTACAAAGGTTGGTGATGTTGTTGATGCCAATGATATGAGAGTGGTAAATGTTCTTGTAAGGTGAAACGTAGCATTCATCTAATGTGCATTCTGTTTTCTGTGCATCCTGCTTTCTGTACAAAGGTTGGTGATGTTGTTGATGCCAATGATATGAGAGTGGTAATATGTTCTTGTGAGGTGAAGTGCTCATCTAACCAGCATCCTGTTTTCCATACATGTAGGTTGGAGATGTGGTGGACGCCATTGATATGAGCATGGGTGCCTGGTTTGAGGCAGACATTGTGAACGTGACCGAGAAGGAAACCCCAGAGACTCAGAACCAGGATGCCGAATCGAACAACAACGAGGTGAGCACGAAGAATGCCGAGGGTAGACCCCAACAGCCCGAGATGGACCTCATCAAAGAGCCAGTGACAGGTGGTAGTGGCGATGATGCGGGTGAGGGCATGGAGACAGAGGGGTGCAGAGCGGAGACCAAGGGGGAGGAAGGGGTGCAAGGAGGTACCCCTGGGGCAAGTAGCTCTGAACACGATGCACATTGGACCAAGGAGGATGGCCTAGTCTACCACGTCAAGTACGAAGGGTGAGACCAAGTTACCATTCTCTGTAACATTTTAGATTAAGCTAAGTTAGGCTTAAAAAAATACTCCAAGGCTTGGGGCAATAAGTCCCAACAATGCCCAAATGAGCAACTTAAAAAAAAAAAGAAGGGAATTTTTAATAAAAATTAATTGATTTTTTTTCCCCCTGGACCTAAGGTTTCAACATGATGCTACGATTGGGTTGAAACTAAACCAACGCCTTGTCTTATAAAGAGTTGTGAGTCCAATCCCCTATCTCAAATACATCGAGTTAAGGTCGCAAGTCAAGTTGCGATCAGTTACAAAACAGGCCCCTGCCAAATGTACTTCATTAATGAAAAGTGGGTTCAAATCTGGCCTGGTGTATACACCCATTGACAATGTGCTATGCTCATGCATCATTCCTTGTACACTTGATTTATACTTGATCTAATCATATCAACTAGCTTTTAACACAGAAAACAGCTCTGCTAAAGACAGGAACAGCAAAATGCTTTTGAGAAATCTTACAATACAGTATTGAATACCAGTGCAATAATGTCAAGTGAAGATCTGAAATTATATGTATTATTTTGGGTAAGATAGGCTCATAATGTTTTTATATTGTATTTGAATTTCTTTCATTATTTCTGTTCCTTTGAACATAGTACGATGATGATATATGACAGAACGATTACCTGATTAGATTTTGGGTGATAAAGGATCAAAGGTCGCGTGTCAAGGTCTAATCCTAAAATTTATATTTTTATGTGATAAGAAATATCTGACCAAACTTGGTTCAAGAACAATATGTGACGGGACAATTATATTTTCTTCTTTGCAGGTAGGGCAAAGGTCATAGGTCAAGGTCAAGTCATGAAATAGATTTCACATATTTTGATTTCTCTCACCATCGCTGTTCAGGTACGATGAGGAAGGAATCTCTCAGATCAGCAGCCGAAGCATACGGCCTCGTGCCAGGGCAATGGTGGACTATGAGGATGTGAACGTCGGCGATATCGTCATGGTGAACTACAACTGTGATGAGCCAAAGCAGAGGGGATACTGGTACGACTTATTCGTCAAAAATAAGGTAAGATCAATTATCAGATACCGTCCTGAACAAGATGTTGGCGGCAATGCATGTCCCCCTTTTATCTTCACTTATTGTTCTGACCTCTGCGTAGTACAGTCCTTTCCACTGCTTGATGTTTTCAAACCATGTTATTCGCTTTTTCTCTCTTTCCTTCTATCATTCCTTTAAAGGGATAGTCCACCCTGAAGTTAAGTTGGTTTTAATAAAAGCAGAAATATGTTAGTGAAGTTCGACAAAAATCAATCAAAGGATGAGAAAGTTATGATCTTTTGAAATATGAATTTTGTGACATCATGTCTACATTTCCTAAAATAGATGTCTTGTGAAGAAAGGGGCTGTGAAGTCGAAAGATTTTATCTTTAATCTGGTGTCTGGGCTCACTGTTGCCGTTGATGCGTGCATGTGTATGTTAATATTTATTTGTGCAGTACTTCATGTTTTTATATTCATATTGAAATTTGATGTATCGTATTGTTGATGAGTGAAAATGAAATGAATCGTAAATGCCGCTTTCGCTGCTTCTTGTGCTTTGGCAGAAAGAAACGCGAACCTACAAGGAGCTGGTGGGAGACATCTTGCTGGGACCCTCGGGGAACATCCTCAAGGATTGTAAAGTCCGCCTCACGGAGGAGATCTTCAGAGTAGAGCGAGCCGGGGAGTCGACCTGCGACGCTGCTGTGCTTGAGGCACAGGGATCACCCTTAAAGAGTGAGTCAGCGGGGTGTGTCATTTATACTGCAAGGATTGCCTTGAAGAAATAAGCAGGCCGTGTCCCATGTTTTCGTCCCCGCAGGACAAATTTATTCATCAAGGGTCCTCCTTATAGAGTTATAGAAGAATAAGCTGGTTGTATCTCTTAAAGTTTATCCTTGCCCTTAAAGAGTAGGCAGGCATGGTCACATTTATCCAGTAAAGATCACCCGTGACCCTGTCTGTGCCAGATAAAAGGCCGCTTCATGAGATTTCATTGTGATTTAATCACCCATTACTCCAAATGTGGATCATTTGAGGGTAATAATTTTCGACAAGTTTCTAAAATGGACAATACATGAATTTAAGACCATTGGCAAGAAGATTGCTCAAGATCACCTTTTTGAAGGCTTTTTGTGTTTTCAATACAGTATATATATGCCCTTTCAAGAGTAAGCAATTGTTCTTTGGATATATGGAGTGGTTGAAGCTCCCATACTTGCTAAAGTATATACTGAATCTTGGTATTAACAATATTCTGACAAAGTACTGATTATATGTTGGGTCAGATGTGGAGCAAGATGTTTCTAAAGATGAATTGCCAGGGAAATAAATCATAATAGACTAACATGCTAAAAGAAGTCAACTGGACTCACTTGAATTTTTACGTCCAGTCTGGGAATCAGGCTGATTTATCTTCTGGTGGCAGTTTGTTGCTGATCCTGAACCTTTTGAATTCCTGAGGCAATGCGGCTCTGTGTGTTTTGCGTGTATTACTTGTGCAAATTGCGTCAAGGAAAAAAAAACATGGAGGCTTGGGGCGATTTCACCCTCGAAATGCTTAAAAGAGCCTTGGAAAAAGTTAAAAGAGCCCCCTAAATTCCCAAACACATTGTGTGAAATTGTAGACAAACAGCCAATGTGCTCAAAAAGAAGCCCCCAAAATGTTGAATTATTTTTTCCCCTGAATTGCTTCAATGGCATGTAAAGGGTTAACAGGGTTCAGGTCATCAGGAAATTTATCAATCATGACATTTCTGTTTTAGGAACGACCACGCCAAACTGCGCCCGCTGCAAGGACAACCCTAGGAAGAACTGCAAGCACTGTGCCTGCCACACGTGTGGGGACAAGCAAGACGAAGACAAGACCCTGCTGTGTGACGAGTGTGACATGGCCTTCCACATCTACTGCCTAAACCCCCCAATGGCAGCTATCCCTGACGTAGACGAGTGGTAAGACTTAGGGATTGGAGGGGGGTAAGATATGGGAGGGGAGGGTGTAGTTAGGGAGAAAGTTGTGCATACATTAGCAAACTGGTTTAATCTAGCTGTCTTGCGTTGTTTTTTCTGCTGTGTATGAATAATGTACTGGAATCAGAACTATAATCCAGGGGTCTTACTAGAATCCACCACAAGCCGCCAAGCATTTTTTGATCGATCGGCTATCGCTAGGGATCTCCTTCAAGTGACTTCATCTGTAATTCTTAAAAAAATTTATTAACTTTACTGAAGAGCCATTTTAACAGTCCCGCAGAGGTCTTTGGTGCCTCCTGGTGTCTCATGCTGCTCTTGGCAGCTTCTTGGCTGTTCTTTCCTGCTCTTGGCTAATCAGGAGTTGTGGCACTCAGTTATCAGTCATTTTAAAGGTAGCCCGTTTTTTGCAGACCTAATTCTGAAAGTTCCCTGACTTTGTCAGCATTTGAGAGAGAGTGGCTGTATAACCTTTCCCTGGAATCGACAAAGCATAATATTCGGTTTTGAGGAAATGATATTCGATTATTGATCAAGCTTTCTTTTTTCGTACCACGAAAATAGTCAAATCTCAGTTAGATTTTCATTTATTCTACGGGAGTTACATTACCTCTGACCTTAAAATTTCACAGTTTGTATCCCAAGCATACGTGCTAAATGTAAGCAAACTTTCATGAAGTTTACAGATGTTTGTAAAAGGGACGGGCCATCTTTAACGAACAACATGGATTGCCTGTTTCCTTTCTTTCCAGGTACTGCCCGTTGTGTAAGAATGATGAGTCAGAGGTCGTTCGTGCCGGAGAGAAACTCAAGACCAGCAAGAAGAAATCCAAGATGGCCTCTGCCACGTCCACATCACAACGAGACTGGGGAAAGGTACGTAGGTACATCTTGATGCAGGGGTTGAGCCCTGAAAGAAATTGAGGTCCAAACTGTCTTGGCCAAGTTAGCTAGTATTCTGACAACCAACTTCAATCAAAAACTGCCAATAGGCCAGTCACAGTTATGGTCCAAGGTTTCATATAACACAGAGTTCATGTTTACAATGGCAGTTTCTGCATTTACTACCCACGCATGGTAAAAGCAGTTAGAACTAGGAAAAATGTGGCAGACAGAATATATTTATTATTATTATTTTTTTTATCATTATTATTTATTTATTTTTTATTTTTTTAGGGGAGGGGGGGGGGCCTACTTTTTGAACCCAATGCTATAAAATATTTGTCATGAACTATGTTATGCAATATAATCCTTTGGCCTGAAGTCATAATGTCAAAATGGTGGTTTTCCTTAGACCACATACCAAATGTAGACATACTTTATTGGGCTCAAAATCAATCATCTGATGCTGTCACAAAATTACAAATAGCGATTTCAATTATTTGCAATAACTATTATGTTGATGAACTCATATACCATAGTGATTACAAGGACAAACTCAATTATATTATGATATATTTTCTTTGGCGTCCCATGAAGTGAGTGCAGGGTTAGTACACTGTTTGCGTTTAACTTCTGTTCAGAAAACTGGGGGGGGTGTTTCACCAAGGTGTTCGTAATCTACGAACGACTTTACGAACGACTTTACGAACGACTGGTGATCCCCTCTTGTGCTGAAGCACATTCTCATTGATTTTGATTCATCAGCTTAAGTTCAAATCTGATGTTTATTACTGAAAATTCTTGTTGTTAACAAGACTTTGTCTGAATACAAAGCTTATGATTTGTCAAATTTTATTAGGATTGTTGGAAATTAATTCCCAATATGTTAAAACAGGAACAAAGTGTGGTATCGCATTTAGCACAAGAAGGGATCACTAGTCGCCTGTATAGTCGTTCGTAGCTTACGAACATCTTGGTGAAATACCCCCCTGGTTGGATTCTTTTGATCGAGTGACTGGAGTAATATTGCAGGGGGTGTTTCACCAAGCTGTTTGTAAGTTACGAACGACTTTACAAACGACTGGTGATCCCTTCTTGTGCTAAATGCGATACCACACTTTGTTCATTTAGAATCTGATTTAGCTCAAGAAGGGATCACCATGGTCGTTTGCAGCTTACGAACAGCTTGGTGAAACACCCCCCCTGGCCTATGACTAAGAAATGGTTTACAAAGGCCTCTCTTGTAATTTACAGGGGCTTTTTGTGCATTGAGGAGTGTAAACTGTCATGAGCCCCCTTTTAATATTTTCACTGATATGGTTGATGCTGATGCTGATGTTTGTATCCCCCCTTCCCCTTCCCCTTCCCCTTCCCAGGGAATGGCGTGCCAGGGCCGGAGCAAAGTGTGCACCATCGTTCCTCCCAATCATTTTGGCGCTGTGCCAGGCATCCATGTGGGACAGCTATGGAAGTTCCGTGTCCAGGTTAGTGAAACGCTGGGATGGAATACTTACTGACACACATGCATGCATACATACACACATACACACATTCACACATACATACATACATACATACATAGATACATACATATCTTATGCCTCTGTTAACAAATTAAGCAGTATGTTGTCAGGATTCCTGTCCCGTTTAATGTCCATTGACCCTACTTTTATTATTTTTCTTCCCTACAGGTGAGCGAGGTTGGAGTGCACCGCCCTCATGTGGCCGGTATCCATGGCCGAGAGTTCGAGGGAGCCTACTCCATTGTGCTGGCAGGAGGCTATGAAGATGATCTGGTGAGTTCTTCTAGCACCAATGGCTCGTATTCACAACGTTGGTTTAACTTAGACTGCGTACTAACTATAGACTAACGTTATTGGGGCCCAAAATAAATCTGATGCCATCACAAATCATTGATTTTTATCACAGACTCATAACATTGGGTGATTTCAGTTATTTGCTGTAATTATCACGAGGACAAACTCGATATACCATTTTGAGGACACAATCTAGTTTATTGAATCAATGATAATGTTAAATGTTTTATTAGACATTCTATAAAGTTAGTTCAGGTTTACTGCACTGTTTGCGTTCTGTTCAGAATGCTGGCCATTATCTTAATGTGATGTAGGCGACCATTTTATGCCAATCATTTCTGATCTATGTGTAAATTGACGAGTTCTATGTTTGAGTTCCTACTCCTATTCTGCCATTCTCTTAAGGGACGTCATTCTTTGCCTTCCTGGTCAGGTTGATGGAACCAATGGAGTGCGTAGAATTAGGGTCAAAGATCAATGAACTCTGCTTTCTGAAAATGCCTACAACAATAACTTGGGATTTCTAATGAGCCAATGTCAACCAAGTATGATACAAACATGGATGTTGATCCACTAATAAGGCTCGAGGTTAAAGATGGCCCGTCCCTTTTACAAACATCTGCAAACTTCATAAAAGTTTGCACATATCTAGCACGCATCTTTGGGATACTAACTGTGAAATGTTAAGGCCAGAGGTACTATAACTCCCGTAGAATAAATGAAAATCTTGATTTTATTTTTTGAAATTACGACTATTTTCATGGTGTGATAAAAGAAAGCTCGATCAATTATCAAAGATTATTTCCTCAAAACCGAATTTTGCACTTTGTCAATTCCAGGGAAATTATATAAGCACTCTTTCTCAAGTAATAACAAAGTCAGGAAACTTTCAGAATTAGGTCTGCAAAAGGGACGGGCTACATTTTAAATGTACCAAAAATACAAAGGTCAACAAATTGCCCTGTGTGTTCCTTATAGGACAACGGTGATGAGTTCTACTACACAGGCAGTGGCGGAAGGGATCTGTCGGGCAACAAGCGGACAGCTGAGCAGTCACATGACCAGAAGCTCTCCAAGATGAACCTGTAAGTACCCATTGGTTGGCATGGCAACCGTGTACCAAGTTGGAGGAAATCGGCTTTAATTTTAGAGAAGTTTTGGGGCAAGGGTGGAAGGGGTGGCAAGATCAACTCATGGCACAAAGATAGATCACTCCATGGGGGTAGACTGGTGACATTTTTGGTAAAATTACTGAAAGGTCCGAGGTCAAAGGTCATTGAACTTCGTGAAAAATTGCAAAAAAAATTGACCTTTTTCACAATAGATCCAGATCCAAGGATGTAATTCTCATGAAACATGGTACACAGATGGATAACTACTTGGGGATAGACTGGTGACATTTTTGGTGAAATTCCTGAAAGGTCAAAGGTCAATGAAATTTGCCAAAATTGGCTAGAAACTGCCCTAAACTTTATATTTTCACAATAAATTCAAATCCAATTGCGCAAATCCAACCAATCATAGGGAAAAGATTGATCATTACCTGGGGGTAGACTGTTGACATTTTTAGTGAAATTGCTGGAAGGTCAAAGGTCAATGAACTTTGCTCTACTTAATCATTAGAAAGGCAGGGCATATCAGAAACTTATGTTCTGAAAAATTGCTCTCTTCTACTCTTTCTACTAATTTAGATCCCCTGCATGTAACTTCAACGCTCATGTAGATCAGATCAAATGTCAAATGCATTCTGTTTATGAGATTGAAGGACAAATTCATTCTTTGTTTTCCTGTTTCAGATCTTTTGTCTGTAATCTGCTGTTGATAAGGTCAAAGGTCAATTTCATTCTCTCTACTGTTTCACAGCTCGTTCCTGTAGCTGCAGCGGTACTGTAGATAAGGTCAAAGGTTAAATGATATAAGTGTTGTCATTCTCTCTTCCACTGTTTCAGAGCCATTCCCCATAATCTGTCGTTGATAGGTCAAATATCAAACATATTCTCTGTTCTCGTGTTTCAGAGCCCTTACACATTACTGAAAGTTCCAATGCGTGCTCTCTCTCTCCTGTTACCAAGCCCTTGCCCGTAATATTATTTTATACGGGCAAAGGTCAAGCATACTGTCAGAGCCCTTGCCCGTAACACTAAAGCTAATGTGAACAAGGTCAAAGGTTTAATGATATAATTGCTGCCATTCCCTCTTCCACTGTTTCAGAGCCATTGCCCGTAATCTGCTGTTGATAAGGTCAAAGGTCAAATTAATTTTTTCCTCTCCTGTTTCAGAGCCCTTGCCTGTAACTGCACTGCTACTGTGGATAAGGTCAAAGGTTAAATGCTCTGTCTTTCACTGTTTCAGAGCCATTACCCATAATCTGCTGCTGATAAAGTCAAAGGTCAAATTCATTCTTTCCTCTCCTGTTTCAGAGCCCTTGCACGTTACTGCAACAATACTGTGGATAAGGTAAAAGGTCAAATTCATTCTTTCCTCTCCTGTTTCAGAGCCCTTGCCCGTAACTGTAACGCAACTGTGGACAAGGTGAAGGGCAGTGAAGCCAAGGACTGGAAGGCAGGCAAGCCAGTGAGGGTCGTGCGAAGTGCCAAGGGGCGCAAACACTCAAAGTACGCCCCTGAAGAGGGCAATCGGTATGACGGCATCTACAAGGTGAGGAGGCATACACACACATTGTAGGATTGGTACTGGTATACATCAAGGGGCTCAAAGTACGCAAAGTTCTAAACATCACAATGGTCAACTTTCAGATTGTGGAGTACTGGTCTAATTTGTGAACATCATGCTAATTGATTTTCAGTGTTTGATGAATCTGTTTCACTGACAAACATTGTGATTCACTTCTAAACATCACGATGGTTAACTTCAGATCGTGAAGTACTGGTGAAATTTAAAAACATTGTTCTTATTTACTTTCAGTATGTGAGGAATTGGTTTAACTTATAAACATGTGATTATTCTTGATGGTCAATTTTCAAATTGTGGAGTACTGGTCTTATTTGTGAACATCGTGTTAATTGAATTTCAGATCGTTAAGTACTGGCCTGAGAAGGGGAAGAGTGGGTTCCTGGTGTGGAGGTACCTGATTCGGCGAGATGACCCTGCCGCTGCCCCCTGGAGCAAGAATGGCAAGAAGAAGGCCAAGGAACTCGGCTTGGAGATGGAGGTGAGCTCTCAGAACAGATCTTTTTTTTTTAGAATTTCCTTTTCTTTTCTTTTGCGAATGTGACGTTATTAAAACCATTTCGAGGATGAGAGCACAATGGAATTATAAATGTATGCAGGACAAATCTGGTTTGGAAAAGGAAATTTTTGTTTTTTGTTTTTTAAGGAAAGATAAATGATGGACTCACTTTTATTTAAATCAATTGCAACTTCTTTATAAGAGTGCCTCAGTGTCGGAAGATGAGTTACAGGAATTGAGTAGATCAAGAACCTGAGACATTCTATGGTTCGAGAAGAGACTGCAATGTTACAACCCTGAAGACCTCTGTCTGTTTCTTTGCAGTACCCCGACGGCTACCTAGAAGTCATGGCAGCCAAGGAAGCGGCGAAGGAGAAGGAGAGGAGGGGATCGGAAGAGGATGAGGGAGAGGAGGAGAGTGAGAAGGTCAAGAAGGGAAGGGGCAAGAAGCGATCAAGACAAGGTGAGTGGACGCTCATCTCCTCCGCCTCGTTTTGCTAAAGTCGCAAAATCCAAACCAATGCTTTCTGTACAGGATGAAGCATTGTTTTGGGTTTGACGATCCACACAACCAGCTCGTTTAAGCATGACATTGTAGAAGTGCATATCACCTGCACTGTGACTCGTAATTCGGTAGATTCACAATACGCTGCGCCACCTATTGGTTGCAGCGGTCAGGCCAAAATCCGCAATGCTTCATGGGAAATGGTCGATATCAAAATGTACGGCTGTGGCACGCACACTGCTTGATGGTGACTGTGTACTCTTCACTATGCTAAGATACTCTACCTGTTCATAAAATTAGAAAAAAGAATTGATGCCACATATTTCCTTGCAATATTTAGACCATTTTCGTAAGACAGCTGGGTCTGCCATGTTTAAAATCCGTGTACCATGTCAGTAGCATATTTTGGTGCTTAGCACTGTTTTGTATGCATGTATTCAGCTCAGGGGTGCCAGGCTAAGTTGTTGACACTGAAGTTGGAAATTGGCCTGTCCGCTACAAACGATGGGTGATGCTCTGTTTTATGAATCCACTGAATTGCCTGTCGTCTGAAAGGAACCTTCGTGAGAAGGTGTGTAAGCCAAGAGATTTGTAAAAATGGTTTTATTGGGGAAGCTAAATGAAAGAGATCGAAAGTGAATCTTCTGAGGAGCACCCCAAGACATGTACTTAAATGAGGTCAAGCTCAATATGTGTCATTTTTGTTTTCTACGCAGGGGATGAGGAGCCCAAGAAATCTACTCCTAAAAAGGTCAAGTTTGAACTGAGCAAGGAGATGCAGAAACTTGTTGATGGAGACGAGGAAAACAAAGCCCAGTGGAAGGCTGTGCTAGACGAATGCAGAGGTGGCAAAGTCAGTAGCTTCATTATGTGTCTTTAGCCTTTGTGTGCCAGGGGGATGTTTCACCAAGCTGTTTGTAAGCTAAGAACAACTTTACGCCCAACTGGTGACCTGTTCTATGCTAAAGCAGATTCTCAATGAGTTTGATTCTGGCTATCAGCTAAAGTTAAAAATTGATCTTTGGAAATTATGCTGAAAGGGCGTTGGTAATTGAGAGCTGTTATATCAAGAAGTAAACTAAGTTTTGCACTATGCAATAACATATAGCTATGCCTTGCTAGTAGATTGCCAAATATCATTAGCTCTTTGCAATCATGGTCTCCAATCATTCCTTTATATTGTGATGAAATATCATTTTAAAGCGACAGTTAAGTTGGTTTGAATCAAAGCCGAAACATTAAAGAAATAATGACAGTTTGATGAAAATCCGTCAAAGCATGAGAAAGTTATGATCTTTTTAAGTTTTGATTTTGTGACGTGTGAAGAGGAAACTCTTTTTCGTACGACAAGTTTCAATTTTCCTCTGGGAATGCTTTTGTAAAAGGTAGAGGCATATTTACAATTCAAGAATTGTTGTTCTCCTCGCACAGAAATTGGTTGCAGCGGTGGAGGATGCCTTTACCTGTATCTGTTGCCAGGAGGTTGTCTTTCAGCCCATCTCTACCCCGTGCTCACACAACATCTGTAAAGTAAGTTTTATTCTATTTCATATTTACATTTCAGCTGTAAAGTAAGTTACCTGTTACGACTTACGGACTAACATCCTTAAAATAAGTTACACATCATCTGTAATGTAAGTTTGGTTGTACTTCATATTCACATTTCATCTAAAGTAAGTTCATTAAAGTAAGTTACATGTTATGCCCATTTCTGCCGCATGCTCACATAACATCCGCACTAAGTTACACATCATCAGTAATGCAAGTTACATAACATCTATAATGTAAGTTACCCAACATCTGTATAGTGAGTTACATGATAAGCCTATTTTTACTCTGCTTACAACACATCTGTAAAGTAAGTTGTATTTTTACCTTGCATTCAGAGAACATCTATATAGTAATTTACACACTCTATCTGTAACCTGTGTTCACTAAACATATTTAAGTTGATGGTATTATTAATCAAAAGTCTCAAATGTTTTTAACCCTTTGTATCTTCTCACATGTCGCAGTGCAGTTTAACCCTGTAAAGCACATATGGTTTTCATTTTGTATTGATTTGCCAGAGTGAGTAAGGTATATAGGAAGCAATGAACATTGAGGGCGTAAACACTTACGTGTTGCCTTGAGGAATGTCAAGTTCAGTTTTGTAATTCATGCAGTATAAACTAAAAAATGTATCTCAATGATCTGTACAAAATAGGGTTTTCAGTTGGTTCATCATATCTACAATCTAAGGGAAAACGTAACTGTCAAAGCGGGCGTACTGCAAAGTGGTCACAGGAACAGATTGACCTTCCTCAAGGCAACATGGTCTCTTGTTAATGCCCTCAATGTTCATTGATGGGAAGTGTCCACTGGGGGGTTGGAGAAGAAATATTAAAAAAAATGTTTTTCATTTTCTTTTTTGCCCCCAGTCTTGCCTGCAGCGGTCATTCAAAGCCGAGATCTTCACCTGTCCGACGTGCCGCTACGACCTGGGCAAAGGCTACAGCCTCACCTACAACAAAGCACTGCAGGCAGTCTTAGGAGAGGTCTTCCCTGGCTATGAGCTTGGCCGTTAAGAAGATTGTCTGTCTGTCTGTCTGGAGTCATTTGGGATCACTGATGTCATGTTATGACAGGGCCTTGGAGGAAGTGAAATGATAGGAGAGGTCTTCTGTGGCTACGATATCGGCCGACAGAGGGCTGTCCTGCTGTCTGTCTTGAGTCACTAGGAATCGCTGCTGTCATGTTATTGCAGGGCCTTGGAGCAAGTGAAATTAGGAGAGGTCTCCCCTAGCTTTGATATTAGCCATTAAAGGGTTATTGTCCAAGTTACTCAATATCAGTTTTCAGAGTCATTTTAGGCTCACTGCTTTCTGTTATTGCAGGGCCTTAGAGCAAATGAACTCATAAGGGAGGTCTTCCCTCGCTATGATACCGGCTGTTAAAGGGTTGGCGTACAATTTACTCTCTCTGTCTCTCTGGAGTAATGTAGAATCACTGCTTTCATGTTATTGGAGGGCCTATCGGCAAGTAAAATGATAAAGAGAGGTCTTTCCTGAGTATGATATCGGCCATTAGCAGGTTGTCCCACAAGTTACCCTCTCTGTCAGTGTAGGACCACAGCCGTCATGTTACTGCACCTTTCTCATCATTGGCCTTGTTCCCTGGCCTCGTACAAGAAACCTTGAGTCAATTCTTCATCCTGCAAATAGGAAAAAATCTTCCCACAATGCAATGCTCAGAGACATCCAGAACTATTTTTCAGTCGTCTGCACTTCCTGTTACTGTATACTGCATATATTTAGTGGGGTTTTATTTTCGCGAATTTCCCAGAGACGGGACTACTCACAAATTTAACAACATGCAAAATTATGAATAGGACGTGCTCGAGCGCATGCACTATTAGTACTAGTACTCCTCAATCGCAAATTTAATCACTCGCGAAATTGTCAGGGAGTCCGGATTCACAAAAAATTAGACTCGTGAAATATATGGCGTATGAAGTGTTAGTGTATGAAGCCAGTTGTGAGTATCACTACACAAAATGGCCATATGTTGCTGCGCTATGCATCATGGGGCAAATTTCCCTTATATGCGGTATATAGACTTGGACTCATCACAAAGTAAAATACAACTTTGCTCGATGTCTGACCATGAAAGTACTTGTTCTTATGCATATACAATGACTATTCAGTTCCTAAAATAAGTGAAAGAACGTTCCACCACGCGCACCTGCTTCTATTGTTCTTCTGGGCAAGGCACGCTGTACAATGTGTGCTCATCCATCAGAGCTTCAGGAAGGAATCCCTGTCGGCATTCGGGTAGTTTTTAATTCAGTGGATTGTGTGGCCATGGTGTAACTACCAACTGGGCCCCATCTCACAAAGAGTTGCGATTGACTTGAATCGATTGCAAGTCCAATCCCCTATCTCACATGTACAGAGTTACAATTGATATCAATTGCAAGTCAAATTTAGATCACGCAACTCTTTACGAGATGGGGCCCTGGTCCGTCGGTGTGATGTTATGCTTGTATGAATGTGTAGTGAGTTCCCTGACTGCATGGTCTGTCATAGGGTATGCTTGCATGTCTTCCAAAATGTCTCAGCAATTACAGCCCGTTAAGGTGTGCGCCGAGTATATATCGGGTGTACATAAGCAGAACTTGAGAAACCAGACTGGTGATCCGTGGTTTCTAAGAACCGAGGATGATTCCTGTATAGAAGGATGAACAATTATATGTATATTTTGAACTTCCTTTGTATCTTTTTTTTTTATAGAGGTAGAAGTACCGTTATGGCATTTTGAAATGCAGTCTGTCATTTTGCACAAAACACAGCTGGTCTCTTGTGGATGATGCTGTTTGTTGATTCAGTGAAGTCAGTACTAGTGAGGCACTAACTCAGTATGAAAGGATCAGTAGTCGGGACCAAAGTGATACCATCGTTAGCTTGACCCTTTGTGTGCCAGACTAAATTGCGCTCTGTAGGATTTGTGTCTGTTACTTGTGGTATACTAAGAGCTAATTCGTCAAAATGTCATTTTATTTGAGGTTCAGGTAACTCTCTATGACAAGTTGTTGCGATGTGATTCCCTCGACAGCGTGAAATTATGTTTCTCAGGTGGCGCTGTTGATCAAAACACAATGGAACACCAGGGGGGTGTTTTACCAAGCTGTTCGTAAGATTCGAACGACTTTACAAACGACTGGTGATCCCTTCTTGTGCTTAATGCGATACCACACTTTGCTCCTGGTTTAACATATTGGGGAGTTAATTTCCAACAATCCTAATAAAATTTGACAAATAATTTGCTTTGTATTCAGACACTTGTTAACAACAAGTATTTTCATTTATAAACATTATATTTGAGCTCAAGCAGATGGGAATCAAAATCATTGAGAATCAGATTGAACATAAGAAGGGATCACCAGTCGTTCGTATCTTACGAACAGTTTGGTGAAACACCCCCCTGCACAACTTTTTGTTACGATGCTTGTTGCCGTCCTTCTGTGTGGTTGGTTATAAGAAATATGTCTTGGTTCCGACAACCTCGCTGTAAAGGAAGTTGCGAGGACAAGATTTCTTTATTAAAAAGAAGCCTTGTAAAGAGAGGATTGTAGAACTCCAATCTGGGGCAACCAGTTTTCCTTGCATTTAAGAAATGCACGCACCACAGATAGGTCATTACTACCAGTATGTACAAAAGTCTTGGATGGAGGGAGATGCTATTATAGCTTCTTGATTACCATGTTTAAAACAAATCGTGTACATTACTCAATTATATATGTATTTATGTTTTTCAAATATTCTGTAACTTGTCAAATTATTGAATAGGAAATGTTGTTGATGTAGGTTAGTCTGATATGTTATGACTTTTTATGTGTACATAGCTGTAGAGAGTAAAGTACATGCCACTTTTTGTAACTTGGTGGCTTGAAAGTCTTCGAAAGGAAGAGTACCTCGTGGAGTGCATTGTGGGAGGTTTCGTTGGCATTGCGCCAGAGATGTGGGCCAGGGTTGATGTTTGGCCAGAAAGGGTCCGTTTCCATCACTGTTGATTTAATATGGTATTGGTGGGATTGTATGACTAAATGTCGTCTGACAATATAATCAGGAGTATCAGTACACATCTAGACAATACATCACAGCTAGAAAAAGCGGTTTCTTTCAGGGACTAGGGTTAGGGTTACGTCGTATTGATTTAATGAATTAGTAACAAAATTGTATATACATATTATGCCGATATATTCACTAAGTTAAGAGACATTTAACAGTGTTGCATCAGAATGGTAGCTATTGTAAATTGTTAATAATTGAAAGTAATTAAACAATGTTTCAGTATAAACACAAATATGTTTTGCTCTTGACTAGTGTTCACAGGTAAATTAATTTGTATGGTCAAGTTGATATGCCTGCGCTGTGTGTTCATGCTTGCATTATGTTTTCAGGTTGTCTGTCTGACAAGGAAGATCATATGCTCATATCCATTTATGTTCAAGCAACTCCAAACCATATTCCAATGGCTTCAATAAGTTTGGGTTCAACAGCTGAGAAGAAATGAATCAATTTTGCTTCAGCAATGTTTTGAAACTGATTAATGTCCCATAGCTTCCATTGACTTTTTATTTGGAATATATACAGCAAGTGCCAGGAAGAGGAATATATATTGCAGAAAGTGCTATCAGAAATGCAGCTGTGAATATAGTCAAGGGGATAAGCAAGTGCTAAAGTGTCTTGGCCCTGTTTCATAAAACTTAATCATTGATGGTAACTTTGCTACCAATGGCAACTTCTATGGAAACCTTGAATTTGATTACCTGTTGAGTGCTGTAACCATGGTAGTTACCATTGATGAAAGAGTTACCATTAATGGTAAATTTATACAATGGGGCCATTGTCTTCAAGATTCTAGGACGTTTACTTTTGGTGAGTGGATACTGTTGAACTGTGGTGTACGGATAAAGTGATAGTGGGTTTGCGAGCAAAATGTGCTTATATTCATCTATATGGGCAACACACTAATAAATGTTTATTCGCAAATGAAATGTCCCTATACATAACAACATGGTCAACCCGTTGATAAATGTTTGTTCGCAAATGAAATATGCCTATGTACATGTCTAGGGTCAACACTTATGCAAGTGAAATGTGCGTATACATACACATATACATGGTGAACATACTTCGATGCATGTTAGTTCGCAAGTGAGATGTGCCTATGCACTAGTACATATATATGGTCAACATGCTGTGATGTCTTTTTGCAGGAGTTGGTTGAAGTTGTCCTCCTATGTCTAGCGTTCTCAGTACCAGAGGTGTAGGAAATGTGTCATAAGTCTATGGGCCTTTCCTTGGTTGGAACCGAGAGGTTTATAGGGATAATCCACCCTAAGTTGATTTTAATAATAGCAGACACATGAAAGGAACATATTCGTGAAGGTTTTAATGAAAATCCGTCAAAAGATAAGAAAGTGATGATGTTTTGAAGTTTTTATTTTGTGACATCACGTGCAAGGTGCTCTCCCATATGTTGACTATTTTTTTTTTTATGTCAATTTATTCAAAAAAGATATGCATCCTTCACCTGTACATTTGATACATCATTAGAAACACACTTTCACGCACATACCTTTGAAAAAAATGTATTCCGTTGTCAAAAAGAGAGAAAGAGCAATTTATGGAATCATACAGCGCACATATGGGAGAGCACCTCACATGTGACGTCACAAAATTGAAATGTCAAAATAACTTTTTCCTTTGAAGGATTCTCGTCAAACCTTCACTTACATGTTCCTTTCATATTTTTGCTTTTATTGAAACCATCTCAATTTCAGGATGAACTATCCCTTTAATGTACTGGTAACACCAATCCAGTAGCAATGGACACTGGACAGACATTTCTTATCACTGGTATTGTGTAATCTGCTTTAGGAAAAAAAAACCCACGTGAATTGAAAGGCCACATTTCGTTTCCACAAGAGAAATGTTTGTCTTGGAAACCTGTTTTATAGTACAGTACCATAGACATAGAGACCATCTGTTAAGACTGCATTTTTCGTATTGCAAGTGTGGTCTCATATACAGGTTTCATTCTATTGTAATTTGCAGTATTCTGTCAACAGACATTGTGTTTAGAGTTAGGGTTAGCTCTCTCGCTATCCCTGAAGCCCTTGTGTGTATGGTAGTAGCGTACTGGAACTGTGTTCGAATACTAGGGAACTATATATATGCCAAGAAAAATCAATTGAGTCTCATTGCCAAATTTAATTCTTATTCTGTATGTAATGTACTCTAGGACATGATGTGCTTGTACAGATTACTTTTATCATTTCCATTGTGATGATTAAATTCCATTTTTTAAACAAATTTATGTCAAATTTGTATGATTTGTTTGTGTGGAGAAGGTTTTGACCATTCTTGTACATTTATTACATTGTTATTGTTGCTGGACATGTCTCATCTGCCTTGCCCATAAAATCTTAAGATAAAGATGTATTCTTTGTGGATCTCACTCCACCTGAAGATCTTACGGACAAAACTCCCCTTGGTAAAACATACATGTACAAAGACACACACACACACACACACACACACACACACACACACACACACACAGACACACACACACACTCACACACATACACACACACATTCTAGGTGTTCCAAAAATGGGCACTTTTGAAAAAGATATAACGGTAACTTGAATCGCTGAAATTTACATCAAGTAATAAGTTAATATCTGAATATTTGATTAACTGTATTTTTTTTATAGAACAGTGCTTAAACACTACAATTAATTTTCTCTAGGTTCAAATATGTATATTCATATTTCTCGAGAACTGCCTCATAGATATGGCACAATTCAAAACATATTTTGCATATAGTTCATACTTCTGACTGTTCTCATGCACTCTGCAATATTGTGCTAGATTGCTCTTAAAGGGATAGTTCACCCTGAAATTATTTTTGTTTCAATAAAAGCAGACACCTGAAAGAAACATTAGTGAAGGTTTGATGAAAATCCATCAAAGGATAAGACAGTTCTAAGCTCATACAGTTTTGATTTTGTGATGTCACTTGCGAGGTGCTCTAACTCTCACCCATAATTGTGTGCATTTTCTTTAAAAAAAAAAAAAAAATGCATCCTTGTACCTGTGCATTTGATACATAATCAGAAATGTGTTTTTACACACATACCTGTATGAAAAACCCTTTCTTATTTTTGACAGATTTTCGTTAAACCTTCACTATTAATAGGTTTCTTTCATGATTCAGCTTTTATTAAACTAAACTTACTTTCAGGGTGATATATCCCTTTAACACATATCTTCAGTGTATCGCTCTCCGGTCTGCTTCGTAGCGAAAAGGGTCTTTGCTATGCGCAGGCCTAGGCCCTCGGGCCTAGCCGGCCGGGCCGGGCCGGCCGGGGCCGGGGCCGGGGGCCGCGGGGATTTGCAGGTACCGGAGCATTCTCGCCCAGCCAGTCGATGTGGATGTTCGGGCCTAATATTCTGAGGATTTGTAATTTAATCACTGAATAATCCAAAATGTGGATTATTTGAGGGCAAATTATTTTCAAAAAGTTTCTAAAATGGACAATACATGAATTTAAGACGATTGGTAAGAAGATTGCTCACGCTCAACCTTTGAAGGCTTCTTCGTCTTCCCAGTAATATTAAAGCGTTCGCCCACAAACTGCAATGCGTGTAAGAACTTTCCACACGCTAAACGCGCACTAAACTCTTTAGTTACACTTCATACTGCCCTTATTTGATTTTTGCTCATTTAGATGTTGAGGACACGCACTGAATGACCGACGCAGTCTACAGCCAGGGCAGGGTCAGGAAGTCTAGAACTTTTCAAGAAGATAGACTTGATTTCGCCTAATTAATTTTAGCCGGCTCAGCCTCAAGATAAACCTAATTTTAAAATGCCGTCTGCTAAATCAGTTGCAAAAGAAGGTGGGGCAGAATGTCTGCATCATATCATCAAGAGTGATTCTACAAAATACCTTTGCTACACGTCGTGTGCCAATGAAGAATGGATTATTCAGTGAGTATTATCTTTTGACTTATTCATTGTAGCTAGACTTTATAGACCAGAATTTCATTAGTCTTTTAGGGGCATTTTCTTTAATCAAAATCCCCTTTTTGACGTATGAGAGTAGCCAGATGCAATTCAGTCTAGACTCTAGTACTGAAGTGTACTCAGTTAATGATAGTCATATTGTGTTATTATCATTATTTTATTTTTCATTTTATTTAGTTGTTGGTGATTCCTTATCTTACCAAAGAAATTCTACATTATATGAAATACTGAGATAATTTCACCCACATCAAATATTACCAGAAAAATGTATTTTGAAGGACTGTTAGTATGTGGAGCTATACCTTGCTGTTATAGCCGCCCAGCGATTGTTGTGTGCTGTCTTCTGGTTATAATACAAATTATAAACTCTAGTCTGTATCCATTTAATCTTCACAGTGTGACTGATGGCATTGATGTGTGGCGCCTAGCTCTTGATGAGGCAACATTGGAATCCCATGTAAGGTTCTGTTTTTGTTTTTGTTAACATCACAACATCAGGGGTGGGTGGAGGTACGCCCATTAGTGGATTAGTGAAGTTATGTGCTGCTGGACATGATATGTTTACAGAACACAATTTATAATTGCACAAGGTATGTTTCCAGAACCATAAGTATGGGCATATTTTTGGAGGATACAGGCAGAGGTGAGAAAGTCAGAACTTAATCGTCACTGATAATTTCCCTTGTTTTGTGGCAACATTATTAGCTGGCCATACACGATTTGTGCATTCTTATTGGGCATACCTTTTCGTATACTTCTTAGTGCAGGATATGTATCGGGACAGGGTATATTTTGTGCAGTATATTTGGGTATGTGCATGTCCTAAAGACACTACTAAATTTACCCAGTTCAGAAGAAAGTAACACCATTTTTATGAATGAACTTACTTTGAACATTTAACATTGATTATGTTTGATTCAACAACAATATTTCCATTGAGTGAAAGGGCTGTCTGGGGTAATTTCAATTTACAAAGAAATTTTAGGTATACACCGAGTAGAAAGGATAGCATGCTCCATCCTATAAAAATAATCTTGGAACCAGACAGGATTTGAACCTGCAATCTACTGCTTACCAGACAGTGACTTAACCACGCAAGCTATTTCTAGTTCATGGATGAAGACACGACAACATGGAAACTAATACTGAGGGGTCTCATTTAATCTGACTTATAAATATTCATGACTCAAATCCTGTCTGGTTGCAAGATTTTTTTTTTTGTTCTGACTTGTTTTTCATTCATTTACAGGATGGAGCATGCTATACTTACTACTGGGAGTATGCTTAAAATTTCTTTGTAAATTGAAATTACCCCAGGAAGCCCTTTCACTCAAATCTAGCCGAATGGTCCTTATGGCGGACGTCTCATGAATATTAATGAGTCAGATCAAATTAGACTCTTTGGTATAAAACTTGTTTCCATGTTGTTGTTGTGTCTTGATCCGTGAACTAAAAATAGCTCGAGTGGTTAAGTCGCTGCCCGGTAAGCAGTAGATTGCAGGTTCACATCCCATCTGATTCCAAGTTTATTTTCTAACTTGTTTTTCATTCATTTACAGGATGAAGCACGCTATCCTTCCTACTGGGTGTATGCCTAAAATTTCCTTGTAAATATTTCCATTTTTTTTCTCTTTCATTTGCAGAGAGATTTGGCGGATATTTCAACATATGATGCCTATTTCTCAAATTTTTGGTAAGAATTAAAAGTAAACTTAACCATTGATATTTTGTGTAATTGAAATGAAACCCCTTATATGTGAATTAATTATCATAAATTCCTAGAAATTCTCCATAATGACCAGCTACCACACATTAGTGGCCCTTACTTTTGATACCAAGGTCTAAAAACTAAGATACCTCAAATGAAAGAGCATAGATTTCTACTTAGGATGAATGTATGCTTGTGGGAAAGAATGCCATCTGTATCAGCAAATGTTCTTTTTTTTAATTGTTTGTTTATCTCTCGCCATAGTTCATTACAGCTGTGGATTTAAGAACAGCGAGGTTCCTGTGTCACAGCAAGGTCACAAGATCGTCTTGAACTGTAAACAAAACTGTATCTATCTTCAAATTTTATTTAAAAGAAATATTGTGTGATTATCTCTCGCCTTAACTCACTACAGCCGTGCCTTCAAGAATGGCCATGTTTCTGTGTTGAAACAAGGTCACAAGGTCGTCTTGAGTGTAGGTAGTGGGGAGAGGACCTGTGTGTACGACCTGTATGAGGGGCTGGCCAATGAACGCAAGACGGATCTACAGAAAGCTCTCTTTTACTTCGCAGAAAATTGCACAGAGCTAAACAAGAGGCTTGCAGGTATGTAATTTTATTTTTTTATGATTACTGTAGGTCTTTTTCTTGCTCAGTTTTTATGACCGTTGAAAGTGGATCTTTAGGTATCTTTGTTTATGATGTTATGCATATGTATTTAAAAGAATGTGACTAATGGAAAAGTTTGTCCTACAAATGTAAAGGTTTCAGAGTGCATTCCACCCATTGAAACTGAATCATTAGATACAGGTGAAAGAAATAACACATAACTAGGCAGTAAAGGGGTAAGTTGTGAATCCATTTTTAAAATGGCTTATTGCTTCCCTGCAGTAGTGATTATTACATATAAAGACTGGATAAACTTCAAATGCTGTCAAGTGAAAGTCTATCTAATCTTCCAGTTTAATTCAAATATGCTTTTTGAAATGATTTTTTACTGAACAATTTTGACAATTTTGTTTGATCAAACAGAAAAAAAAAGAAAAGCAGTTTGATAGCAGTAATTGTATCTGGAATATGAATATTGTTTTTATTGTATCTACCAGAAATTAGCACAAGTGCTAATCAGGACTGCCCTAATTGATTATTTTTTTGTGTTTAATTATGTAGCAAGAGAAGAGGAATTGGCAGCAGTAAAGAAGCAGCGGTCCGGTACTGACAACCAGACAAGTGCACTACCAGGTACGCGGAATAGTAATGGGATGAAATATAAGGATGGTAGGATAGCAGGTAGAAATGAAGAGAAACAAAGATGGAATCATAGAACGTCAAAGGAATGGCCATTGGGTGAAATATAAAGATGGTAGGACAGCAGGTAGAAATAAAGAGAAACAAAGATGGAAGGATTAAAGAACGTCAAAGGAATGGCCATGGGTTGAAATAGGATGTAGGGACAGCAGGTAGAACAAAAAGAGAAACAAAGATGGAAGGATCTAAGAATGTCAAAGGAATGGTTATGGGTTGAAATAAGATGTAAGGACAGCAGGAAGAAATAGGGAGAGACAAAGATGGAAGGATCAAAGAACGTCAAAGGAATGGCCATTGGGTGAACTATAAAGATGGAAGGAAGGCATGTAGAAATAGAGAGAAAAAAAGATGGAAGGATCAAAGAACATCAAAGGAATGGCCATAGGTTGAAATAGGATGTAAGGACAGCAGGTAGAAAAAAAAAGAGAAACAAAGATGGAAGGATCAAAGAACGTCAAAGGAATGGCCATGGGCTGAAATATAAGGATGGAAGGAGAGCTAATAGAAATAGAACGAAACAAAAATGAAAGGATTAAAGAACATCAAAGGTCCAGTCCCTGTACAATATATAACAAACAAATCTTTCATGTTTTATATCACCATTGTATTGGATATTTCTACAGGGCAAGTTTGTTTACATAGACTTTATACTCGTCTACCTCAAGTAAATGATCAATTTGACATATATGAATCATAAATAGAAGTAGAAATAGAGAGAAAAAAAGATGGAAGGATCAAAGAACATCAAAGGAATGGCCATAGGTTGAAATAGGATGTAAGGACAGCAGGTAGAAAAAAAAAGAGAAACAAAGATGGAAGGATCAAAGAACGTCAAAGGAATGGCCATGGGCTGAAATATAAGGATGGAAGGAGAGCTAATAGAAATAGAACGAAACAAAAATGAAAGGATTAAAGAACATCAAAGGTCCAGTCCCTGTACAATATATAACAAACAAATCTTTCATGTTTTATATCACCATTGTATTGGATATTTCTACAGGGCAAGTTTGTTTACATAGACTTTATACTCGTCTACCTCAAGTAAATGATCAATTTGACATATATGAATCATAATTTTCATGCGTTTTACAGGTCATCAAGATTTTTTTGCCTATTACTGAGGGTACGGTATATTCCCTCATACAATCTGTGGCATTAAAATGCATTGAATTGATGTGCTCTCCTTTCCCCCATGTTATCTACAGATTTAGAATTGATGAAGCAGTCTAGGAACCAAGCCAAGGTTGTCAAACCACAAGGACTGAGCATTGTCAACCCTTCCACTAAAAAGTGAGTAAATATTTAAAAAAAATTATTGTAAAACCGGTAATTTTCATGCCGACTGAATGATGACATCTTTGCATACTTCAGGATGATGGAAAGAAATTGCCACAGAAGTGATGAAGGCATTTGTTATCTGCAGAAAATGGGTCCCATGATTATGATGCAGTAAAACCCTACTTTATTGACAACCTGTATAGAATAAAAACACATTTCTTGTCTTCCTTGAGCGGTTTCTATGTTCATGGCCCTGTTACATAAAACTTACCATTGATGGTAACTCTACCATCAATGGTAACTACCATGGTAACATTGCTCAACAGCCAATGAAATTCAAGGTTGCCATAGAAGTTGCCATTGATAGCAAAGTTACCATCAATGGTAAGTTTTATGCAACAGGGCCCAGGTTTCAATGTACAAGTTTTCTGCTTTGATGGTGGGTCCGATTATCTCAATACCACTATATATACAACACTAATGATTGGTAGTAATGTCTATAAAATGTATGTTTTCTTTGTGTGTTTTTTGTCCACCATGCAGGCGGAAAGCTGCCAAGGGAGTTGAATTTGAATGAGACTCAATCTTTCTGCAGAACTTCACAACTCTTCTTGCAGAGGTTAGCAGATGGGACCAAGATCAGCGTTCAATAGCCTATGGCAACTCTCGTAGAATGACCGTTTTGTTCCACTTCTATAAAGACACTGACGCTTCACTCTAGCCTGCAAGACCTTGACGATATACTAGCTGAAATGATTCACTTCTAGAGAGAGGTTACACGAATGGATGGATGCATACTGTTGACCTTGTTTAGAAGTCTTGATAGCCTCGTCCAATTAGAACTAAAACAGTGATTTCTGAAGTAGCTTGTCATTAATGATCGTTATATGTTATAGATAACAAGATTCATGAGACAGGGCCATAGCATTGCCCTAAACGAGTCTACATAATCCCTCAGCCATGTTGCATATAAACTTCCAATTAATGTATAAGCTAATAAGCTAGATTAACATTGATTTTGAAGACCATGGAAACAAATGCTCAAAGCTGATCTGTTTTTATGGTAATTGCTGTCAATTATAAGTTACAATTGTTGTAGCTATATACAACATGGCCCTGGTGAAAGGAAAGTCACATGAAACGGGGGCGGGGGTAGAGAGAAAGGTATGTGCTCGGAACCCCCACCCCAACCTCTAGAAAGCTGAATGATCGGTGTCAGGGGAAATATCTGAAGTACGAATAAATATTCTGTTTCGTGAATTTGTAATTGTGTATGTTTCATGATATGGTATATCTCAGATGCTCAGGAGAAGTAATGTAAATTAATAGAATGGTTGTCTTTTATTTGTCCGCACATTTATTTGAGTTTTTCAAGAAAGTATGTTTGTAAGATTTGTATGCATGATTGCGTAATTCTTGTATGATCTTTTATACATTCAGTTAATAGAATTTACATATAGGGATTGTTCTAAGATCACTCACCATCATGTGTATTGCTACTCTGAACTATAAAGTAACACTTTCATGAGATTGTTTGACATATACAGGGGGGGGGGGGGGGTTCGTAAGTTACGAACGACTGGTGATTCCTTCTTGTGCTAAATCAGATTCTCAATGAACAAAGTGTGGTATCACATTTTGCACAAGAAGGGATCACCAGTCGCTTGTGAAGTCGTTTGTAACTTACGAACAGCTTGGTGAAACACCCCCTGTACTGACAATCAATGAAAGCACCTATGAATGAATTATAATATTTGTGTATATGCCAATTAATGTCCCATTTGCAGATTTGAATTTGAATTTCGTGTCTGTCTGCTAATGTAATACTGCAATTCATGACAATTACATGAAATGGGGTTTTATGTGAAGTATAATGTTAACACAAGTGCACAATACATTGTTTTTACCATGTAAAGATGATATGTCAATTTCAATAAAATGTAATTTATAAGTAGATATATTCTGCACAAAATATGTCTACTAATAACCAGTATTTGTTGCACTTTGCCATTTTAAATGTATTACAAAATTGAATGGGGTGCAAGTCATTAAATTAGATAAATAAAGGGGACTCCTATATTGTATTTAATGTATAGAGGAAAATCTTTTTATAACGAGCATGATCCAAACGTGAAATAAAATGAAATAATGAATTTCATCTTCTGTTAATCTAATCCTAATGAATTGACAAAATGCAATGAATTCTACTGAATTTTGAATTGTGTGTACATTATGCAAAATGCCCTAATTAAAATTTCGAATCAATAGGCAGACTCTAATAAACCCAGCCTCATTAGAGTTGAAGAAAATAAAATTTCAGTACATGTATGAAATTGTTTCACAGGATTTCATACTGTGCATGTACATCTTACGAAAAGTGTTATAAAAATGTGACTTCGCTATTAATATAATGCACATTGTATTTTGAATTTTTATTCAAATTGTGACTTGGTAGAAATGACTTTCAAAATAAGGCTATGATTTCTTGAATGGATGGAATGAAATGGCCTTCATTATGATTTTACAAATCATTTGTGATGTATATATTTCTTGATTTATATCCTGATGTCATGCCATTTGCCAAAATACATTCAGATTTCAATGAAAAAGACTTTCCAATGAATTTATTTGTGTGCATCCATCGTCATGTCATATCTAATTTGTTTCTTTTTCGGCTGAGTTGAATTTCTTTCTTATTTTGTCCATCTTCCACTTATATCAGCCATTTGTCCTTCATGCAAGATTATATTAGGGTCATGTGAAGCTCTAGCTTGAATCTGTGAGTTTGGGGATGGGGTCTTGAACAGTTTGTGGAGGGGGGGGGGGCATTGTAGACTGAGCCTCTTCCCTCCCCTTTGCTTGTGACCATGCAGTGAGATGTGAGTTGTCCACACTACAGATTTGCATGGTGATTGTGTGTATTCATGTAACTGTGTGTGTGTGTGTGTGTGTGTGTGTGTGTGTGTGTGTGTGTGTGATTGTGTGTATTCATGTAATTGTGTGTGTGTGTGTGTGTGTGTGTGTGTGTCTGAAATGAGAGGGGCTTCATGTGATTGTAGAAGTCAACATTTTGCCCCCATCCTTACCTCCTTTTAATAGCAGTAATAAAGGGATGGCCAGGGTTACACATATTGGTCCCTGTTTCTTTATGATGTTTGTCCACAGTTGCCTGATATTCTTTGTGATTGTTTATACATACATCAATTTCCTCAAGGCTTCAAATTGAGGGTCATGGCTAGAGTCTTAAAGCCATGCATTTATTACAGAACAAACCAAACACTTCCATCAAGGGAGAGAGGAAAGACACGACAGTACTATTAAAAAAAAAAGGAAAGGACGCACCCTTTACATTCCCCCCTCCCCCCAACCCCCCCCCCCCCCCTCCCCTGAATCCTCGCCTAAGCTTCCAGAGTAATGTACTGTGGCGGTATAGGCTTCCTATTAAATATGGGGTCCATATATGCCACCCCCCCCCCCTCCCCGCCCCACCCCCGCCATACTTTGACTGACGTTCATCATTCTGTTGCACTCTGCCCCCACCCCTATCTGATCCACATTTAGTGTACCAATTGATAAACCTCTGTTTACCTTCTGATATAATCAGGTAATTGCAAACCAATTGTTTGATTTCATGACCAAAAAAGAAAAAGAAAAGGAAAACAATATGACATTTGCCCCAGTGCCATAATAAATGCAGACAAGGGTAAATAATGATTAACAAACCTGTGGCGGGTTTGATCAATGGTTAACTACAGAATGATGAGAGATCGCAGAGCGCACTCACAGCGTCTCCTAGTCGCTTATGACAACAGATCACAACTGAAATGGCAACAGTGGATATGTTTGCTCTTTGGATTTTTCTCACCTCAGACAATTAATCGTTCTTTTAATTAGCTCTTTTGGGACGTTTGAGGACAACTGTGAGTATCTCAATAGTTTTATTTTATTCTACAAGACATGACACATTTATGTGCAACACACAGTATTATTTTGTTAAGCTGTAGTTCAGCTATTGATTTCTCTCAAATGTTGTTTCTTTTAAATAACGTTGCAGTCTGTCATATCATGCAAAATAATTACCTTGTCGAAATATGAAAAATATGTGAATTGTAGGCAGCGAGATGAGCATTGAGGTAATTCAGAATTAACTAAAATTCTTCAGGTCTTTATTAAGACTTTAATGATTCAATACACACTGTATTTCCAATAATACAACAGCTAAGAATATCAAAGTAAGCTCTCATGATGGTGGTACATAAATTTTTCCGATCCATCAATATATAGTAATATTGAGAAAATGTGGACTTCCAATATATTTGTATGCATGGTATATATTTAATGTAAAAACATTATTGATACTTTGATGAACAGTATCATGAAAAGTGCTTAATTTGCCAGTGTAATTCATATTAGCAGAAAATGTCTTCACTTCAAAGTGTTTTCATTCACAATTAAGAGTATATCACGAAAGCTGTTTAACTGACATAAACCACTTGCAGAAATTTAATGGTCCTCACGATATATCAATTATATTATGGAAGCACAATAATATTATCTAATTCATGTTGCAGACTACTACATGTATGTTGAAAATTGATTGCACCATGAAAAGATATAACAGTACATGTATTCTGATATGAAGAAATCATGGACTTCCGATGTATTTGTCTGTATGGTATATTCAATGCAACTTATTAAAATGACACAATTGATAAAACATCCAATTCATAAAAAATATCCAAAGAATAAACATCCACTGTTGTCATTTCAGTTGTGATCTGAAGTTCGACATCTCTCTTCGATGGCAGCACGGAGTTCCGCCAGTCCCATTCAGCATGCCACCAAGAAACCAGTCCAGGGCAGTAGCGTCACCATGATCCCACCGCTGCCACCAACCGGCTCCAGATCCCAGAGGGGGACTGGTCCGGCCTTCCCACCCCCTAGCTCATCCCAGCGAGCCATCACCCAGGAGTGGCCGTCCAACAGCTTAACCAGCAGCAAGCCAAATTCCCTGGCACCGACGCCCCTCCCGGGCGGGAGGCGGAGGTCAGTGTCGTTCGACGAGGCATACTTCCCGCAGTTGTTGCCGCCCAGCCGGGTAGACCCGATGGCGGTTGATTTTGGCGATGGGGCGGTAAGCCGAAGGTCCACTTCGCCCGTGAGCTCTCGATTCTCGCGGCATTCGCCACTCCCAAGGGGGGATTCTTCCTTGAAGGAATGGGAGACGTTCTCTGATAGGGGCAGGGATACTTTCTATGGCCGGCAACGGTCTTTCACACTGAACACCCATGACGCTCCCCGTCACAAGCGGGACACCCTAGGTGAAGCCAGAATCCGCCATCCAGTCCTCTCCATCTACAAACGGAACGCTGCGGGTTGGCGTGGGAGCCAGGAGTCCTGCAGCAGCTCGGAGTTCTCGCACTTGAGTAGAGGTTACCGGCGCACCGGCAGGCATAGGCACACCATCGAGGATAAGCCGCTAAAGTACGAGAACACATACCGCCTAACACCGACAGTCAACTTCCACGTCGTTGAGGGCGCCATCCAGAAGATGATGGCCCGGTACCTGGAAGACACCATCAGACGGCTGAGCAAGGACGACAGCAACGCCACCAGCGTCGTGAGGGCGAGGGATGCCACAAACGCGGCAAAGGGACTCTCTGAAGCCATCAAGCAACAGGTGAAGCTGAAGCAATTGCAGCGCTACAAGATTATTTCCATCGCGAGCATCTGCAGACGGTCAGGACAGGACTTGGTGAGCTCCAGCCAGTGTCTGTGGGAGACATCCACCGATGGGTTTCAGTCAGTCACAAGGCAGTCTAAGGACTGGTTTGGGGAAGTCACAGTCTACGCAGTGTACCAAGAATAGAACAGTTCGAGCTCATTATACGCATGTGTGCGTGTGTGTGTGGGATCATCTAGAACAGTGCTTGCAGTGCTTCAGTGCCAAAATGAAATACACATGTACTAGTAGGCCTTATCTATAGATTTGCATACCTGATTCAATAGATACAAATATTTCAAATGTACATACCCTGTAGATATGTACATACACATGCAATAACTAGCAAAAAGGCATTAAAGGGCATATATATAATGTACTGGGAAGGCAAAAAAAACTTCAAAATGTAATTGTTAGCAACCTACTTGACAATGGTCTTAAATTCACGTATTGTCTATTTTAGAAGCTTGCTGAAAGTTATTTGCCCTCAAATGATCCACATATGGAGCAATTAATGATTAATGATTAAATCCTCAAAATGTTCGGGCTGTACATTTTGTGATTTAATCACTCATTACTCCAAATGTGGATCATTTGAGGGCAAATAACTTTCAGCAAGCTTCTAAAATGGACAATACATGAATTTAAGACCATTGGCAAGAAGGTTGCTAACAATTACATTTTGAAGGCTTTTTTGCCTTCCCAGTACAGTATATGCCCTTTAACAAAATATTTTTCCCATTACGCACTATACAGGTAAGCATCAAACTCAATTCTGGCAGCCCCACTCGTCATTGTACCTTAGTAGAATAGTTATTTTCAAATTGGATAACCATGGGCATGTTTTCCCCGTTTTTTGCAGACCCTTTTTATGCGAAATATTAGTTGATGATAGCATGTGACAAACATATTTGCTGATGTTGTGAATCTGAAATGAAAATTTGGTATTGTAATATTATTGTATCAAAAGTGGAGAGTCATAAATACAGCTCCTTTGAACGATTTGTTTGAATCATATTATGTGACTCTATGGATTTCTTGTAACGAGGCAACTTAATTTAACATAAGATTGTCTTGTATATGTATTATATCTTTACAAATATTTCATTATCTTCAGCAATACACTGGGGCATTGCTTTTATCCGTGTGTATGTGAATACCAAGCATTCTGACTACAATTAATGAAAGTGATAACAATTAACATGTATTTATGTTAATACAAGTATCGGTACTTGTCTTATGTATGTTAACTAGGGTGTTGTAAAAGAGCATTTATGACATTTAACATTTGACATGAATTGATCAGAAATGTAAAAGCTCGAGGATGCAAAATCCATATGGCAGAGTGATGCTGCCAATACCAACCATACCACTACTTACCTTAGTTTTAAAAAGGGTCATTACAACATTCATGAATTAATGTGATTATACACTTGACAAGGGATAATGTAAGTCTTGTATAGGGCATGTACAAGCACGGGAGGGTGTTTTACAAGGAATAATGATAAAATACCATGGCAACTGAAAGTCAATTCATTACATGAAAGAAAAAGAAACTAAAATGTCAATGAATCTTTGAGAGCAGAGAGGCAGCCATAACATAGTAATATCTTTTTATTTTCCGTCTTTGATCAACTCATTGTACAAAATGGAAATAGAAATAAAACTCACAAAGGTTGGATTTCTCTCTTTAACAAATGTTTAACACATCTGAAATTTAACATTCCTCATTAAACATAGATGATTTTCCAGAACAGGGCAAAAAACATTGAAGAATGCAATTCATTTGACTTTTTTCATTTACCAATAAAAAAAGAGGATAATTTTCAGCATGACTATATGTACAGAGGGATCTTTCCCATCCTTACATACACAGTAAGTGCGATGACTGAATATCTGAAATTTAATGTGTACTTATGATCCATAATACCCTTGGGTTACATAACTTACTGGCTGCAGTAGACACGTGACGAGGGCACAGCCATTTACAGGTGAATATCAGTTGTGTGTCAATAGAATTGCATTGCCATTTTATTGGGCAATACAGTAGTATGCTTGACATATCAGATATTGTAGCTGATTAAAACTCATTCCTATTTTGAATAGCAATAAAACGTATCTGCAAAATGACCTTGGATTATCACATGTGCACTTGGCATTTGAATTCAATTCACTGCTTTTTCTGCTGAATGGATTTGAAAGAGAATAAACCACTACAAGAAGTAAATGATTTGAAGACTTAATAAAGAAGCATTTAGGTGAAGCTTGTAGGAAAATGTAACAGGAGGAAATACCCGAGTTATGACGTTTTCTTGAAACCTGGCATTATCAGTTACACTTGTCCTAATGAGCTGGACACGTGGATTGCCTGCAGTTTCGCAAATGCACAACTCTCTTTTACATTTATGTAGTTCTTCTACACCCATATGCTTCTCCCATCTGTCCACTTGTGAGGGTTTGAGTCTCATTAGATATAACTACCTTAGATATATTTCAAACAGAGCACAGAGCACAGAGCACTTGTTGTTACACAAGTGAAATCTTCTACTTTAGAGGATTGTTCAATCCTTTCTCAAGGGTTTTGAAACTATCAAAAATAATTGGCACATTTGCGACACTTCAAGTTATGCAATTCATTCTCAGTATTCCATGTAATCGATGCTGAATGTTATCCCTGTCGCATCATTATCTTTGGCTTCAAAAAAATCATGTGAGCGAATAAATGTACTCTCTGGATTAACTGTGCTTTGTCTGCCAAGATGTTTCTGAGACCACATCATGTCTAGCCATAAGAAATGAGGGAAATAGGAAAGAAGGGTTAACAAACTGCAATGAAGATCAAACTGATTACTTTGAAAATTGTACAGGAATTACATTCCCATGAGGCGAGTTGTCGGATGTTTAAAGAACTTTGCTGCTTCAGACTATGAATTTATTTTTCAGCACTGCTGCTTACAGACGACAATAATACCATATTTTAATGGAACTGCAAGACTCGTAACACTAACAAACAGTCAATCTCAGAGAGGTAGTACTGCCGTCTGAATCAAATGGCATTTAAAACAAAACAATATTGGTGTCATTTAACGAGGATCTTCATTTAGAAATAACTCCTTCTTCCTAAGACTTTGGGTTATTTATACTTTAAAACTATCGTACGACTATTGCGTCAAACATTCATGTACATACGCACAATATTTGATATACACTGTAGCAGCAATGCACCCATGAACTATTTACAGACGGTTGAGCAGAGACATTCCTAAAGCAGAGTCCTATTACTGGTATATCAGTATGGTACATAGCCATGTGAGATTTCAATGTGATATTATTACATTTGTTGCTCATAGATGGAATATACCCTTTAGAAAAAAAACAAAAAAACTAACAGTAGTTAATTTACTGACAACTATTTCATGTTAAACTCTAGATTCCATGGCAAAGACTTCAGAGTCTAATGCAGCAATGAAGAAGTCATTAGGTAACCACAACAAAATTAATGTCTTTTAAAGACAAACAAAAGCGGTCCTTGACATCTATCAACAAAAAGAAGTCAAGAAACAAGAAAGGGTAGAAAGATTGCGATTCCTACAACAGGAGGCTGTTTATTCCCTGATCATTTCTTAAATAGATCCTACAGGTCCAACGCTAAACAATTCTATTAGATAGAAGATCCAGGCCTTGCATATTTGCACATTTCCTGAAGGACACCTCATTGGAATGATGCCCATCTCTATACTGCCTACAGGACTAAGCTGCAACCTGCCCAAATTTACTGAGAAATCAGCACCGTGTTACAAATACATTTGTTTTTGTTGTAACTCACTATGATTTCTAACTACCAAATGGAAGCAGCCAATGGGCTTTGAGTATTATAACTATTACTGTGGAAGTTACAAGCGATCGCAAGTTACAATAACTGGAGAACTGTACGCATCATATGCGACTGTCGATTCTCTCTGGTGGTATCCCGGCCTTTGGGCAATACAAGGTATTTTTA
Organism: Arbacia lixula; assembly: GCA_963669155.1. Taxonomy (NCBI): domain Eukaryota; kingdom Metazoa; phylum Echinodermata; class Echinoidea; order Arbacioida; family Arbaciidae; genus Arbacia; species Arbacia lixula. The sequence continues at coordinate 9,645,968 of OZ022580.1, forward strand.
AAAATTGAGTCGGGTAATGCTTTATAATTCTTCCTTCGCATCATTCTTCATGGGTGGGACTGCGTGGCTGCACATGTTTTCCTATTCTGTTTTTTTTTTCAAGGTTTTTCTCTTAATCAACTTCTAATACGCTAGTGTTTCTCCACTTTATATGGCTCAAGTTATGACAAAAGGTTTAAATTCTTCTTTCAAACCAACGAAAGTATGTCCGCATTCTCTAAATGTGTACTGATATTGCAGCAACCTTAATGTTTTCCCTATAGCAAATATTTCTACATCACATTTTCTCATTGTAAAAGGACTACAGAAAAAAGAGAGACAAAAGAATGTTCCATTTGACAAATTACCCTGCCCAAGTGTGCAGGTCCGCTTGATATTTACCCCTCGTGGAACTCTAGCATACCTCATAGCTACAAACCAACTTCTTATATCATATTGGGAACGACTACAATTACAAGTACATGACATAAGCTTCTTTTACCAAAAAAAAAAAAAAAACATTGTCCTCCTGCATTCCATATCACCATCAGAATCTGTAGGATGCATTGGCCACGCAAGAAATACTTGGCATTGCGGCTGCAGTGGCTGCTTTTGTTCGTGCCAAGCAAGAGGTGTGACATCCAAAACCAAGCACCTCGGATTTTGTTTTTCCCCCGATTTCTCGCCATCAACAGTCTCTTCATTGCTGATACTTTGCTCATATATATATGTAGAAACAGCGCAGGAGCAGCATGGGGAGTTCACGTTGGGCTAGTCGTCCCCTTCGTTCTGAAGAAGAAAATTGGCTGCTAAGTTCTCGTTCTTGTCACAGGCAAAGTACGCCTGTACAACTAAGTGCTCTGAAAATCCAAGTCCCTTGAGCTGGAGGAGAAGAGAAAAACAAAAAATAAATCAACATTTTACGGTAAGCATTATATCGTTGGTGCTTCACCTTCATTATCTTAAATATCCTCTGGCATGAGTTCAAACTTTCATCTATATTACTCTCTCAATCAAACGTTAATCAATGATTCAAATTAACAATTTATTCACTCATTCCCTCAATCAGCCAATCAACCCATGAATTGGACACCAAACCAACCAATCAAACAACCAGACTTCAACTCACTCTTTCAATGGCGTCCCTCTCCTCCGGCGTGAGTTCAATGTAGGCCACTCCCGGGTTCTCTTCTGACATCCTGATACCCGGCCCCCCTCCTCCTCCCCCCTGTCCCCCGGCTGGCTGCACCGCTGGGTGGGCTGGTTGTGATGACTGCTGACCTCCCCCCGTCTGCTGCCCCCCTCCCCCAGCGGACTGGGCTGGGTCGGGCTGCTGGTTGAGCAGGGCTAGGAAATCCTCCTGCCTCTCATTGATCAACTAAAATGGTGAGAAGGATTAGAGGTGGAGTCAACTTCATGACCCGTATTCAATTAAATACTAAGATTTTACTCAGCTTCTGGCTTGGCTAAGTAAAAGTTATATTCAGATCACATTGAGGCATTTTTTACTTGAGAATGCCAATTTATGCAATAATGCTGGACCATTGCTGATGTGAATGAATGAATTAATTCTCTCAAAATCATCAACTGAAGTCTGCTACTTAGGATAACATAGCCAAAATATGCAATCTAATATTGAAGTATTTTACTTCAGCTAAAATATGGGTAAAATATTTGGCTCGCTGACTCTGTCACTTATCTCATTCTCAAATTTCTTTCTCTCTCTCTCTCTCTCTCTCTCTCTTTCTCTCTCTTTCCCTCTGATTCTCTCTCTCCCTTTTGGTATTTCTTTTCTATTTTTCAAATTGAATGCAGTCCTCATCACATATCTTCTTTCTACATTTCAGTGCTTTTCCATATTCTACTACTCGCTTGCGTCATCAAGAGAATACAACAAAGGAAGGAGAGAAACCAACACAACATTGTGACTATTCAGACAGACAAGAGGAAGACCAACCTGTAGAAGCTCTGGATTTGTCTGACCTAGCGTCTGGATAAAGTGATTGAGCATGGCGGGGTTCTGAAGGACTGCTTGCCTCAACTGCTGGAATTGGGGGATGGATGCCAGGAAATCTAACGACGCACCTTCGCCTAGAAATCAACCGAGGTTTAAATAAAAACTTCAATTAAAATCAATTACTTGAACATAAGGAACCTGATATTATGGAAGCATTATCACTGTAACAAGCTGACATTTGTAAATGATTGACACGCCCACAAGGCAGATCTGCTCTCATCACAGCAATATATTAATTAATGAAACCTCAGAACTTTATTTCATGTACTTTTTCATAACATAATGAGAGCTCACTGGCTGTTGCCATGGTAGTTACCATTGATGGGAAGTTACAATAATTGAAAACCTATATGCAACATGGCACTGGTCTTGCAGTCTAGTAGCAAGAGGGTTAAACATGCTGATCAATGTTGAACTCACCCTGTGCTGGCTGGGCGGCGGGCTGGGTGGCCGGCTGACCAGGCTGAGATGGTTGGCTGGGCTGGCTAGGCTGCTGGGCCGGTTGTGAGGGAGACTGCGAGCCTGGAGCTGGGTCCGCTGGGATCTCAGGGATGCCCTGGAGAAAAGTGATACAGTATTTGTATTTTTTAGAAGTATATGTATTTATCTCACAATTCGCAATTTCCATGTCATGATTGGCACATATTAAGTTGTTATAATCATCCAAACAAAAATTACGAATGGTAATTGTATCAATAAATTTGAAACAGAGAAAAAAGGGATAGTTGATATACACGCTAACAAAATAAATATTTAGAAGTATGGTCTTTTACGTCAAATAAATATAAAACATGTCAATTTCTTGTTACATAATTGTTGATTCTTCTTAAAAGCAATGCTACGCTCTATTTCATTAGTCCAGTGATTAATTACTAAGATCTCAATATTGGAGGGGAGTTTAAAATATTTCAAAATATTTTCCATGTAAAATAATTGAATAAACCAACAAGGTGGTTCATGAACCACGAGTCTCGCCCGATTTCGTAATCAATTAACAGTGCTCAGTTTTTTTTTCAAATATTTTTTTTCAAACCTTTTAACCCCTAGATGGCCTTTGACCCCATCAGCCACATGAAGAGACACATGTGGTATTACCCAAGGATCATTTGTACCAAGTGTGATCATAATTGGTGCAGAAATAAAGAAATGAAAGCTAGTCAAAAGAAAATTTTGAGAAAAATGATGCACATGGCCTCATATCATATGACCTTTTGACCCCTAGATGACCTTTGACCCCATCATCCTCATGACGCCACATGTGGTATTACCCAAGGATCATTTGTACCAACTTTGATCACAGAAATAAAGAAATGAAGGCAAGTTTAAGAAAAACTTAAACATTTTTGTAACGGACCAACAGACTAACAGGAAAAGTGATTACTAGGTCTCTACCGAACTTAGTTCAGGCGAGACAAGAGACAAAAAGAAATTTTCTTGTAAACCTAGGTTACTGCTCATGAAATGGTGTCCTGCACTTACTGTCATGAGGTACTCCACGGCCCGGTCAGGGTTGTTGAAGCTGGCCCTCATGGCTCGCACCACCTTGTCTCGCTCAAAGCCCATGCTGATCATCTCAGAGATCATGGCCTCATAGGCTTGCCCCGTCACTAGCGTTGACTCCGCACTCTGGAAGGCATCCCTAGGATTAAGAGAGCAGGCCGCGAAAGCATTAGTTTATGATATAGTCGATACCACACAAGCTATAACCTATAGGCATGGATGTACCAATGTGAAAGGAATTCCTGGGATTAAAAGAGCCGTCACTAGCCTTGACTCCGCACTCTGGAAGGCATCCCTGGGATTAAGAGAGCAGGCCGCGAAAGCATTAGTTTATTAGATATAGTCGATACCACGCAAGCTATAACCTATAGGCATGGATGTACCAATGTGAAAGGAATTCCTGGGATTAAGAGAGCCGTCACTAGCCTTGACTCCGCACTCTGGAAGGCATCCCTAGGATTAAGAGAGCAGGCCGCGAAAGCATTAGTTTATGAGATATAGTCGATACCACACAAGCTATAACCTATAGGCATGGATGTACCAATGTGAAAGGAATTCCTGGGATTAAGAGAGCCGTCACTAGCCTTGACTCCACACTCTGGAAGGCATCCCTGGGATTAAGAGAGCCGGCCGCGAAAGCATTAGTTTATTAGATATAGTCGATACCACGCAAGCTATAACCTAGGCATGGATGTACCAATGGGAAAGGAATTCCTGGGATTAAGAGAGCCGTTAAAGAAAGCATTAGTTTTCTGATAAAAAGTGGTTCGCAATCCACGAGTCTCGCCTGATTTCGCGATCAATAAACATGAAAAAAATAAAAATATGAGCAAGTTAAATCAAAACTTTCAGAAAAATGATGCACATGGCCTCATATCCTTTAACCTTTTGACCTCTAGATGATCTTTGACCTCATCATCCTCATCAACACACATGTGGTATTCCTAAAGGCTCATTTGTACCACGTATGAACACAACTGATGCAGAAGTAAAGAAATGAGAGCAAGTTACACCAAAACGTTAACATTTTTGAACAGACTAACAGACCAACAGACTCAAAGACCAACAGACTAACAGACTAAGACTCAAAGACCAACAGACTAACAGGAAAAATGATTACTAGGTCTCTTCCGAACTTCGTTCAGGCAAGACAAAAAGGAGGTATGGTGGATGGTACACAGGTCCTACAACCTAGGGCAAAGACATACCCATTGATAAAAGATGGCTAGCATCACACTCCTTCCTCACCCGTTTCCTTTTCGTTCCTTTACTTTCTTCTTCTTTTTGATATTCTTTGTCTTCCTCCTCGATTTGCATCCTCCTACATTTGCTGCTATCACCTTCTCACTCTTCAAAGTTAGTTGAAAACTTCACAGAACATAAATTTATGATCCATCTTTCTTCTTCCTCATCCTCCTTATCTTTATCCTCCTCCTTCTGCTTGTTATTCTCCTTCTCCTCCACTTTTACCTTACCTTTCTTCCTTTTCTGTTTCTTCTCCTCTCATCCTATTCTTCCTCTTTTACCTTACCATAATGAGTAATGACAGAAGCCAAACTCTTCCCTCCTTTACCTTCCTTCTCTTTTTTTTTCTTCTTCACCTTCTTCTTATTCTTCTCCTCCTCATATTCTTATTCCTCTTCTACTCATAACATCCCTCCCTCCTACTCCCTCTTCAAAATGACTCAAGTCAAACTTACGTTCCACCCTCGCCCTCCTCCATCTTCTCTGCGGGTGTGTCTGCAGGCTTTTCCTCCGCCTTCTTCTCCTCCGCTGGCTTGGGCGTCTCGGCAGGCGTAGCAGCTGCAGCTGGGGTAGCTGCCGGCGCTGCTGCTGGGGCGGCGGCGACTGGGGTAGCCGCTGGGGTACTCCTGGCAGCTGGAGCGCTGGCTGCGGCCGCCTTAGGCTCCTCCTTCTTCTCCTCTGTCTGCAACCTCTGTTTGATGAAAAGAGAGTATACGGTGTTAGAGGCAAATGAATACATGGGGGCAGAGTAAGTAGCTGCTGAAATTTTAACAAATAGCCTTACAAAAGTAAAGCCCTGGGCCATGTGGCATATAGGTTTTCAATTATTGCAACTTAAAATTAATGGTAATTACCATGGCAACTGGTAAAATAACGAGAGCTCATTGGCTATTGTCATGGTACTTTCCATTGAAGGTAAGTTACTGGTACAATAATTGGAAACCAATATGTAACATGGCCCTGGAAATAAAAACAAAAAGCCCTCCAAAATTTGTCAAGAATCAGAAACGAAGCCCTGGGAATAAAAAAATCCTGGTTGTGTGAGATTTAAAATGGCAATTAGCACAACAGTAAACAAGACTTTGAAAGTAACATGAATGGAATGATTGAATCTACTTTACTTTTGGACAATATGAAGTGGAAATTAGCACAAGAGTTAATAAGAGTTCTGAGACAGTGTTCTTGTTTACTGCATAAGTGGATATAATTTTTTTTGGTTAAAAAATGACAATAACCAAGCATATAATTATGTTCTGAGTTACAATCTGTGCCGAAAGGTGAGAATAATTGTGCGTACCAGATAATTACTTTTTTCTTTCAAGTGATGCATATATAATCAACTGTGCTATTGTTCACTGCAAAAATTGATAAAATATTTTGTTTGTTAAAAACATGTGTGGTTAATGTCCTGGACGAAATAAGACAAGTACATGTGCTTACCAGTTTTACCAGTTTTGCAAGTGATGTAATGTGAGATATGTTTTCAACTGTTCAAATCGCTCACTGCAAAAACAAATAACTTTTTAATTTTGTAAACAAAATCCCCTCACATATTTATATGCATACTTGGTTACAAGTCGAAGAGAAATGATACATGTGCTTTCCAGTATTACAGAAGTGACTACTTGGAATACCTTTTCAACTGTTATTGTCCATCGATAAAATGCAAATTCCTAAATGGCGTTTATTTCTCATTGAACTATACATGTTATTTGTTTGTATATATGTAAACCATGTTTGTGTTATATGTCAAAGCAGGGCCCTCTGGTAGAACAGTGTTCAACCACTGAAGGGGCTACCCTGGGTAAATAATACCAATAAAATAAAATAAAATAGAGTTCAGAAGTAGCATGATAAGAATGACCAGATCTACTAGTACTGAACTTTCGAATGTTCCATTAAATACCCAATCTTCCTCTTTATTCATCCCTCTTGCTATCACTTGACACATAAATATATACTTTAAAAGTAATGATGTGACTTCTGGCCCTGCCTACATGTAGCATGAATACGGAGAGTCAATGACATGTCCCACCTCTAATGGGGCATTGAATAAATGATTAATTCTCACAGGCGAAGGATTGGAGTAATCAATCTCAATAATCGAAAACAGAAAGAACGCACAAACATAACTGCAAATGTGGGTCATTTGAGGGCAAATAACTTTCAGCAAGTTTCTAAAATGGACAATACATGAATTTAAGACCATTGGTAAAAAGATTGCCGACAATCACCCTTTGAAGGCTTTTTGTCATCCCTGTATGGTATATTCACTTTACCTTTTCAACCTTTCCATCTTATAATCAATCTTCCTCTTTATTCATCCATCTTGCTCTCACTTGACACATAAATATGCATTGTACAAGTAATGATTTGACTTCTGGCCCTGCCTACAAAGTAGTATTTAATCAAATAAGAAGTTTGTGGTAAAACAAAGTATAACATCAAGTTTGGAGAGTCAATGTCATGTACCACCTCTAGTGGAGGCTGTGGAGCATTGAATAAATAATTACTTCTCACAGACGAAGGATTGGAGTAATCAATCTCAATAATCGAAAACAGTAATAACGTACAAGCATATTGAGGATTTGTGTTTTAATCACTAATCACTACAAATGTGGATCATTTGAGGGAAAAAAAGGAAAATAGCGTTCAGCAAATTTCTAAAATAGACAATACATGAATTTAACACCATTGGCAAGAAGATCGCTCACGATCACCTTTTGAAGGTTTGTTAGTCTTCCCAGTACAGTATATTCCCTTTAACTGGGTCATGGATGCAAGTCAAATCTTAAAGTTGGGCCTGGAAATGACTTCAAAGCTGCTGCTTTACACACAATAATGACTTGCCTGCTCTCTTACATGTCAACTAGGTAGTGAGATAAATATTTTGTATTGTGATCAAAAGTCTGAAATCAATATGCTTTTATGTGAATTACCAATGCAGATGAACTTTCATAATAGGTAGTGAGGTTGTGTTCCCCATTGTGGTCACAGATATTGGAAGTGCCTCTTCTTTAAATATCAAAACCTGGGCCTTGTCTTCTGAAGAGTTGCAATCTATCTAAATCGATCGCAAGTCCAGTCCACTCTCTCTAATCTATTGTAACGATTGATATCAATCACAGTCTACTTGCGATCAATTGCAATTCTGTTTTAGACAAGGCTCTACTCTCTTCCATGCTTGATGCAAGCTTTTGACGCTATTGCATTCAATATTTTTGTTTTCAATTTAATGTTGAAGATACAATAATACATAACAGACATCACCAGTCAGTAAAAATGAATTTAAGTAAATTACTTACCTTTGTCACCATCACTACAACAAAGCTTTTCTCATCTATATTGTAAGTTGATAAAGGGTTGTCATCGCTAAGTATTTTACCTGTGAAGAAAAAAAAACAAATCAATATGAAAAGCACATCTCCATTGCTTTTCCAATTCATTTATTTCATAAAATGTCAAGCACAGTTCCAATGTCCATAGAGGACTCTTTTATAAGTTTTAATTTTAATACTTGAGACACAAGATTCTTGAGTAATAAATTAACTATTAGTGTGTAAAGAAAAGAGTAAAACAAATATAACTGGCATCATTGTACTGTGGATATCACAGATATTGGATTTTATGCTGTATCATGTACAGGGTAATAAATATTCTTTAAAATAATCTATGGTTGACTGTTATAAATAATATTTCAAATACAATGCACACTTCATAAATATAAGTATTATGAATAGAAATTAAAGAACACACCATTATAAAGAGTAACAAATGTGGTCAAGGCTCCATTCACGATCCTGTTCAATTACAAACATTGTTTATAAGCATATAAAATATATCACTTATGAAATCTCCTCACCCTAAAAATATATGTATTCATGAAAACAT